>JAYKKM010000224.1:3492500-3852500 GCA_035772405.1 Chrysogorgia sp. JL179-B06
ATATATTTTCGCTTACCTCAAAACTGGTCTGCTACAACTTGTTTCATCTGTAAAAAGAATCTTCAGGCAGTGACCTGTTCTGACAGGCAGATTCTTTTTACAGATGAAACAAGTTGTAGCAGACCAGTTTTGAGGTAAGCGAAAATCTATTATTTGCTCTAACTATATGTTGTTGAGCACTCTTTGCATTTCGTAGACCAAAACCTACACGTATATATATATATATATTATATATATATATATATATATATATATATATATATATATATATATATATATATATATATATATATATATATATATATATATATATATATATATATATATATATATATATATATATATATATATATATATATATATATATATATATATATATATATATATATATATATATATATATATATATATATATATATATATATATATAGTAAAACAAAATAAAGTACAAACTCGAGTTACTTCATTAAAACTTTAATTCACTACAAATCTGCAAGATATTTGCAAAATATTTAACGACCACAACCTAAAGCTAACTATAGAAGCGAATAAGAAGTGCGTCGACTACCTAGACATCACACTTGACCTTCGAACCGGAAAGTTCAAACCGTATAATAAACCCGGAAACATTCCACAATATATTAACAGCCACAGCAACCACCCGCCAGCCATACTCCGCACAATACCTGAAGCGATCAACAGAAGGCTATCCAACATCTCTTCTGACAAACAAGAGTTTGAGACAGCCATTACTCCATACCAAGAGGCACTTAGAAAGAGTGGCTATGAATACAACCTGAATTTCAACCCTAAAACACCGAATACAACCCGATCACGAAGCAGGAATGTTATATGATTTAACCCGCCCTATATAGCGCCAACGTAACCACCAACATCGGCCGCGTATTCCTACAAATGGTTGACGAATGCTTCCCAAAGGGCCACCCACTACGTAAGATATTTAACCGGAATACTTTGAAGTTGAGTTATAGCTGCATGCCAAACATGAAGAGCATAATCTCATCTCACAATAAATCCATACTTAAGAAAAAATCCAATCCAAACCCAACTGGTAGTGGTATTTACTGGTAGTGACATGCAGTAAATGTAATTGTCGCCAAAATAGCACCTGCCCACTCGACGGAAAGTGCCAATCAGAAGGGATAGTCTACCAAGCCAGGGTCACCAGGCAGGACAACATGAAACCAGAGACATACGTTGGACTAACTGAAACTCCCTTCAAAACCAGATACTTAAACCATACCAGTTCGTTTAGAAATATAAAATATAAATCCGCTACCGAACTGAGTAAATATATCTGGTCATTGAAAGAAGCAGACGTCCACTACACCATCAAGTGGACAATATTAAAACAATGTAAACCCTACTCCAATGTGACCAAAAAATGTAATCTGTGTTTGCATGAAAAATTCATCATAATTCGCTATCCGGATTTAAGCTCGCTTAATCGCAGAAATGAACTTATAAGCAGTTGTAGGCACAGAAAGAAACATTTATTAAGTAACCAATAATAACTAATAGATACTATACCGAATCGTATATAACATCGTAATATGAGCCATCCGTTTTATAGATTAATCCTAATTCAAATTTCCTAAGCATTTAAAATCAGTTTAAAATCAGTTGCAATATTCACCTGATGAGTGTGGTAGGCTCTGCTTGCCATACGAAACAGATTTGTAGTGAATTAAAGTTTTAATGAAGTAACTCGAGTTTGTACTTTATTTTGTTTTACTATTTCGCTCTGCTTCGGTATTGAGCACTCTATCGTCTATATGATTTTGAACTTGACACTTTTATTTGTATATATATATATATATATATATATATAAGCCGCACATGGTAGGGTAACATGGTAGGGTAAGGTAGCAAAATGTCGTTTTGGGTGATCCGTTTGAATCGGACAAAATTTGAAGACAACCAAATGGCGGCCATTCGCGAGTGGTAATTTGACGAACTACATAAAGAGGTTTTTACGAAGAGTATACACCTTTGCGTATATAACAGGTACGTGTGTTATGTATTTAGACTCGCTAATTCCAAATCTGTTTTCAGAATTGAAAACGGTTAAATATTTATCGAGATAACGTTCAAAATAATATACGACAATAATATATAAAAATAATATAAGTAGATAAACCGTTTTTACGAAGGGTATATGCACCTTTTCGGAATATAATACACACGTATTATATGTATTAAGACTCGGTAATTGCGAATCTGATTTCAGGATTGAAATCGAGTACATATTGGCCGAGATAACGTTCAAAATCTACGTGCGATATCTGTTAATGGAAAACGAAGTGTTATGATCGGCAGCCGGTTATTTAATCAGCAAACGACTGTAAATAAGTATTATTATTTTGACTTCTGTCGAGCGTGCTGTCTTAGCGTAGTGGTTAGTTTTAAGGGTTGCGATGCCGAGTATGGCGAGTTCAAATCCCACAACGGACATCCTTTCTGTGAGTTTTCTTCTTTTAATTTATCATTCCTTCATTTTTTTGTCTTGATTTTTAACGGTTAGGCTTAGGGTTTGGTTAGGGTTAGTATACCACCAACATACAGCGACCCGCAATAATTCAAACTAACCTCCACATATAAACTCCCATCATGCTTTTCCCGCTTAGAGTTTGAGGTTTTCCGGTTTTGAGTTTTGACCTTACAGGACAACCTTAATTGAATTAGCTATATATACAAACGTACCTTTTGTGAGAAATGGATCCCTGCCCCGGCGAGATTATCACCTTCGCTTGCGAGGAGTAAAATAACCCCTCGCCCGCCTTCTCTCCCCAGCTAGAGTTTCTTTTCCACATCCATGGTCCCCAGGACCCACAGACCCGTATGACCGGCAGTCGGTAATCGTAACAATAATTCTAAAATAAACCCTAATCATAATCCTAACCTGCACACGCAAGCGCCCATCATGCTTTTCGCGCTTAGAGTTTGACCTTTTGTGGTTTTGAGTTTTGAATTTAAAGGACAACCTTAATTGAACAAGACGCCCGCTAGGCGTTAACTCGGGCTACTTAATTAGTGGACAATTAGGGACATACCTGTATGGCGCGCAGAAATTATGCAATATGCAATATGACCCAATGGGCATGTTAGACAGTTGGAATTAGAAAACCCACTTGACACTTGTCTTATAATACAAAGGTTTTTTATTTTTTTATTTATTAACATTTACATGTATGGAGAACCTAGATCTGGACAACATATAATTCATTTTTTGTATATGGTATTTTGCTGTCAATTATTAAACTGAAGTGAAATACATGACACAGTATTGTGACATTTTGTGTAAATATATTCTAGTTAATTTCAGTTGCTGTTTATATACTGTTTTGGTAGTGTTCACAATTTTAATTTTATAAAACTTGTCTCGAGATGCAAAATTGTTTTGATGGTGTTCACAATTTTTCATTGGATATTTCATGTGATTTGTAATTGCCATGGCAACAGAACATGTTCATTATTTATCTAAAGACAGTCACACTGTTTATGTTCGATATATTCAGACCATTTTTGCTATTTATAATCTTCTTTAACAACTCCACATGAAAATTCTTTATAAAAGAGAGAATCACAATGTACTCCGTCGATTCAAGCCGCTTGATGTGGTTAAATGTGGTTAAAGCAAAGTTATGTTGGTGGACATTGGAAGAACGGTAATTTCTTTGACTGCATGATCTACGCTCACTTGATTTGATAATGGCAATGTTACAATCACAATGCATTCCATCGATTCAAGCATGTGGTTAAAGCAAAGTTAATTTGGTGGACATTGGAAGAACGGTAATTTCTTTGGCTTCATGATCTACAATCACTTGATTTGATAATGACAATGTTACAATCACAATGCATTCCATCGATTCAAGCATGTGGTTAAAGCAAAGTTATTTTGGTGGACATTGGAATAATGGTAATTCTTTGGCTGCATGAATGGTGACTTCAAATTCCACTTAGTTTGTAATCATGATATTTTCAATGGCCATAATATGCTAGTGATGGGAATTATGCCAGTGAAGTTCTGTCTCTGTTGACTTTGTGGACTGTATTGATGATTGATGTGGACTGCGTTGATTAGCACTTTACTCCACAATCCAGTGTTAATTTGTCTCTTTCATTATATAATACCAGTTATGTCAAAGTCATTTAACAGCAGAGTACTAAGTAATTAATTGGTGGTTGACGGTTTGACCAACTGGCACAACTTCAACAGCATGTCATATACAGTCCCAATGCATGCATAGAATGTATAAATTGGTAGTTGACGGTTTAATAGCTAGTCCAACTCACAAATCCAACTGTGTGGTCGTAGAGGCCCTTTACTTCAGATGCCAGTGTTAATTGGGTTTGCTGTTTCATTAATACCATTATTATGTCAATGTTATAAGGTCATTTAATATATACCAGAGTATTAAATTGGTGGTTGGTGCTGTAACTTACAACTTCAACTGTACAGTTGTACAACCCCTGCAATGGCAATGATGCCTTAAAGTGCATATATCACGAACACCATTTTTTTTTCTAAAAATCAATCGTAATGAGACGATTCGAATGATATATAATCATACTTGCACCAAATAAAAAATTTCAGGGATATTTTGCACCGAACATGCCAAAAATACTGTTTTTGAATATATGGCCGGGAAAAAAGAGTCTGAGTTCGAATAAAGCTTGTGACGTCAAATCGGGAACGGAAGTAATTTTGTCGCACAAATTCTTATTGTTTTCCTTTGAGAAAGGCTGTGCAAAATTCTGTGTTTTGGGGCAATGTCTACTTCTGGATCCGATTCAGACGATAGTTCAACATCTGAGAATTCGGATGTGAGCCAAATGTACGATTACGAGCAAGAAATCGAAGAAGAAGACTCACCTTCAGACAACACACGTGGGGAAAACTCTGCTGTCGTGCCTTAATATGATGAAGAGCCTATTGCCGACGAAGCATGGGTTCAAAATTATAAAAACAAACAAGAGCTTGAGGCTATTCATGTGGATGCACTCCAGGAAAGGTTAGACGGGAAAGTTTCTGTAACACTTTGGTAAGTTTTTTCGTGTTTCAGCCGATTCTCTGTCCAATTCTACACCTTCACCTCTTATATATTCTGACCTGTCATGTAAATGATTGTGTTATTTCCTGTTTTATTTTAGGTGTAAATGTAAAAATTGTAACCTAAGTATGCTGCAAGTATGCTACAGAACGTATACGAAGCTCAGTGCTGTCAAGACATTGAAAAATGCATTGAAGCATTGCAATCTGACGAAGTTCTCCAAGATGTCGAAACTCCTCCTTCGTGTATAACACATCATCCAGGATTTCGTGTAAATTGTTTAGAAAAATGGTCGTTAAGACCATCAGCCTCGAAATACAAGACGAAAGATCGTCGAAGATATCGCCAAAGTGGTTCAGAGGAGGCGTAAGTAGAAAGATAATTTATTATTATAAAGTATTGAATCAATGTTTTTCACTCAAATCCTGATTCCTGAACTTTGAGAAACCATGTTGGTCCCTTGCTTGCACTTTAATATTTAATAATAGTTCTGTAACACAAACTTACAAACGTTTTTAGGTTCTTAAGATCAATAGCATACAGAGAGTTTACACAACTTGTTTATGGAACTTTGGGTAAAGTGAGAATTCCATTGCCAGCATGTGTCTATTATGCAATTCGAACAACGTTCATAACAAATGGGGATGAGTTTAAAGGTTTTGAAGATGATGAATAAACAAAATAATTATATATGATTACTAACCCATATCAAATCCCATTGTTCTCTGTCTGCATTATATCAACGATTTTAGTCCAATGGCGGTTATTATTCAAAATATCTCAGGAAAATGGGGACGGTTTATTGCTTACTGCAATACATTTAATAATGCTGTTGGCCTCAGCCAAATTATCTATTAAATAGGTGTCAGAGAATGGTGGATGAAATCGTGATATAATGCAGCAAGTGAAGTAGTGAACTATGGGATTTGACATGGGTTAGTGATTATAACAGATAATCACTTCGGCCAGATGACATTAAATATATTGCATTCAGCTTCGGGCTACAAATAACTGACTGCAATGTATTTAATAACACTGAACTGGCCTCTAATTATCTATTAAATAACATTGGTTAAATATTACATTCAATTAGTTGTTTTTGTTGTTCCTTGGACAATTTAGTATATATTTGTGCCCCTTCATTGGATTGTGACACACTGTACAGTGAGGCTTTGCTTTTGTTCTTTGTGGTATGTCATTGTCTTCAACTTGAGATACTTTAAAATGACAAAAAGATTGAAGTCTGTTAAAATATTTCAGTAATTACCAAACTTGTCACTTGGCATTACATTTGTTAACTTATCTTTTTAATGTAATTTAAGTAGTTTTGCTTGGGACTACTTTTTGGGGGGTGATATTATTAAAAGAAATTAACTGATTTTGAAATAGAAACTATTAGAAACTTTACCAGGTGTTGTTGGGGAACCTCTTCCACAACCATGAGTTTTCTTTCTTTTCTTTTTTTAATTGCTTCATCCTTTGGTTGTTTGGTTAACATGGTGTTCATGGCATGGGTTCAGGTGTCATCTCTTTTAATATTTTGGCCTCATTTTCCAGAAGGTTTTTCTTCTGAGCATCAAGGAATGTCAAATAAATGTCTTGAATGTAACCTTAAAATCAATAAAATACCAAATATAACAAATAAAAACACTACAATTATCAAATGTTATAATACATAATGATTTTACACGTATTAATTCATAAGAATTCCCTTGATAAGTGTTGTTTTTTTCAAATATTAGGCATATTTGTAAATATTGTTGATGCAGAGGTCATTTACAACCCTATTAATACTCTTTTTTGGCAATCAAAATGATTTTAATGCGTAAAATAATATTTGTTAATGAGACTATTTTTACTTACCAAAATTTAGTTTAACTTTCACACTTCTGACAGTGGCTTCCCCATTCTCAAATTTGGGATAAATCACAGACACCTGTTCTGAGCCATCCAATGAATTTTTTTGACCTCGGTTAATATTGTCATTAAAATGTATAACAGCTATTAGTATCAACCAACTAGTGGTCTATTACAAATTCGGCATTCTGATTGGCTGAGCTACTCACTGTCTATTGGTGATAGACGGTGAGTAGCGTCACCCAATCACAAACCTTCTTATGCTGGAATATTCCTATCCTGACCAATCAGAAGCCACGACATATTCACGCTGCACGGCCAAACCTGAAATCTAGTCCAAACATGGCGCCCGCTAAAATTTATATACGAGTGATGAAATCATGAAAACATTGGCCCGAAAGTAATGGAAAATTGTTCAGTTTGACATTTTCGAATAGGAAAATGAATTCGCTTATGCCTATGGAGTATATCTATACCAAATGTGAAGCAAAGTAATTACAAACTCGTTTTTTGTGAGCGATTGTTTATCATGTGTCATCGAGCAACTCTACATTTTGAATGGGAGACTTCTACAAACAAAAAGGTAAAACTATCTGAAAATTTGGAACAATGTTAGAAAGGTTGTTTATGGTTGATACTAAAACAATTAGACAACTCGCCCTCGTTGTCTATGAGCAGATAGTCAACTCGGGCTTCGCCCTCGTTGACTATCTGCTCATAGACAACTCGCCCTCGTTGTCTAATTGTTAAGTATACATGTATGTCTGAAAAATATATGAATCACAAAACATATTTCTTTATTTGTTGCAAATTATTTTATCATTACGTACAGACAGCATGACAATAACACTGTAGTGAACAAATTCAAGAAAAGATCTATAATTCATTACCTGACATACATTCCAATGAGTGTATGAGTAAGCAAGCATCTTTGGGGAAAAATTATTTAAAACGGAATGAAATCCCTCAAGGCTGCTTGTTTGGTTCAAGGGCCAGATGCCTTCTTGATTCCATTCACTAATCTTTTGTTAGTCAAAGTCTTCTTTACTTTTTCATATAGAGTAGATTCTAAAATTAAAAGAACATATACTGTAACAATGTTATAAATTATATACACCAGGCTGCTTTCAGTGGATGTATGTTTAATTACATAGTCAATTTTTACGCAGTAAGGTAATAATAGTGGTTTAATATGCATGATATTTTCTCACCTTGCGTCGTATCGCTCTCGCCGCTCTGCCCGAAAGTTCTTCATCTTCCTCATCGCATACGGATGGATACGCAATTACGCCTATATCGTCTTTTTTAAGCCACGGGATAGTTTTTTCATGTCCTGCTTCGAACACACGCAACTGCTGTTAGAAGGCTCCCACTTTACGCGTTTGCGCTTCACAAACTTTATCCAATGCCGGCGTCTTTCTACTGCTACTGGTCTAAGATCGTCAGCATAAGGTAACCTGTGTAGTGCTATACCTTCTTCAAGGTCTGGAGTGTTTGAACACCCGAATACAACGCATCGCGAAGGCATTTTTCTACACTTGTGAACACTTGCTTCGATAAAAACAAGTAAAATAACACCAGTCAAAAACACTTCCTTATTACTTCCTTATTAGAACTCAGACTTTTTTTTCCCGGCCATATTTATTTTTCGGCTGTTTGATGCAAAATATCTCTGAAATTTTTTATTTGGTGCAAGTATGATTATATATCATTCGAATCGTCTCATTACGGTTGATTTTTAGAAAAAAAATGGTGTTCGTGATATATGCACTTTAATGTGAATATTGCTGATAGAGGCTTTTCATGATTCAACCAGATCTTTAGTTTTGTCTGAAATATGAAACAGAGAGAAAATAAGTGGGGTAAAAAGCAATTAAGCTATGCATGCATAGGAACTTTGCAATATTAAAGAACAGTTACATAGAGATTCAGTACATCTTTTACTTACATTAATTCGTTGTCCCATGGTTCAGGTTGTCCAGGTGTTATAAGTCCTTTTCAGGACAGAGGCACCGAGTATAGGTGCATCATCCCAAGTACAAGTGCAGCGTAACTGCACTAATTCAGGGATGGACCATTAGAAATTTTTGAGAGAGGGGTAAAAAATAGTTCTAAGCATTTCATGCTATGAAAACTCTGCAGGATTTGTTTTTGGACAATAAAGGAGTAACCGTTATTTATTAAAGTTGTAAACAGTTTGCCAGTGTATTCTCTTTATATTGCCTGCAGGATTTTTTGATCACTTTCCCTTGCACAGGAATTGTCACCCTCTCCCTGCAAGATTTCCAACGGCCCACCCCTTATTGATAAATATGGTCTGTGAATATAGTATATAGATGTACAATAGGTGTAAGATAAACTTGCTTGATAACAATTACCAGAAAGAATTGGATATAACTAAATGTACCAGTAATTAATAATATAATATTTCAATGTGACATACATAATTAATACCCCCTAGTTGCAATATTGTAGTATGATTTTGATAGCATCATGATCAGAATAATACACATTGACTAAATAATTGTCAATTATTTGAAACACTGTGGATCTAACATACACATGGTCTAATAAGCTACCAGAAGATATAAACGTAGGTTTTGTTACAATCTGAGTGTAATTGAAAGATTCCATTAAAGATTTTAGTGGTTGAACTTGATTGTCATTCAAGTAATTAATATTAAAGTCACCAAAAATCATATCAATTGTATAACTATTAATGATGTATCCCAAACAATCTACATATTGTAGGATGTTGGAGGCTTGCTTTCGATACAACAAAAGAAAAGTTCTTTTTCTTGGGATTGACTATTAACCACATCAAATTTTAGTGCATTTAGTGAAGGGAAATATTCATAGTGTTTGTATTACAGTATTTCTAGTGCAAAGTGCCATACTCGAATATTTATCAGTATCATGGTCTTGACGGTGGAGTTTGAAAGGACTGAGATTATTTAAAATTTCATTGTCAAAATCCTGAGGTAGTAGTTGGGTTTCAGTAAGAGCTATGATGTCACTATTGAAAACTCTTGAATCAAATTTAATATCGATACTATGTTTTTTGAGAGATCTTATATTTATAAGTGATATGGTTAAAACATTGAAATTGTCTTGGAGTAAAGTTTGTTAAATGTGGTACCATACATTCATTTCGTAGTCTTTGGTATTCTTCAAGAACTTTAGGATTTGCTTTAACATGTTTACTCTCAATTTGTCCTAAAGTATAGAGACCTTGTAAAGAAGTTGCACGGCTTAAGGCAACATAAATTTGTCCATAGTTAAATGCTCTCTGTTTTATTAAGTCAGAACTGATTACAACTTTTTCAAGTGTTAGTCCTTGAACTTTATGTACAGTACATGCCCAAGCAAGTGTAACAGGGAATTGTACTCTCTGTATTTCTGGGGAAGATGCTTTACCTGGTCTTTTTTTGATCTTTGCTAATACAGGTTCAATGGGAACTACTTTGTTTTTTCTTGCAAAAGGGCTTCCACAAGTGTTAGTTAAGTCTTTACCAGCATTTGGGTCATCAAATTTGATATAGAGAACAGTTGGTCTTTCGGTATTTTGATTGCCATCAATTTTAAAGACAGTTCCCATTTGTCCATTGATGAGTCTATATCTGGAATACTGATATTTGTTGTAAGCATTACTCTAGCACTCTCTTTAATCAGAATTTTATAATCAAGTCCACCTGTCTCAGACCGTTCTCTTGCTAATACTCTATCAATATCTTGTTTCCTTACATTTGTTGCATATTGATCTTTAGCTTTAAGAATAAATAAGGATCCCGAAAGTTTTTCTAGTTTTTCCTTGTTATGTTTATCAACAGGAGCATTTTCAGCCCAGATATGAAGTGCATCTGATGGAATTAGGGTCAGATGGGGTTATTGATCTTGATTGGAAAATCTGAATGTCATCTTCTGTTTGAGTAGCAGTTCTTATTCTGTTAAGAAGTTCAATAAATGCTTGGTCATTTTTCTGTCTCATGATTTTATTAAGTTCTATAATTTTGAAGACTCTCCATGGGTGGCATAGATTATAAGAATCATTTTTGAAATTGTCAAATACAAATCTTTTACGTATTGGTGGAAGTTGACATAGATCACCTACAACTATAATAGTAATTCCAGCAAATAGCAGAGAACTTGTGGTGCCAAATATTTCTTTTAATCTTTGATGGATATGAAGTAAGGTAGTGTTTCCAACCCCTTACAAAACCAAATGATATGGGACATATCTGGCCCAACTATGGGATTGATATGGGTCAATCTATGGTCCATATATGGATGTTGTATGGCTATGGTATGGCCTGGTTGCTTTCATAGCGTACCCATATCATACTTTTTGATATGGGATTGATACGTATTTGGTACAATGCCATACATATCCCATATGACTTGCTATGGGAATTGCTATGGGAATTGCATGGGTTGACAATACCATTGCATGACCAACCCACTGGCATTTTGCTATGGGAATGGTATAGATTTGTATGGGAGTGATAGGTATTTATATGGGAGTGATAGGTATTCATATGGAAATGATATGTAAATTCTATGTATTTGATATGGGAATGCTACGCGCACTAGCTATTTGATATTGACAATTTAATATTGGGAATGGTATGGGCACTTGTTGTTTTAGTCCCATACCAAACCCATATCAACATCTAATATTGACAATTTAATATTCCATGGGAATGATATGGGAACTTTTTGTTTTAGTCCCATACCAAACCCATATTAACATCTAAGCTATGGAAGTGCTATAGCTAGGTCCTGTAAAACAAACTTAACAAAATCTGCAGCTGCAATAAAACCATGCATTGCATACACAGTTTTATTAACCTGCAAAATAATGATCTTTAACAAGACAATAAACAAATAAATAAATGTAATTAATATTTTAATAAATTAAAAAATACAAATTACTTAAATGCGTTAAATTATTGATAAACTTACTAGTGACTAACGTGCAATAATAATAATGGTAGAAAAATATACGAGCCGATATCAGGTTTAAACATAATGATATAAAACAAGCGTTCACTGATAGAAGTTGTTATTTTTTTACGAGCTTTCGGCTGTCAGACTACAGCCTTCAACGGGTTAAGAAAAATAAGATTTCCATATTTTTATTAACCCAATGAAGGCTGTAGTCTGGCAGCTGAAAGCTCGTAACAATAAAAACTTCTATCAGTGAATGCTTGTTTTATATCATAATAATAATGGTACTAAGCTACTGTCCCAATTAATTGTTTTGTTTGGGCTTTAACATGCAAAAATACTGTAACAGTGGCTGTGGTACTTAAAGCTACTGTTCCAATTGATTGTTTTGAGGCTTTAAAACTCTTATTCTTTGTGGTCGCCTGGCCTCCACACATTTCATATTCACTTTTTGTATCACCTGACTTGGTGTTGGGCCTTCTTTACAAAACCTGGAGCAAACCTTACCTGCAGAAAATTAAGTACCATTGAAACACTTAGTTAAAACCAGAATGCAAATCAAACATTTAAATGTCATAGAAGATGGTTTCAGCATATGGGTCAGAACTGTTCAATATGAACTTTAAAAGACTTTTTGGGTATAGGTTTGCTAAAAATACAGTATATTAAAATAATTAAATAACTTACCAACAAGTGTTTGTATGATGAGGGGTGTCAGTGGTGGGTGGGCACTTCCAGTCTTGCTCTTCTTTTCATTCCCTTTCGCATAGGAGGCAGAAAGCGTTTCTTTATTGAAAACAATATCAATTGCGGCATTGATATATCCAGACCAACATTTAAAGGCGGAACAATATGCCCGTTGGTGCGAGTACCAGTATACCCCAGAGCCTTCCATTACTTCCACCATCTGTAAGATACAATAATTCAAACTTCAAGATTCTGTTTCAGCACATTGTTCAACAGTCTGTATTAGGCATACTAATACTGACAACATTACCTTATATTCTGCAGCCAATCTTTCATCGAGAACTCCAGCTGCTGGTCTGAGTTTTATCACCTCTTCTGATGTTTTGGCTTTTACTATAACAAAATAATGCAACAAGTTAAAACAGTTTTTCATAATATTACATGCTGTTTTATAAGTTTACACACATGATTTACAGTGAAACAAGATATTAAGGGATTAGCTACACAAACTAGCAAATTGCACTCTTGTCTCTTAACTCTTTCCTTACGGCTGAAAAACATCAAAAATTGAACGACCACGTTGTTCTATTGATATCTCTTGAAATAACCATAACTGTTGCGAAAGCTATACATTTTCTGGAAGCCCAATAAACCGGCTTTTACTTGTTCTTTTAAATTTCCCGAACAAAACACATTATGTTAATATAAATTAGCATTAATTATCATAAATCAGGTTGAAAAATTTACATTTTTCCAGAAAAGACCATCTTGCACGCCCGCGTAGCATCTTGAAAACTCAAAATGCCACCAATCGCAGAGTTGTTTATGAAATCAAATCAAACTTGGCGTGTGCGTGGATTTCATGTTCCTGGCGCTTGTCGAATTTCAATTTTTAATCTTGCGTTACCGTGTGCCGTGTTTTTCGATTGACGACTTTGCGGGTCTTCAGTGACCCATTTTAACTGCGCCCGTAGGGAAAGAGTTAATGGGTAAACAAGTTTATCTTAAAATGGTCTTTGGAAGAAATTTAGGTTTAATTGTAAAAATATATGGACAGTAGTCCATCAGTATTATTTATAATAATAATAATAATAATTATTATTATTTATAATTATACAGGTTAACTTCTTCAGAAAACTAAGATTCTGGTATTAACCTCAATCACCTAAAAGAGAATGTTAACTTTTAAGCCAATAATTGTCTGTAAATACTCATACTCTAATTATGTTAAATTTTGGTTAGTGACAAAACGTTAGCTACCTACTGCAGTAACGTTTTATCAACAACCTTTGCATGAAGGTCGAACTCGGTGACTATTTTAAATTGATTGCGTCTTAACGTGGTATATTCACCAGTCTATATTCAACCTTCCTGATGACGCATCATTATTCATTAACTAATGGTATTCTTAAGAATTTTTGGCTGGGCAAAAACTTAGAAGAATTTGGTTTCCACCAAATCTCAATTGGTGGAGTTGATTCTCGTAAATGTATGTACCCAGCACAAAAAAATTCTTGCTTATATACTATATCTGTTTTGAAAATAAAATTTCTAATTGGTTTTTCAATTGCTGTCAACTCTGAGTATTTTCTTTGTTTAGCCATACACTTGTATACCTGAACAGCACAATATTATAACACAACACTTTAAAAATCAAAACTGCTTTTAAAAACGCCATACATTATTGCTTTCTGTTCAGATAAGGCCCTGTTTACATGAGACTGTCATGAAGTCAGACCGGGACGAGAAACAAAATTGTCTGGATGTTTACATGAGACCAGGACAAAATCACGAAACTCTTCCCAAGCTCTTTTGAATATTTGTGCATATAAAATGGCAGCATTTTGAGCTGTACTATCCCATGTATGCATGAGCTCACTGTGCTGAGTCTCAGACCGGTCTAGTAATAATGTGTGTTTACATGAAGAAAATCTTGTCCCGGTCCAAAGATACTGTAGTCGTTTCAGTTCAAGTACCGGAATGACTTCAGACTGGTCGGAGCACTTTTTCATCCCAGTCTCATAACAATACAACCGAAAAGAAATCGTCCCGGTCTGACTTCATCCCCGTCTCATGTAAACGGGGCCTAAGATTAACAAATGAGATATAAAATTATATACTTACGTGCAATGTTTAGTCTCCTATGTGTTTTATTTAATCTTTTCCGTAGGGCTTCAATTTCATGCTGGCGTTCTTTGCAGCAATCACCAATGGCTTTAGGAAGGCTTGCACTTTCTTCTTCTTCGTCAGATTCCTGATCGTCGTCACTACTCTCTGCAACTGCACGCTGAAAATGTAAGCCCCTCCTAGGCTCACCAGTATTTTTTGGTTTAGGTGTAGCAGCAACTTGCAAAGGCTGTCTGTTGACAATAGAGTGGTTGCCAGTGTCATTTTCTCTAATATTAGGAATGTTTGTTTGAGCTCGTGACATAGGAGGCTGGACTATTGGAGAGGTATTTTGTTGCCAGACAGGTGTACTACATGAGCTTAGAACAGAGCGGTTGCCAGTGTCATATTCTCTAATGTTAGGAATGTTTGTTTGAGCTCGTGGCATAGGAGGCTGGACTATTGGAGAGGTATTTTGTTGCCAGACAGGTGTACTACATGAGCTTAGAACAGAGTGGTTGCCAGTGTCATTTACTCTTATGTTAGCTGGAGCTTGTGGCATAGGAGACTGCAATATTGGAGAAATGTTTTGTCGCCGAATGGGTTCAGGCGTGAAATCAAGCTCCTGTTCAGAATTAGAAGGGGTAGTTGCCCACCTCAATGCTGCCTGTGATTTTCTTGCTTCCAAGATGGCTTTCTGTCGCTGTTGCTCTTCTTCTTTCTTTTTTCTTTTCTCTTCCCTTTCTTTGGCTTTTCCATCTTTCTCACTCACATTATTTGTCTCCTTCGTGGTCTTTTTTTCCCCTTTCTGTCCACTTCTTTCATCCTGTTCAGGTTGTTGTCTTCTCCCATTCATTCCAGTTTCTTGAATTTTGTCCGGTCCTTCTGTTGGTCCACATTTCCTTGCTTTTTCCAACCGCATTCTCTCTTTCATGAGCTCATTTCTATCATATATTGAAGTAAATCAGAAAATATACAACACAACATTATTGATGACCATTTTCGAATGAGATCAACTCATTAAGGGCAACGGTGCATATACATTAGTTATCTAACCCAGATGAGTTTTTTCAGCAAGATAGACCTTTTCTCTTAGGAGTGTTTATATGGAGGCAAGACAGCCTGGGTACCCAAGCTTTATTTCTTGTAATCATCTAGTTGTATTTATACATCTACTGTATGTGAACCGGGTTAGCCAACCTAGATTTCGGTTTGCAAGACCAAGTGCTTGGTTACCCGGGTTGGGAATTTTCAGAAAACCAGCTCGAATCAAAGCTATTTAACAAGTGGAAGGCCAAGATCAAATATGGCAGTTGTGTGCAAACCATGTGGCACACTTGCCAACGAAACCAAAAACTTAAACTTGAGAATAAACGACGTAAATAGTTCAGGTTATAACCTATTAATATATATCCCTCTTGTGTATTAAAATTAAGGTTCAAGCTTGTTGTGTTTAAGCCTATATAATGACTTCAATTACGTTTGATGCACTGTAACTGTCCACGCTTCGCAATAATTAATATAGCAATAGATTCGTTTATTTACGTTGTTTTCCAATTAAAAACCTTCTGGAAGTTTTTCTATTGTTATATGTCCCGATGCAATGAAATAGTAAAAGTCATAAGAGTTCTTAATAAACAAATTTCGTGCTGATTCATCGATAGATTATTCTGTCGTTGAATGGTTGAATCAAACATCACGTACGACTGTTCGACAATTAAGGGCCCTCGTCTCTTCTCTGGCAACTCGTACACTATAACTACCGATCACTTACCTTCTCTAAGATGTGCTGGAGCATTTCTTTTTCTAGAGTTTCCATTGACCATTTTAATAACCGAGTTTTTAATAACTTTAAGAAGAGCAGACGTGCGACAACAGTGGACTTCCTAGGTGAACTTCGAATGAATCGATGGAGGTCAAAATTCCGCGCTTGTATAATGCGATAAGATCATTGGCCGTAGTAAACCATTGGCCGTGATGTTACGGAGGGACGTGACGAGGACTACACGCGCGGGCACACTCGAGGCATACATTCTCAAACATGGCGGACGAGCATGTTAGAAAACCTCGAGTGCGATATAAAGAGTATATGCGCCATTCTAATCCGTTTAAATTCCGAGCAGCAAGAATAGCAGCAAAAAGACAAAAGAGTGTTCAGCCTCTACCCCGCCGAGAATCGGATGCTCCACCACCTATTGCGAGCTATTTAAACGATGGCGAATTGTTTAATCATCATGAACATGGATATGAGCAAGATGAAGTGGACAACGCAAAAGACAATTCTCCAGTTTCTCTTAGTCAAACCACAGGATTCGTTAGTCAAGAAATAGATATGCAAGACACTGTTGATACACAGGATGTAGGATCAGAGACTAACGATGAAATAGACAACACCACCTACACACATAGCCAGGAAGAAGACGACCTGCTGGACATCACAGACACAGACAGTGAAAATAATTTCGAACTTTTTGTCAAGGATGTGGACGACGAATGTCCAGACTCGTTTAGCGACTGTGGAAACAGCGATTCTGACTCTGAATCAATCCCAGAGCAATGTGGAACAGAGCCCAATGACCTGCTTTATGCAGGTGCTCCAATCACAAGCACCATGAGTATTACATTATTATTGTCATTCGTGATGAAACACAAGCTGACTCGTGAAGCTTTCAACGATTTGCTTGCAGTAATAGAGGCTCACTGTCCCTGTCCAAATAACTGCAAAACAACGGTGAAGAAGCTGCTTGATTTTTTAAGCCAAGCCAAAGGAGGTGTTAATAAGCACTACTAATTCTGTAGCTATACTGCAAGGCTTGTTATGGAAAAGGCATTGGTGCTGAAGTGAATGGAAGCTGCAGTATTTGTGGTAAAGTTATATCTGACAAAGCTAAAGAATTCTTCCTTGAAGTACCCATTTCAAACCAGTTGCAAAAGTTCTTTGGTGGTAAGTATTTTTAAGCCATTAATTATTAAACAATTTGGTAGTTTCGCCCACAGTTGTTTCGCCCATGTAGCAGAGTCGAATTGCAGTTGTTTTCCTACAGTTTAATCCTAAAACTAAGGTTAATAGACATAACTCTGCTACATAGGCATACGACAGGAAAGTGTTAAAGAAATGATCAGAAAGTTGTTACTTTCTCAAGATAAAGCGACTATTTGTCACATATTAGTTTCTCATCCACACTGTGTGCCCAAAATGACGCCCGCATTTCTCATCATCATGTAATTTATGCCTAAGTCAAATGTGTTATTATCAAGACAAATACAGGTTCTTCCACATTACGAATAATGGATAATTGAGTCATAAAGTAACTCAATACAAACTAGGTTTAGGGTTATATTTGAGTTGTGGGCAAAACCATTTGTGTGTAAAATGACTGCAACTCTGCACCACTACTTAACCTTAGGGATGTAGCCAGTGAAAATAAGTGCCAGGTAAATTTATTTTGAACTGAACAAGCACCAAGTGTTGAATCTTGTGCTGTTCAGTTTGAATTTTGTGCTATTAATTTCTAGCATATATGCAAGGGACTTTTGAAATAATTATCCTGAGTGCTTTAAGTGTAAAGTGGTTGTGCCCATCACAGCCCAGTTAGTATGACTACATTCCTGACTAAAGGTACCAGCATAATGTCTCATTGAAGTTGGTCATGTATAAAACACTTAAAACCACTTTAATCCTACAGACCCTGAATTTGTCCAAGGCTTGAAGTACCGGTTTCAAAGAGTGAAGAGGGCTGAAAGAAATATTGAAGATGTTTATGATGGGCTGCTCTACCAAAGTAAATGTGGGCAAGGTGGATTCCTTTCAGAACAACAGAACATCTCCTTGAAGCTCAACACAGATGGTGTGGCAATATTTCGTTCATCACAGTTTGGAATCTGGCCTTTGTTTATGCTCATCAATGAACTTCCCCCAACATTACGGTAAGTCCACAATTTCAAAGTGATATGTACTGTATTTACAGAAAATTCTGAACCAAATACTGTATACAAATACCAACCAAATATAATTACAAACTGTAAATATATACTTTGGAAAACTTTCCTGAGCCTTAAAGGTGCTGTCCAGTCCGTTCTGCATATGTGTGATATTTCAAACATGCGGGACTCCATATGTCAACAAACTTCAACGGAATAGATTTGCGCGGACAGTTCGAAAGCAAGTATTCGTCAAAGGTGATGAAGGCGTGAGTGGTAGTTAAACATGTTTATAGGAACGGAACAGCTTTTTAGGTGGAAAAGCTCAGATGTGGAAAATAAACCTGCAATATTTCATGTTCAATGATTATAAAACAAACCCGCAATATTTCATGTTCAATGATTATATAATGCAATGTAAACAGAAACGTGGACATGCGCAGATCAGACTGGACGGCACCTTTAAGGGAAGATTACCAAACCTGTGACCTTGTTAATTCTTCCCAATGCTTTAACTACCCAGCTGCAATCTAAACAACTCTACAAATAAATTGTTATCAGACTAACAACTTTGGAATTAAGATGTGTACCTTTTCTTTTTCATTGTAGAATGGAAAGAAAGTACAGAATACTTGGAGGACTGTGGTTTGGTGAACAGAAACCTTTCTTTTCAACCTTCTTTAAGCCGTTTGTCGAAACATTATGCTAAACAGAAACACAAGGTAAATTGCAAAACATCTAATATGTACACAGCTCGTTTATGTTTAAATTTAATTAACGATCTCACACGGTGATCAACTACATCGCAGTGACGAACGTCACAAGCTGGCTTTATCAATGAGACACTTACAGTACTATGTTGCCCGCTGCAGATCGGCAGGGATGGAGACGGTAGCCGGTTGCACCGACCGCGATGCATGCTGGGGCTCCTGGAAAGGATTCAGGATTTCCAGAACCCTAAACGGTACCCTCTCCATCCCGTGATCAGCAAGTCACCCGTGAAACACGGGGAAGAGAATTAAAAATAACACACAAAACAAGTAAAGGCACTTACCCACAGGTAGAAGATACCTGAAGTGCCAACGGCTGAAGTAACTGCGACCTTGATCGAGCTAAAAATAAAGACGACAAGGCGAAAGGCAAAGAGGGTGGGCCCAATTCAATGGGATGGGACGATAAACGAAAAACGCATAATATTTCGAAGCAAACCGGGCTGTTATATATATACAAGGTGGGTACTGATCCCCGAGGTAATACACCCGACCTGGTTAACCCGAAACAGCGTACACCTTTTAGACGTTAACTTCCTTTATTATTAATAATAAATACATTTTAAAATAAGTATACATAAAATATTAATTTATTTTTTAAGCCGGTCAACTCAAAGATGTTTTTTCTTATTTCATATTATTAATTATCTTTGTCTATAATCATCATAGGGCTTGAAGTTGTGCTTCCAGAAGGAGAAATAGTTAAGGCAAAGGTTATGGTACTGTCTGGTCATTTTGATCTTCCGGCTCGTGCTGGTGTTCTGGAGCAAGTCACATACATTGGCCATGATAGTTGCTGCCATTGTGAGGAACATGGACAGACTGTCAAGACAAGCGCAAGGGGCCATGTGATGACATTTCCTTTCCGTAACACAGATTCAGGACATGTTAAACTACGAACAACGGAAGAGGTAAGAGCGCCTTTATATGATGCCCTTGAGAGAAATACAACAGTAATGTCATTCCTACACTGTATATGAACTTTTGGTATAACTGTGGAGGGGCGTATGCAGATCTTATACTGAGATCTTATACTCAGTTCACAATTTTGGTTAGGCATATATGCGTCATATACACTGGAAATACCTGTATATGTAACTGTGGCAGATTAAAACACAACATTTGTTGTTTTAGCATGGCACTGGTGTACAAGCTTATGGATAAGTGTTAAGTTGTCTAAGAATATGTCGCTTACTTAAATACACATGTAGGATAAAACCCACATCCAATCCCTGTTTGCTCGACAGCTCAATAGATAAACTGGCAACTCTTACAATGTAAGCATTCAAGAATTTAATTACAGTTACTGGTAATTGTATTTTGCAGGTTTCTGGCTTCAAAGCACCAAGTCCTTTGCTACTGCTCCCAAACTTTGATATTGCCCGTGGCATAGGTATTGATGCTATGCATTGTATATATCTTGGTGTGGTTAAACAGTTTATTGGTCTGTGGTTTAACTCCAAGCACAGAGGGGAGAAGTGGTATTGTGGAAACAGTGTGGATAAAGTGGACAGACGTCTTTTAGAGATTAAGCCTCCTGGAATAGTCACCAGAGTTCCTCGAAGCATACAGCATCATGTAAAATTCTGGAAAGGTATTTGACACTATTTGCACTTTTATTACATCAACCCATAATGGGATAGGGCACACTGAAGAGTGATCTTCTAATGGTGGCCATTTCTTTTGCAGCAACTGAGTACCGCAATTGGTTATTATATTATTCTCTTCCATGCATGAGGGGGATTCTCGATGAAGAGTATCATCAGCATTATGCCCTGCTTGTTGGAGCCATTGTATTGCTTTCAGGAAGGACAATTTCACCTGCACAGCTGGAAATAGCTGGAAAGTTCTTGATGCATTTTGTTGAGATGCTTGATGTATATTATGGTATGATCAGCGACTGTTTTAATTGCAACTAATATGCATGTGTACAATCTATATTCCTTTTATTTCATTTTAGCTCTTCATTTTCTTTATTAAATTTCTAAATCTTTATTCATTTAATGCACATTCTTGCTTATAATTATTAGGTGCAAGGTATGTGCTGATGAATTAGCACATGCTGCTTCATCTAGCAGAATCAGTGCGGAACCATGGTCCCTTATGGTGCAATTCGTTATTTGTATTCGAAGATTGGAATGGTGATATAAGTAATTATTTTCATGGAACGCAAAACTTCCCAAGCCAGGTACTGTATTAAACTGAATGTGGTACATGTTAATTTTCTTGCAATATATTAATTTTCAGTCATGCACATAAATTATGCTTGCAAAATAAATTATAGTATTTTTGGTGTTTTTTTTATTTGTAGATAATGACAGCTGTCACCATTCATCAGAGACTCCCAGATTTAATTGATGAGATGCCTGCTGGGAATGTGAAAGATATGGTGTTGCGATTGCGTGGATATAATGACAGGTACATTTAATAATGGGTGCTTCCTAATAAAAGATTAACACAGCACATTATTGCAAATTCAGGGCTGAATTCAATGTTTATTATTTTTGTAGGACAAACAGAACTCGTTTAAAAGACGAGTTTTATGTCATTGGTGCATTAAGGAAAGGTGGGTTTGTAAACCCACCTTTTGAAGATGATCTTTTGTTGTTTTTGGGTGTGGAATCCATTTCTGATGTAACATTTTTCACAAGGCTGCAAACTGGCAAAGCAATCTTTCACTCAAGAGCATATAAGAGAGCCACAAAAAGGAACAGTTACACAGTTGCATACCAGCGAGAAACAAGAGTGTGTTATGGGCAAGTTGAAGTTTATTTTGTTAACTTCAATGAACCCATGGAATGTGGTGCTATCATCGCTCCAATGGCAAAGTTAAATGAAGATGTCACCAGGTGTCATGAAGTGTTGGGGAGACCTGTTAACCATATTGCTTCTTTGCTTCAGCCAAGCGATGAACAATTTGACATTGTCCTTCTTGAAAACATTATTGATTTATGCCTTCATATGAAGTTTTCAGATTGTGAGGTGGAATATGCCGCACATTTTCCAAATCATTTGGAAAAAGATCAATGTACATTATTATATGTTAAGTAATTTTTTCATGACAGACACATGCAAATAAAGGTTGTAGTTAGTTAGGCCAATTTTTTGATGTTTTTATCCTATTTTAACATTAATTTTTTAAGATGTCTTAATTATAAGTAGTACATAGCCTAATATCTGAATAGTTACAATTATATATGAGAAAGTGTTGCTTAAATTTGGGTGATTCAATATGCAGTTGTTTTTATCATTAATAAATTTACAACCTGACTGGCATCTTTAATATCTAAGGGGTCATGCCAACATTCCACTTTTTCATGTCCATAGCATTACCATAGAATTGATGTGTATGGAATCTCTATGGAAGACCAGAACTATCTCCATGCATTTTTCACCATATAATTCCCATATAATTTATTATGGGAACTATATGGGAAACTTGTAGCACTCAATTATGTTTCTGCCCATAGAGTAGCCATAGTCATGTTAACTGGATTTTTTATATGGGAACTATATGGCACAACCAACTGTGGACTACCATATAATTCCCATAGAAATGGTTGTTCGTAAAAGCATGCCATTCATATGGATTACCTATGGGGCAAGTAATCCCACAGTTTTGCCATAGAATGAATAGCACATGCTTTTCTTTCCATAGGCTTCCCATATCTCAAAATTTAACAAGATTAGACACCATATCAGTTCCATATGATTGCAATACTGTCATATATCATTTCCACATATGGGTCATATATGGCCCAAACTTTGCCATATGTTTCCCATACTTTTGCTTTGGTAAGGGACCATAGAAATTTCATCTATTATTATTAGCTTTAGGTCAGATAATGATAGTCTTAATTGTGTTTTCTTTTGGTCTGACATTGCAGGTACATTATCACCACAAGTGATAGGAATAGCAAGGCCAGTATTTATTGTTGTTCCATCAATGTTTATTGCAGCAACACCTGTTGGTGCCATGAGAAGAACTGTTGGTAATTCAGGTTTAATAGGAGGATGTCTAAACGTTTTAACTGCTGTGTGGTATATTGTTTTAATCAAGTGACTTTTTCCTGCACCGCCACCACCAGTTAAGAAAAGATAGATTGGTTCTATTTCAACAGGTCTTAAGCTGTTCATGTTTTTCATTGTATTCCTACACCATGTAAGAAATGTATCATATGCATGAC
Source organism: Chrysogorgia sp. JL179-B06 (assembly GCA_035772405.1). Lineage (NCBI taxonomy): Eukaryota > Metazoa > Cnidaria > Anthozoa > Scleralcyonacea > Chrysogorgiidae > Chrysogorgia > Chrysogorgia sp. JL179-B06. Next base: position 3,516,054 of record JAYKKM010000224.1, read on the forward strand.
GTTGCTCCATGTTCAAGGACCTCACAGTTTCACGTAATATATCATCAGAGATCTCTGTTGGTCGGGTGTAAGAAGTAATTGCTCCAGTGGTATGCTGATTAGATTGTGTGGGGTCAAGATGTGATGGTAATTGTTTATTAAATGATTTGTATGGGATCGAGTCATCTTGCATTTCACCTTGCAAATCTGAATTTTCTTGATCATTTATTGAATCAAATGAATGAATAATATTGCCCTGATTAGATTTTAATACTTCAAGTGCCTCACTAACAGCATCTGCATCGATCAGGTTCGAATATTGCTCTATTGTGCTCAACAATAAGTTGGACATCAGGTTCATAGAACGTAGATGTATATGTTTGATCTGAAGCCAATAGATTACTTTCATCTCGCCATGGATAATAGAGCATAAGTAAATGGTGAAAATATGATTCTGGTTCTTTTCTTTTGTTTGGTGTATGATACCTTAATACAGCCTTAACTTTTCTACATTTCATGTATTCATTGGTGTTAATAAATTTTATTTTTTTGGGAAGGCATTGTGTTGTATCACTTATGGTACTTTGCAATTCAACCAAGTCATCTGTTAGAACATCAGGTTGGGAATCGTTTGTTTCACTATAATCAATTTTATAATCTTTATAGTAATATGCAGCAAATTCTGCCAGACATAATTGATCAACAACTGGAATTGATGTTGGTCTAATGCTGTAACGCTGAATTATATTTGACTTAAAGATATCAGTACTATCATCATCTAGTTCATCAAGCTCCACTTGTGTTTTAGTCACACGTACCCTTTTTTCTGGAAAATCTGTACTAACAAAAACAGTTTTTGGAAATATTTTTCTCAACCAAAGTTCAGGCATTGATCTGTAGACACATTCTTGTGGACTAACTTCTCTTGTAGAGAGAAAAGCAGCGCCAATTTTTTTTCAGGCCATCTCTGATATTCATGTTAGCAGCTTTTGCTTCTTTTGCTGCATTTGTAATAGATTGAGAACATTCAGTTTCATCTTTAGTAAAATATGAGCAGACATATGTTATGCATTTGTAGTGATTGAATACAGGTTGCAAGTCAACATTTGCTGCAAATCCCTTAACACCAGCAACAAAGTAGTTGTTAATAAAACAGCTGTCAACAGGCCTTTTAAGGTGCAACTCAAAATCAGAGTCTGGTGATATTGATAGAGCCCAGTAATATTCATCCTCAGTGATACCTACTGATTTTAAAATATCTGCATCATTTAATGTTTCATTATAATCTGGCTTGGATGGGTTTAATACTTCATCTATTTTCTGTTTGACTGAGGTCAGAATCTGTGTTCGCCTGTCGAGTATATTACTCTTGATTTCCTCATCTAGATCATCATTAAGAGGTTCTGCTACTATTGTGCTTTTGGTAAAAAATTGATCAAAATTAAATCTACAACTAATATTTTTGTATTTTCTGCAGGTTTTAGAATGATTGTGCTTTTGATAAGTTTTAACTAACTCATGTAACTCTGGTTCTGTTTCCTCATCTGGAAGATAGGCTTGTACATGGTTATCTATAAATCGTATGTAAGATTCTTTGTTGTCAGATGTCAGTTTGGGGCAATCAGAAGTCCATATTAATGCATGTAAATGAGGTGATCCTCTCATTTGAAATTCAATACGGAGTGCATAATAGATTATTTTACCTATTGGGTTTTTTTGGAGAAGTTCAGTGAAAAATGTTTCAACTCTATGTTGAAAATGCTTTGCAACAACAACAGGATTAAGATTTAGCATTGAACATCTTTCATTGTAAGACTTCAACTTGTTCTTCAGTCATGTTTTTTCCTTGTGTTCTAGCTATAATCTGAAATAACTCAGACCATCTAAGATCAGCGCATGATAATGTCATAAACCATGTTGGAATCCCAAGTTGTTTTACCATGGCTACTACTTCATACATAAATGTTTGCCAGTAGGGTGGTGTGCCTGGAATTTGCCTTAAAAACAAATATGCCTGATCTTGACAAATTAAACCTTTTAATTTGTCTACATCTGATTTTATTTGAGATGCATGAGTTACAGGTTGGCCATGAATTTTTTTTAAGGCTTTATTAATACTATCTGATCCTTTTTTTTGTTCTGTAACAAACTGTGCAAAGAAAAGATATTCTGGGTTAGTGGCATACCTTCCACTATAATGTAAAAGTCTAGCATTGAAGTACTTTACCGGTGATAATTTAATCATTCTATCGTCTGTGTAGCCAAACCGGCCTTTTGGAAACAACACTGGAAATGCAAGCTCTTCACAGTTTGTGTCTCTCATTATTGATACAGGATGTTTGTTTTCTCCAGGTGCAATATTGTACACTTCATTCCCTAATGAACAATTTTTATTAGTTTGTATTGCTACAGGACAATCTGGTAATACAGACTGCAAACATGTCTCATTAGTTGCTTGTCTATATTCATTCAATGGGTCATCTTGTTCTTCTGTATCATCATGATTGGTAATGTCTTGCTTGCAGTTTTCTGTTAAGGTGTTTTCATTTTTATCATAATTTACACCTGAAGTATTGTCATCTGGTTCAAAACTGGTAAGTTTTGCACTGATATTTTGAATATCAATTGTAATATTATTATACAATGGATTGTTTAACTTAAGCCAGTTAAGTGCATCAAGAATGAACTGAGGACGCACTGCTTGAAAATACACATAACCTCTGAATTCAAGTTTTCGTTTAAGTTTCAACATTATAATACCTGATCTTTCAGGTGGCCGTGGTAAAATCTTACATGTGTCATCACATTCAACAGGCACATTACATATTGCTCCCTTGACTTTTCTTTGCTGTCCTTTTGGCATTAATTACTATTATCTTTTCAAAAACTATTCGCTGGGTAATAAGAATTTGTTCAAGTTTTTCTAAACATGCAAGTTCACCTGGTATTTTGTCAACATACATGTTATTACATATTGCCTGGCATGGAATTTTGCCTTTAGATACCTTTGAATGGCAGGTTTTACAAATGTATTCTTTCTCATCAAATGACTTTATATCAGTGAAGAGAGTTTCATTGGCATTGATGTATTTATTTTTATGTAACAGCATGACTGATTTTCTGTAGAGCAATCGGTTGCATACAGAACATATGTAATAAGGGCCTTCTTTAATTTTATTTTTAAACCTGGATATATAATCATCCAAATCATGCATCAAGGGATTAATGTTTGCTTCTCTCACTTTTTTGCTTGCCTTTTTGCATTTTTCAAGTTTCTTCGCTTTTTTAATTGGATCCATAGATTGGTATTTTTGTTTCACTCTTGTTTTGTTTTTCTTTAGACATGCTTCTTTTTCTTTTAACCCAATAGCTTTGTATGTTTTAGATTTTTTTGTTAAAAGTTCATCTTTTTTGTATGGATCTATTGATTTATATTTTTTCGTATTTATTTCAAGGAGAACTTCCTTTTTCATAGGATCCATACTTTTGTAGTTTAAAGCAGCCTTTTTTTACGTAATTTCTGACTTAATTTTTTTTGTAGCAGGTTCCAAATTTGCATACCATATATCAAAGTTATTTTTACTTTTGTCAGCAAGTAACCTTTTTGTGTGGTAGACTTGTGCTTTCTTACAATCGTTTGCCTTTCTGATTTTGTCAATTCAGATGAACAGGACATAAATTGAATGTTGTAGTCTATTTGCACACATTGAAGTTTGTGTGTAACAATATTGCACAATTGATTAATAACAGAATCACAATCGGTAAATTTTTCAAATAAATTAATTGTTTGGCTTTCATTACATGTCACCAAAAAATATTTTGTTTTTTGCCTTGTATTATTTGCATACTGAAAAATGCAGGCTAAGCAATAATTTGAAAGCCACAGCAAAAATCCTGTATTTTCTGTAATGTTGTCTAAAATTAAACTTTTAAGGACTAGTTTACTATAAACAGAGGTAGAACATAATATCCCCTGGTGTCTTGAACTAAATACTATATTCATATTTTTACCGTATATCGATACATTTTGTGGCAAAGAATTACATGAAAACTTATTTTCATCATTTAATGCTTGCTGGTAAATCAATATGCCATGTTCGGCAACAGCACTTAAAGACGCATCATTCCAGTAACTACATGTCATAATAGTAGAAAAGCAAATAGAATAAAGGCATATTGCACAACATTGTCCAGAAGAAACGAAATTGTCATTAAATGTCTCATCATATGTTGGTGAACAGCAATTTAAACTTGACTCAGATGTGTTGGTATCACTGATCTGATTGGTATGTATACTTGTATTTGTAATTTGTGTAAATTTCCCAACAGTAATTTTAATGCCTTTAAGCTCAAATAAAACATCAAGTTTATATACGTTTTTGAAATATTCTATCAAGTTATCAATTGAATTTACTTCCAACAACACACATGTTCCATGTGGATGGGCCATACCAAATGAATCTCTTGCATGAGAATCAAATATTTTTAATAAACCATTTGGGATAGTATAAATAGATACAGTATTACATCCGATCGTTAACAAAAATGAATTATAAGTTTCTTGTACTAAACTTTGTAATGCACAATCTAAAGGCATGACATATGGGATGTTTTCATTGAAAGTAGCTGCATGCAGATTACCGGAATAACTTTCACTGAACTCAAGTTGATAATTTGTGTTTAGTACTGTGACCATGGTTGGTAATTCCGTTAGTAATAAATAAGATTGCCCTGATAATCTTGATAATGCAGAATATAATTCATTCCCAATATTCATAATTTGAATCAGGTCTTCTGGCTCAGTTATTGATATGTGACTATAGTTATATATCAAAGCACACAAACTCATAGCAACACATTGTTGTCCTGCATTTGGACCAAAAACATCAACATTACCTTGACTATAAGGTGCATGAATAGTTTTACTGGGGTCAATAAAAGTAGGCCCAGGATTCTTCTCAATGTCTCTACTAAGATTAAACGTGCAGCAATTTATTCTGTGGTTTAAGTTCTGGTAAGTACAGGTAGCTGTTTTTGAATTATTTGGACCTAGGGGTTTTATAGATGACTTGTATCTCTTTTTATTATTTTTTAAAAATAAATTCAGAAGTTTGTTTTCCACGTTGTCTTGAAGATTCTTGTAGACATTTTGCTTTTTTAATAAGTTGGGGTAAATACCTTACTTGCTCACTCAGTAACTTTTTACGTTCACGGCTAAATGCATAAAGCAAGCAATGAATTCGGTAAGACCTGGGTATATTTCTTTTAATGTGCTTTCGAACCAGTTTACGTAATTTTCTAGTTTTTGTCAAAAGGCGAGATATTTTTTAGCTGGGATTCTGCTAGGCTCTCGACACGTCGTCGTCGACCAATATGGCGGTTGTTTCTCACTTCAATTACAATAAATTTATCATAACGAGATCTACATAATTGCTTTGTGGTATAGTTGGAGAAGAATCTGAGTCAATACCAGTAAAAAGCTGTGACGATAACTTGGAACTGTTTATTTCACAATTACGGGTAAAATTTCAAGTGAAACAGGGTTATCCGATGGTGACTGTGTCTGCAGTAATTGTGAATCATTAATGATCGATGTATAAAATAAAATATACACACTTGATGGCACTCCAAAGTGTTGAATCGCATCGACTCTATTTTGCATGGCATGACTAACATCGCAATAAAGAATACAGGCATAAATAAAGCAAATGACAAATATGATAGTTACCTCAATACATTTAACGTATTTCCAATTCCATACAGGGTTCATATGTTGAGTCTCTTCGGCTACTATCAAGACAGCATCATCAAGATTCTTTGATCTTCTATTTACAGGATTTAAACAACTCAATGGCCGATAGTTTTTATATAGCATTGCATCCCCAAGTTTATACTCGTGTTTATTTTTGTTCGTTTGGCATTCATATGTTTATCGAGATTCATTGTAAACTCTGTCAGATCGCGGACCAACCCGTTTCGAAATCGCCCGTCATCTTTTGGTGTAGGTCTACCGCGATCGGTGTGTGCAATTGTAAGCATTGTGAGCGTATTCATTATCATCAAGACGGTGGTCAACATGGCTTGACTTTGAACAGTTTTACAATACTACGAACAAAGTTCACAAACTGGAAACGCTGGAATATTACTCTGCAGATAGATATGAGCTGATCATGTGATCTGCTAGCACGCGCATATTTCATCCTAACACGTGATCAGCGCACGTGATTGAATGCTTAAATATCGTCCACCGCGTGTCATCGGCCTCTTTTTCACGGCACTTTCAACGAGAATAAAATCATGTCCGATAATATCATAGGTTATGTCCATCAACTTTCTCCCGTAAAGAAAGGGAAATCAGCAGAATACAGTGATTTCGAGATACAGTTGAAACATGAACAAATGAACGGTGTATGTTTTTCGCACGTCAAGAGAAAACTGTTGGAAGAAGCTGCAGTTAATATGAAACCATTAAAGATCAGTCATTTTGTTAGTAGTAATAATATATATATTATTATTATCAATGTGTTAGGGACTGGACTGAGCTCTAAGCCAATCAGAATCGAGTATGATTTGAATTGACCAATCAGAGCACAGTCCAGTCCCATATTTCCAGGGGGGTTGAATAGTTTTAAGGTGTGGTCACCCTGTAAAGAGCGACCAGTGATCAAATCAGGGGGGATATGCACCTGGTCGTATACAAGAGGTTTTTTGTATTAAAATTAGTCAAAAAGTGGTCGCGGTCAAGAGTATATATATCACTTTGGTCGTGTTGTTGTACGACCAGTTTTATAGTCGTCCCTGAACGACCAGAGAGTTTGAAGGTCATTCAAGGTGAATAGTGTTAAGCAAGTACCAAACATGTCTAAAGCGAAACATCACCAAATTGGACTCTGTTAAGTTTAACCGAGTCCAATTTGGTGATGTTTTACTCTAGACATGTTTTGGTTTCTGGGTAAACTATTCCCCACTGATCATCAATTATTCGGAACACGAAATTCTACGACTAAACTTCCTGTTCCTGATCCATCACCGCTTTCAACACTCCATATAGCATCCGTGCCAGCACTTAGACAAAGCATCATCACACTGTGATATATATACTGACACACACACCATGTTTTTGAAAAAAATACAAAAAATTCTATTATACATAACCATCATACCTCACCCGATGTGATGTATACTTACGTGCACGTGCCATCCAAAAACGCCATATTTTTATTTGAAGACTTGTAATGATGTTTGAAAATAAAAATAAACAGTTTTGAACTGTCCTTATTTTTATTTGAAAGAGTAGTCATGTTTATTGAAATAAAAATAAGCATTTTGAATTAATCATAGAAATTTCCGCCATGGAGCTCTTACCTCGACGCCATCTTATGGCCGAATGACTGATATTCTCTAGTTACTGTATATTTAAAAAGGATCTCAAAATATTTTAAGAGGATATATCTCATAAAAATTATTTGGATGTTTCTTCCAAAAAAGTTTTGAGAGAGATAGAGTTTTGAAAAAACCTTAAAATAATTTTAGATGAAATATCCAATAAAAATATTAGAGGAAAAAGTTACTGTAAAAGTGTTTTATTAAATTTGGAGAAAAACACCAAATAAATTTTAAGAGATTTGTTTAGTATATAAGCAGATGTTATTTCATATTTTATCAGTTGTGTTGTGTTTTGCTCGCTTGTAAGTTGTGCTTCGGCACAAGACTCTGACATCTTCCGATGTTCTGTTTTTTATTAAAACTGCATCGGTGCGCGATCAACCCGTAGTCGAATTTGCGATTCGAATGAGATTGGCTCAGGTCCATAGCGACAATCTGGTCATCCCTTGTTCAATGAATTGCTTATTTTACGCAAGGGTTGTTCGTTAGCATATGATGAAAGAGTTAGCTATAGTAAAAACACACACACGATGGAGAAGTTTGGATGAATATATTTACACACACGAAAACAATAAATTTTTTACATGAATAAATTTGTGATGTCTTTGAACGGTTTTCTGGTAGGGTATAATACCCCTCTGTATACTACCCCTACAAATTAAAATTAAATATTTATTGTTTTATTTTTTTCCAAATGTTGCACACCTACAAATTAAAATATAAATATTCATTTCATTTTAATCATAGTGTCAGTACTCTCGAAGTACATAAATTGCTCACCTCGCGTGTCAACGTATCCCCACACGCGAGGGTCATCGTCTTCTTCTTCGGGTACCCGCGGTTCGTACTCGTCAAAGTCGAATTCCGTATCCGGTTGGACACGGAATGCCCACTCGCTCTCTCCATCTAAATCGCGTACCAGGAGTACCCCCGGAACGGTATCTGGGACATCTTCGTCTTCTATGGGGGGAGGAGGGATGGTTTCTTTCTAAGAGAAATAAAAAAACATAATAAATACATGTCGTTTGTATAGTAAAAACATTTTAGCGCTATCTTACATTTTCTTCTTTCTTTTCCGGTGCTTTTTTGTTTGTGTCGCTTGGTTCCTTGTTGTAGTTGGAGGAGACGTCTGTGTGGTTTTGCTGTTCGTGGTCACCCATCTTTTTTTTGTTCGTCTGTTGCGTGCCAGCTTGAATTCGTTTTGAATTCGTTTTGATCCTTCGTGCTTATTTTATAATGACGCTCTCGGTCTATTACAATGGTTTGCGGTTTTAACCAATCAGAGTTTCTATAATCAAACCTCCCCCGTATCTAACCAATCAGAGCTTGTTCATTAAACCCCTCATGTCAAAACAAGTGAATTATTATAGGTGGGGAACAATACGTGTTGTTAAACGCTTAAGGACGCCGTATATATAATAAGCGTCGTGTTCTATTCCCACCCTTTATGTCAAAACAGTTTGATTAATGATAGGGTCGGAACAATGAAGCTTAGGGATAATAAGCGTTTTGTTCTATCCCCTCCCTTTATGTCAAAACAGTATGATAAATAATAGGTAGGGAACAATGAATTTACTTGTTGGGATTAGCGACCATTTTGTTTATGTACTTTGATAGCTACGATTTTTTAATGAGTTCTAACCTTATTTACTTGTAGGGATTAGCGGCCATTTTGAAGGGATTAGTCCCTGTGAAATATATATTTCCCGTGTTTAAATACGTCTATTTCTAGATATTTAAGCATTTTTATACTTATTTAAGCATATTTTTATGCTTTTTGATACTTTATTTTACACTTTTCACACATTTTAGTATATATTTTAAGATACCCGTGAGCGCGATAAGGAGAGCGTGTTAATTAATTCACACATGTCAAAATAGATGATAATGGTTTTTTTAATGTTTAACGTAATACTTCGGGGTTACAATACATCGTGTAAGAGTTTACAAAGAAGATATGTCTGCCCAAGAGATCTTCTTGATTTTCCTGGCGATGAATCACAGCAACAATAATTCCAGCTTCGACTCCCATTCGGGTATTAAGAACAGAGGTGAGGTTAAAATCCTTTAGTATTATCCCGCGCCGGTTGTCTAACCAAATTTTATCTTCTCTCATGAAGTCCACCACATAAAAATCAGAGTCTTTGCATGTTGTATATAGAAATTCAGAAGTGTATAACTTCACGTTATCAAGTTTAATTTCGTTTATATCTATACTTGTTGCCATCGTGTCTAATAATTAATGTTTTTAGCTAGAGATGGCTATATATACAAAGGGATTAGTCTTTTACGATAAATATATATTGGTTGGTAAGATATATATTTTTACCAAACTTAGTGTGTTCGGATGAATCGAATTCGATTTTAAAATAATTGTTATGTGTATCGTTAAAGAAAAGTTCATACATCTGTATCGGTTCGCCAGCAGGTTTGGGTATTGGTCTTGAGCCGATTAACTGTAGATTTCGTTCACGAGATAGAGCCTTCATAGATATTATATCTATAAATTTTGCTTGATTCATGGTTGATACGGCGGAGGTTCCTCGATTGCTACATGTAGAAACTGTCCGATCAAATGTGTAAAATCGTCCGATGAGTAGGTATATATATATTTCTCATCCCATAACAATAGTAGCTTATATAGTATTATTTCCGCACGTGCATTGTTGGGTAACATTTCCACTTTACGACATTCAACCACGTAATATTCATTGTGTGAAAAATACTGTGCTAAATCGGTCAGTATTACTAACAGAGGATTTTCTTTTGTACCTGCTATCATTTTGAAAGTGTTCTAAAAAAAATATGACTTCTAACGTGTGTTTTTATATCTTTCCGTGGAACGTTTTTACCGATAAATATTTTGGGGAATATGTACTGCATTAAGTCAACAAAAAGATTTACATGTATAATCGTCGGAGCGCGTCTTATAATATTGATTTTATCATTCAACCAATGAGAATACACCGATATTTTATTATGGAATTAAGTTCAACCAATCAGGATACCCCATTTTTTTTAACGTGTTTTTTATAAACGTTTGTTCCTAATTTCTTTAGTCACAATATCATTATGGCTCGTGTGAAGCAGACTCATAAAAATTTGGAAAGTGGAAAATCAATTGCTCGGGTTGAACGTAGGGGAAAAGATATTCCTAAAATGTTAAAACAACATCGTCTAGAGCGACAAGAATATCGTAATAAGACTCTGGATATTTCAGATGGTGAATACCGTCAAGGAAAAAAGAAAGTCAAACATTGTACAATTAAAGACAACATTGCACAGTCGCAATTAAATTTCGCTGTACCGATAGTTCAAGAACAGTCCAGTTACATTCTACATCCGCAAGCGAAGTATAACACGTCGCCACAGCAAGCAAAGATACCGTCTCTACCCCAGCAAGTAAATTCACCTCTACTACCGCAAGCGAAGTATAACACATCGCCACAGCAAGCAAAGATACCGTCTCTACCCCAGCAAGTAAATTCTCCTCTACTACAGCAAGCGAAGTATAACGTGTCGTCGTGGCAAGCAAAGGTACCGGCTCTACTATCGCAAGTAAACCCCCTACCTCCGCTACTATCGCAAGAACAGTATAATATTCCCCTTCAAACACCGCAAGCAAAGTATTATGCATCTCCTATTCCACCGCAAACGATCTCACCGCCACGGCCCGAAGATGAATTAGATAATTACATATACGATATGCCCATTGATTTCTTTGGTCAAATCCCTATTCCTTCTCCTACGAATTTAATACGGATGTGTGATGAAATGGTACCCGTTCAACAAGGAAAAAAATTATTACAAATTGTGGATGAATTAGCAAATGCTCTTTCCCCAACATTATCTCCTATTCCTCTTTCACCACCACAACTACCCCAGCCACCTAATTCACCTCAGCCATTATTTCCAGTGTGTGAAGAAGAGGAAGAAGAAGAAGAGGAAGACGACCGAGAAGTATTGAAACGATCCACCATTGAAGAAAAGATGTTATAAACGTTCGTTAATATATATGAAACGTGAAAAAAAAGGCGATGAACATCATGAAGAAAAACGAATGACAATCTATTCGAATTATGATCAAGATATTATTTGTACACAACGCGATAAATATCGTGAGTTAGAGGATCTCTATATTGAGAAACTATATATAAATAAACAATATTTGCAATGGCGTTCTAGAAAATTTACGAGTGACCTTATGGAAAAACGATATATAATGGATAATAATAAGGATTTGAAACGAAAGACTGATTTAAAAAAAAAGAAACCGAAATGTATAAAATGATATTGTTCTAAATAAAAATATCAGTATTGTGAAAACATGGAGGTGTGGAATGTTATGGTAAAAGAACTGGTACGTTTTGAAATAAAAATCAATTAAAATATGGAACAAAGTGTGTGGAAATGTCTTGACGAACATGAGAATTTATTTAAAAATATTATTGCCCATTTAAAATGTCCACGTGAACTTTTAGATGTCTATAATCGTATGGATCGCCATGAAATTGGACAAATAATAGCATTTTTTGCTTTAATCCTGTGTTTTTTTAGATATAAACACATTGATAATGAGGAATATTATATCAAACTATTTGTACGTCAAACAATTTTAGATTTTAGAAATTCACATCTTAAATTCATTTTATTCCCTCATGATAAAAAACACACGTCGTGGTTTGGGTTGTGGAATATATTCTTTGAATTTTTTAGATTAGTCTAAATACAATTTTTCAATACTCTGTATTATAATGTCAGGATCTTCAAAGTTAATATTATATGATTCTATAATACTCTTAATAATAAAAGTAGTTGATGTACTGGTATTAGATGTAATCCTTACCCTTATAGAAAAATTATATATTATATCCATATGCGGGGGGTAATATTGTAAACTAAGCGGGCTATTATTTTGTATAATACTATTATTTTTAACTTGATCTGAAAATAAACTGACTTTAAACTTATAGGGTTTACTTGTCTTATAGAATAATTTAAACCAATAAGAGTATTTCTGACAATTTTTATAACAACAGGTACAGGGGGGGTTTTCATATGCATCAGCTTAACAATCTTATCGAGATTAAAAGTATAAACCCTATCGTTACTAGTTTTAAGTTTTGATATAGGGTTATGATTTTCGCAAAAGAAAATAAAACAGCATACAAGTTGATACACTATTTTCTCAAAATTATCTAAATTATGTAGATAATAAAAAGCAGCCTTTAAATAAAACGGATCTATAAAATATAAATAAATACAGCAATATGTAAATTCATGACTAAAACAACGATTAAGTCTATGTAATGTATTACAAAGATAAGACCCTCCATACCCTATGGGTTTAGGAATTGTAGTTTGCTCATCATTAATAGTAATAGAAATAAAGTGGTAAATATCATTTCTTGGGTAATAACTGTTTTGAATTTCAATAAAAAAATTATCAGAATGATTATCATTCAAATGAAAAATAGATTTCATTAATGTTTGAGCGGGTATTAATAGTAATTTGTGATAACGCTCACAGAGTTTTTCACCATAAATATAATATTTTCGTTGTGTATGAACAACGGGTATTATATAGTGTTGTTTATCTGTTAAGATTCGCCAATACATGCATTCATCTTGATGCATTTCAGGTTTCATTTTTTCAATATAGGCGTAGTCTTTATATCCACGACCAAGTTGTCTCGATTCAAATTCCATACATTCGATAATTCCCCCATAGTAATAGTCACATAAGTCACAGACGGCAAATAATAATCCAATGTATCGGTTACGAAAATGTTGTATATAATACACAATTTTCAATATCGTCTTAATATTGATTTCTTGAGCTTGCGCATAGGTTCTTTTACTCCCAATGTTTAATGACATTCTCAAAAGCGATAACGTTTTTTAAAAAATCGCCTTGTATATATACTATTTTCTCAATCTTTAAATATATATTTCTACACACAGATTTTAACACGATAAAAATTTGAAAAAAGTATTATTGTAACTGCAATGTATAATATATCAACTGATTTGGCGTGTATGTGTTTTAGAACAACATTAGGGATTCGTTTTAATCCACAACACAGCATTTGGTGCAACTAATCCCCGTGTATTTGTTTAGAAGAAAATCGCTAATTATGGATTCGCGTCTCTAATTCCCCAAACACACATTCATTGTATACGAGTATCACAAATCATCAGGATGACATGAAAGCTTTAATCAACGAACTCTGATTGGTCAAACCAATCTATCCCCAGTAACACATAGTAACGCGGGATGCAATTATAAAAGCCGATGTAGCGTCGAAAATAATTAATATCAGTCTGAGTGCTCAGGTACGTTAATGTCTGGGTCCAGTCTCCTCGGCCGTGTTAAATCGGAGAAAATAAAACAAAAATCATTAAAATATTATAATTGCAACAATGTGTTTGTTTCTTGAGTTAATGTTCTTCGTATGAATTTTATGATTTTTTTGGTAGTTCATACCTTTGCAATAGGATATTACTTGAGCAGTTATAAGCGTAAAACCATCGATAAAATAGCGCATTTCAAAACGCGCTCGGGAGGGTAGGATTGGCATAGTCCCACGCTAATCTTTAAACACAGAACATATGCTCTAAGATCGGTATTCAACGTACCAATTTGTATCGTTGCTTTTCGGCACTTGTTGCTGAGATAAATGCGATGAAATCAAAGCATAGCCGTGAATGGCGCACATATATGGATATACTGATCGTTACGGGTTATAAATACAAGTTTACAAATTGGAGCGACGTAGTTGAGTATATTTGGCAGCGATTAAGTGTATAAATAAGTACGAGAGACCTTGGGAACCTTCCCTCCCAAGCGGCTGAATTTCAACTTTGGAACATCAATATATATTTTCTATGGCGACATTTTTTACGCTTGAGCCAGTTCAGGTCAAAGCAATTGCTTAAGCGGTTGTACGTATTGTCATAACAACCACCCGACTTTAGTCTGGTTACATTTAAAATTGTAGAACCACATTGCGAAATATATAGACCCCGCGATAAACAGTTTGCGAAAGGACTCGTATATCGAATCGAGCGCATCATTAAACGCGTGATAACGAACGATATTCCATTAGTTTAAGCATATAACTTCCCAACTGAATTTGCGTGATTATTAATAAAATGTCTGGTCTTAAAGTGTTTGGCTTATGTCGCATATAATCGAGTGTCAGATTACGCGCGCATAGTTAAAATTCTAAAGTAAATTAAAAAAATTATAAAATTATAAAGCTGGCCTACTTTTAATGGCTTTACTGTATGAACCAGAAATATATTTTACTTATTACTTATGCCCAAACCATAATATTTAGAAAATACACGCATAAAGACATCAGATCAATGTAAAAATTCACTTTATTCTGTCACTTCAATATACACAATATTATATAAAACTTCAGTAGAAACCAATTCGCATGACAATGACATCAATTGGGAACAGTTTTATTACAGGTGTTTTTCGCATTTGTTGTGAGTCCAGGCCAAAAGCATGTCATCCCTGTTGTAATGGATTTCTTAAATATTACATGAAAACCCTGACCATAATTATTGCCTTGTTACCTGCAGAAAAACAGAAAATGTCAACAGTTACCATACAATCATACAATTTTACTGTGTACTTAAGTAGTTCAAGCTTAATACTGTGTAATTACAGTAAGGCATAGTTATATATATTATATATATACAAGTATATATATATTATATAAATAAGTGATCAAAATATCAATGTCTTTAGGGGAGGTACTGTAGATTTAAAGACTATAATTGTGCAGGTAGACACGAATAGACACGAATAGGCACTAGGGTTTATATGTATAATAGGCTGGAATAAACAACAAATATGTGGGTCTACTGACACACTCTCCTCCGCAGAGGCTTCTTGCGCTTTTTTTAGAGTTCGGGTAATACTGACAGACAACAGTTAAATTAATATGTAATTTTATGAACAAACGTTTGAAATGCTGCGTGAAGACCGTATACAAACGTTTGTCTTCACTGTTCTGGTTATTTTTATATTATCGAAGCAAAATATACACTATATAATAAACGATAAAATATAAATTCAATCATACAAGGTACAATTACATTCGACCTTCAGAAAGAATCAACAAAGAAATATATACTATAACCAGATAAATATTACGTACCTTGGCGCATTGACGACTTCCTTCAAATAATTCGCCGTTTTCAACTTTACTGTACAGTAAAACACGTTGTCAACAAACCACGATCACCTCCAAGCAAATATACCAGAGAAATATACAGCTTCTTGCAGCACGATCAACAATTTCGATTAATCGCAAAAAATGTCGCATATTGCCAAATACGGCGGTTGGCCGCGCAATTGAATTGCTGGTACGAGAAAAAGTTTGACCCAGGCATTAACTCACCTGAGTGTTGGAGAGTGAGAGATGGCAAAAATATTTGAGAACGTGAACAGCGAAATTAAAGAAGACTTCATACCGTTAGAGACAACTGAGAAGAATGAAGAGACTATCGAAGAGTTGTATGCGGGTAAATATAATTGTGCATTAAACAAATGTAAAGAAGAAATATCCCAAGAACGACAGAAATTATTTTTATCGCGTATCACACATATAATGGATTGTGAATGTTACCAGTTTAAGGGAGAGAAACCCAGTTATCGTGAAGTAACTCTTCTTGAACTTCAAACGAAGAAGTATTTTATTTATCATTGTTATGATAGCAAGTTAAAACCCTACAAAGAACTAACTCGAAGGGAACGTTCTACCGTCTACTATCAATATCGATGTCATGGACTAGACTATTTATCTGAAAAAAAATCAAGAGATTATTTTAGTCAAAGTGAACTTATAAATAGATTAAGTTATTTATTTCGTAATGTTTTTCCCCCGAATGCTATTA
Source organism: Chrysogorgia sp. JL179-B06 (assembly GCA_035772405.1). Classification (NCBI taxonomy): domain Eukaryota; kingdom Metazoa; phylum Cnidaria; class Anthozoa; order Scleralcyonacea; family Chrysogorgiidae; genus Chrysogorgia; species Chrysogorgia sp. JL179-B06. The sequence continues at coordinate 3,532,335 of JAYKKM010000224.1, forward strand.
TCGGATATAAAGGTGGTGATAAAGAATCGTCGTTAGTTAAAACACTTCAAGAAAAAACTATTTTACATTGTGTGAATCTTGAATATTTTGGAATTGAGAAGTACGATTATTTACTTTCGTTTTATAATCTTAAACCAAGAAATTGTTGGTATCATACTAGTGAACCCACATGTTTATTGTATCATTGTAGTTTGTTTGAATGTCTTTTATTTGCTGCATGTTTGTTTCGTAAATTAGAAGATGTGGATAATGAACGATCTGTACTCTCTATGTATGATAAGGAATTTAATTTTTTAAAATTATTCTCTCCTGAACATTTTTCCTAAATAAAAAAAATACACTTTTTGATTTTAAAAAAAAATCAAAAAAATATTGAATGTATTTTCCTTTTATTTTTAGAAACACAAAGATTGTTTAAAAAATTATCAAAAGCACATTTAAGAAATGTTTATATTTTAAAAATAAAACGTACATTAGAACGGTATTATTTTGTTAAAGATGTACATGTTATCAAAAATACTATTTTTGTTAAAATAGGAGAGAGAAGTTTTAAAAAAAATAAGATGATCATAGAAACTCTTTGTACATTTAAATATATAAAAAATGATATCATTGTACGTATAGTATAAATAAAACGTTCTTAATTTTTTTTCTCTTATTGGAATTAAAATGAGTCAGAAAAAAAATCATCCATTATAATGAACGTTTTTGGCTTTCGAATCCAAGAAAAGATGCGACAGTTGCTTTAAAATCAGCAGCAAATTTATATGAGTTTCAAGAAGTTCCTTGGCAACGTGGTGTAATACCCACGAGTTTTCTTGACGGTTTTAAAATTAAAACAAATAATCGAGCTACAGGTCCATTTAGTGATTTTTCATTGACATTTAGTGACCATAGAAAATTTCAAACAGATAAACAGAATTATCGTACGGGAGAATTAGAAGCAAGAAAAAAAAATTGGTATAAACGAAAAATAATTCATAGTATTGATGTAAAATTTAAAAATAATATTAGAGAAAAATATAACGATGCAATAGGATGGAATATTGTTCAAGTTAAAAAAGAGATATTTGACGATGGTGTTTTGGGGTCAATGATTGGTCAAGTCAGTAAATATTATTTTGCCTCTAATCAATTGTTTATTGATCCTGAGAAAAATTTCTTTAACGATGATCAACGTTTTGTAGATTTAGCTTATAATTTACCTGCTGACGAAGATTTTATTTTGATTCAAAACATTCAATTTATAGATGATCATTTTTTTATAAAATATGGTATTAAAATTGGCGAGGCGGATAAACCCTATAATGAATACGATATTTCTATTGTTTATTCTGATGGATATACGTAGATAGGGGTATATATAAAGATCGTTTTTATCAAAGAGAGGCACGTGTCATGGCTATTTTTCAGAGAGTACTAAATCAAGAGGGATATAAGATTTATCACGATTTAACACAATACAGTTATGTGGAATCCGTTTTTTTTTGGCATTTAGTAGGAAGTGTGGAAGTTGGGAAATCAAGATATCATCTACTAATATCTATAGCTGATTATGAAACATATTTACGGTATAAATTTATACTGGAAGTAGAATGTTCAAAAAATCCAAAAATGTATGTTATACATCAAGAGGAACACGACATTCCAGAAGAATGTTATGAATTTCTTCGTAAAATATGTGAAGCATGGAATGATGACCTATCCCCACGTATCAACGACAAAAGAATTGGAGAATATTTAAAGATACTAGATTATGATAGAAAACATTGTTTTACTTATGAGTGTTTTAGGAGTATTATAGCATTATATTATGATTTTTGGGTTTATAATAAAACTATAAAATACACTTGTAAAAAATGTAAAGGGGAATGCGAATGTAATGTGGATTACCCTAATTTCATCAGTGTAAATTTTAATGAAATAAGAGGTTGTAATGTAGAAAAATATTCAATGGACAATAACATCTTATGTAACGAAATAATACACTGAATGTATTTTTTTTATTTGAAAATTAATACATTAAAAACTTTTCAACATGGTTTCTGGGTTTATGATATACAAGTCCTCCTTTTTGAAATTGTCTTTTGATTTTTTTCGTTCCTAGTTTTGCAATAATTTTTACTACTTTAGCTTTTTTTTTAAGCTCTTTTTTAAGATCGTTTATAAAAAGTTTGCCGTATTTATTGACTGTTTTATTTCCTCCACGTTGCCTTTTTTTCCCTTTAAAAATACCCCCACGTTGCCTTTTTTTCCCCTTAAAATCACCAGCCCGTAATTCTCTTATTCTTCCTACCATTGTTACGAAGGTTGTTTTCTCTGCCAATAGTTATCACCATAGTCTGCAAAAATTTCTTCACGGGCTTTTATATGTTTTATACTTTCTAAATACATTTTTTTATTGTTGGGGTCGTAAACAAAATCGGAATTATTTTTATATATAGAACCAGTTTTCCCATTATTCGCATACCGTGCTGCGGCGTGAGTTGTCAAATAAGCATCGATACAAGTGTTTGCATCGTTACAAATACTATATACAGCATTTGTGTTTTTACCATATTTACGATCCAATTTGGACTGTGTTGTTTTTTGACCCGTATAATAAGAAATATTACGATCGGGTTTAAAAGGTTTTTTCCAAGCAAATAATCCTTCACCCGCATTTGGGATCGTTGATTTCTTGATACGTAAGTTATTTTGTTTTGCTAAATGAATCCAACATTTTTTTGTTTTTGCTGTTCGTTTACGACATCTTATTTTTTTAAGGTTTTACTTCTACATTGAAGAACGTGACGTATACTTTGAGATTTATCATTGCGTCTTTTTTTTTGGGGTAACTTAACTCTTACCATTTTTTTTTAAAATATAGTTTTTATTCCTAAATAATCATTATTTTTTTCATGTGTCTGAATAAAATTTACCAAACATTCAACTTTATAGATAATATCTTCGGGGCAGTTGTATATTTCTTTCTTTATTTTGTTATTCTTTGTTTTAAAATCTTTGATGAAATAGGTATTATCTTTTCTTTATCTTCTGTAAAATTTAGTAAACATTCCCTTAAAAGATACGGCGTAAATAATATTGAGGGATCATTATCTTGAATTTCATACCCGATATAAGGTAAATTAGACGTTTGTAAATAAATTTCAATATACACAATTTCACTCATATTTTTTTTTACTCTTTTTTTTTGTTTTAGTTTTTTTTAAATGGGTTCTTTATTATCAAAAAAAATCCCTCCTATACTTACGTTGACATGTATTAATATACAGGATTCATACGATGTTACTATTGATCGTGTTGATGGAGCAGACGAAAACATAAATAAAAATAAAACGGCGTGTTTTTCTTGTTTTAGAAAAAAAAAAGAAGATGAATGATGATCAGAAAAAATTAAAATATAGTCAAAAAGATATAGATAAAATTGTAAGTTTATTTAATAAGAAAAAAGAAAGTAAGAAAAATGAAAAAATAGACGATTATTTTTCTGTTAATCATATCGAAACTATTAGTAGAGAAAAATTTAAAGTCACTGAACAACATTTTTCTTTGGATGTTTCACGGGAAAAAACGGTTAATTTTATTAGTTTTATTCAATCGTTATCGTTGGTTTTTTCTTATTTAATTAACATTGCACGGGCAAATGTAAAAAGTGATGATGATTATGTTAGATTTATCTTTAGTAATGCGCCAAAAAGTTTTTTCTCTACAGCCGTTTTACCCGTGAAAGACTTTGACGTTAAATATTTCTTAAATATTATGGAAAAATTTATGCAGAGTAATAAACAAATAATAGCTAATGGATGGAATAGTAAAGTAATAGTTCAAACTTTTCCCGCAGGAATAAGTACAAATAAAAAAAAAATAGTGTATTAAGGAAAAAAAGTATTTACAATAGTTTGAATAAGGGAAATGCTACAGATAAAGGCGGTGTGAAAAGTAATGTAAAAAAATATGGCCGTAAATTTCGCACGGGGGTATTTTATATTCTTAGCCATGTATTATTTCGTACAGTGAAAGATTGCTGTTTTGCTTTATCAATATTAGTGGGTTTATCATTTTTAAAACAAGACGTTAAATATTTTATAATGAAAAGAAAACCCAATAAACCCGTGGATGATTTATTTACGTGTGAAGAAATTCGAAATGTATATCGGGAATGTGGGTTACCCGAGGGTAATGTTGATGCCACACAGTTTGAGTTAGTATATAATAATTATTTAAAAAAACAGGGTGTTGATTTGTTAGTGTATGCTGACACTCATTCCGATAATATAATTTATGATTCACGAACTGATAGTGAGGGTAATCTTATTAAATTAACTAATGAAATTGTATGCTTATGGTTAAATAATAATCATTACGATGTAGTCTTAAGCATAAAGGAATTTTCTAAACTTAACACCAGTTCTTTTTGTGTTAAATGTATGAGTCATTTTACACGCCATGAATATGTCGATAATCACCTATGTACTACAAATAACTTAACTTGTTTACGATGTTATAAATATCCGAATAAGTGTAAAGATAAAAATAATAAACTTATTTGTAGCAGTTGTGATATAATTTTTTATGATGAAAATTGTTTTACAAATCATTTAACAAATAACATTTTTAAACCCTCTCATAGTAATTATGATCGTTTAACACCGTGTCAATATTTTTTTTATTGTAAAACCTGTAACAAAATTTGTCCTCGATTCTTTTTCATTTTTTCTAATAAAACAGTTAAACATGATTGTAGCAAACGATTTTGTTTTCATTGTGATAAATACATGAAACAACCTCATTTTTGTTATGTGAAACCCCTTTCACTTGAATATAACAAGAGGAAAGAAAGTGAACCCACTTTATTTTTTTTTGATTTTGAAACAAATGTAACCGAAACTAAATTGCTCGTACCGTTTTATTGTATCGTCCAAAGGGTATGTAAAAAATGTCAACATATTGAATTTAAAAAAACAAAAATATTTGAAAAAAAAGGATCAAGAAATTATCGATAATACTATTGAAAAAGTTAGTTGTTGTGGGAATAGACAATTTATTTTTGATAACAATGTTATTGAAACTTTATGTGAATTTATGTTTGAACAAACAAATTCCGTTTGGATAGCTCATAACGGGGGTAGATTTGATACTATTTTTATTTTAAAATATCTTTTAGAAATAAAACAGATAATGCCGAATACTATAATGAACGGTACTAAAATAATGAGTTTAATAATTAAAGAACAAAATATTAGAATCCTCGATAGTTATTTGTTTTTTAGTATGAAATTAGCGGATATTCCAAAAGCAATGGATCTTCAAGGGGAATGTAAGGGATTTCATCCTTATGAATTTTACGATTTAACTTATGAGGGTGAAATTGTAGATCGGAAATTTTTTGATACGAAACATATGAATACAGCAACACTTAATGAATTTGAAAAATGGTATTTAGAAAAAAAGAAAGAGAAATATATATTTCGTAAAGAGATTTATTATTATTGTTGTAGTGATGTAGATATTTTAAGAAAGGGATGTGTTAAATTTTCTACAATGATCGGTACCATAGGTCATATCACCCCCTTTTATGCAAAGAATTGTATTACGATTGCTAGTTTAGCTTTGAAAGTGTATAGACTTAATTTTAAAAAAAAAAATTGTGTAGGAATTATTCCTGCTTCGGGGTATAGGGGTGGTGTAAAACAGAGTTTAATTGCTATTGATTGGTTAGATGAAATTAATCGAGAATTAGGAGGAAATTTAGAATATATCTGTTCACAAAATGGGGAGAAAACATTTCTATGGCGTTTTGTCGATGGTTTTTATAATGAAACGATATATCAATTTCATGGGTGTTTTTATCACGGATGTCCCAAATGTTTTGACCCCTATGCATTAAACGTTCTTACAAACGAAAAATTTAGTAATTTATATGCAAATACGCAACGTTTTTCTTGGACAATAAAAAATGCCGGTTACAAATTAATCGAGATGTGGGAATGTGATTATTTAGAAGAAAAAAAATATACACAGAAACAATTAATTGAAAAGAAAAGAAAATTTTATCCGTTTACTCCTTTAACACCACGTGACGCATTATATGGGGGGCGAACTTCCCCCGTATGTTTATTTAAAGAAACAAAACCCAACGAACGAATAAGTTACGTAGATTTTACATCGCTATACCCTCATGTACAAAAAAATTATGATTTTCCTGTGGGTCATCCTACTATTTTACTGGGCGAGGATTGTAATAAAATAAAAATCAAGGACATATTTGGTGTAGTAAAATGTTGTATTTCACCTCCTCGAAATATTTACTTTCCTGTTTTACCCGTTAGAATAGATGGGAAATTATTATTTCCATTATGTTATAAATGTGCTGTGGATAAATGTAATAAATGTGAACATAATGAAAGCGATCGATACTTGACGGGTACTTGGACTAGTGTTGAGATTAATGTTGCTATAGATAAGGGATATAAAATAATTGCTCTTTACGAAATATATCATTTTGAACGCAAAGAAAAAATCTTTTCACAATACGTAAATCAATTTTTAAAAATCAAACAAGAATCTTCAGGAATTCCTACGAATTGTTTGAACGCAGATGGAAGTAAAAATGATGATAAAATTAAACAGTATTGTAATGATTATTTAAAAAATGAAAATGTTTTTTTAGATAAAGACAAAATAGAGAAAAATCCGGGATTAAGAACTATTGCAAAAACATTTTTAAATTCGTTATGGGGAAAATTTGCTCAAAACGAAAATAATACACAAGTGTGTTTTTTAAACGATTATGAAGAATTATTAAATATTGCCAATGATAAAAGTAAAAAATTAACATCGATGGAATTTATAAACGAAACATTATTACGTTGTACATATGAAAAAATTGATGATGCAACAACCCCTCTAAAAACGGGAAATGTAATCATTGCATGTTTTGTTACTGCATATGCACGTTTGAAATTATACGAGTTACTCGTTAAATTAGACGATCGCGTTTTATATTTTGATACAGATTCTGTTATTTATATATCTGATGAAAATAATTATACTGATGTTAAAACGGGAAATTATTTAGGAGATTTAACGAATGAATTAAATGAAAATGAATGGATAACAAATTTTTGTTCAACGGGTCCAAAATGTTACGCGTATATAACTAATTTAAATCAGGAATGTATTCATGTGAAAGGTTTTACTTTAAAAAATGAAACAATAAAAGAAAAATTGAATTTTTTATCCTTGACACAATGTGTTAAAAATCAAGATCAGATCATCGAAATTAAATATCACAATAAAATATGTAAAGATAAACTTAATCATATTTTTATTGAGGATGAAATAAAAAAATTTTCATTTACATTTAATAAACGTGTTGTTAAAAATAATTTTAATACGATTCCGTTTGGATTTTTAGATAACTGAAATGAACAATGTTTCATTACCATTTCAACACCCTTTTATGTTAACGTTATGTGGTCCTAGTCAAAGTGGGAAAACATATTGGGTATTACAATTATTGAAAAATATTAACATTATGATTACACCTGCAATTGTTAAAATTGTTTATTTATATTCAATTTATCAACCTCTGTACGCTGAAATGGAAAAAGTTCTTGCGGAAAAAAAACAGATATTAGTGTTGAATTTATTGATTGTCAAAAGGGTATTCCCCGCATTACTGATATACAAACGAATACCCGTGAAAATACGTTAATAATATTAGATGATCTCATGTTAGTTGCAACATCATCAAAAGAAAATCTTGAAAGAATAGATAATATTGCAACTCAAGATGTCCATCATCGTAATATTAGTGTTATTTTTACATGTCAAAATTTAACATATGGTAATGGTAAATTGCGAAATTTACGTGTCAATAGTCAATATTATGTTATGTTTAAAAATTTAAGCGATTATAATAATATGTATACGATATGTGATAATAAAAAAATTAATAGAAATAGATTTAATAAAGTATTAAGCGAAATTAATGAGAAACCCTATGGTTATTTGGTATTTGATAATTGTAGAAAAGGGTATGAAAATTGTAGAATTAGAACCAATGTATTTCCACATGAATCAACGCTAATCTATGATTTGTAAATAAATGTAAAAATAAAAATAAAATGTTTGTTAAAAAATAAAAAGAGTTGTTGAAAATCGTTTTTTTAAAAAGTATATATAGTATGGGGTGTGTATATTGTGTATGAACTTTTTTTAAAAAAACATGGCAAGAAGAAGATATAGACGAAGCAGGAGAATTATCCTTAGAAAAAAGAAACATAAAGGGGGTAGTGCTCTAGATATTTTTGGACCTTTGGGATCGTTAGTTGGAAATCAATTGGGAATTGGTATTCGAAAAAGAAAAAGAAAAAGAAAACAAAAAGGGGGTGCTCGAGGTTCTAATATGGTCAATTGGTTGGGGTTATACTAAAAATCCATAAATCACTGTAAAATAGTTAATTTTTTTGTTTAATTAAAAAATTGGCATTATTAAAACTACAACATGACTGATTGTTATTACTCTTACAATTTTTTTTACATTTTTTATTATATATTCCTACGAGTACACGACCTAAAATTGTTTCTATTTTTTTTTTTAATTTAATATCGTTTTTTAGTTTAATACGTTCATTTTTAAATATTTTTTGTTTATTATTATTTTCGAATTCATTACGACATTGATTGTATAAATATAATAAACTCCAATTTCCACACACGGCTGTATTTTTGGATTGTAATTGTTTACTTTGAATATATTGAAATGTTAGTCCTATTTTTACACTATAATCATACCAATATTCACGTTTATAAAACGAGACATCTTTTGCAAAACTATCAAAAAAATTCATATGTTTTTCTTTATCCACCCATATAGCAATCCAATGTTGACCGTTTTGATCTGCTTCATCCGTATTCCAAATCCAACACGAGGGATAATAAATTGTTTTAGGAAAAATATTTGCAGGAAATGTACCCAAATAATATTTATTTAAAAACTTATTTATTTTTGAAATTTTATTAATCTCGTTCGTAAATAAAAATTGGGTTAAAAAACAATGTAAATTCATGGATTTTTGCGTCGCCATTTTCTTCGTGTTGTATAGGGGGGTTTTGAGGGTATAGGAATGTGAGTGGTGAGTGATGTAGATGGTTCTTCGTGACTCGCAAGACCCGAAGGGGTTTTTCCCAAATTTATATAACGTTGTCGTAATTTTATATTTCGTATATAATAGGCAGGCATATGTAATTTTTTCAATTCTTTTAAAGCAGCCGTCTGCTTTTGTTGTGTAAGATTGAACATGTTTTGTTTGCTGACATTATGCGTTAAATCGTATAATAAATCATGATGGTTTATGGCAACACCGTTTATTTTTATTATATCTGTACCCCCAATTTTAATTTTTTTCCTTTCAAGAAATTCTTTTATTTGTTGACCACTTGCCACAGTCGGTGTTTTCCTTACCTCAGGTGATTCATCATTGGTCACCTCATTTTCAAGTTCATTACTTTTTCTTTTCATATTTTGTTGTCTTTTTAAAAAACTAACCATACTCTCTGCGACACGTTGATCATTATTAACTTTTTTCATTTCTTCTTTCATTTTATTTTTACTTTCAATAAGATCGAAATTATTTTTGTTGTTAATTCCCTGCAATAATTTTTCGTTTTCATGATCAGTTTTGATTAAATCTAAAATTTCATTTAATTTACTCGGATTAATTAATTGCATTTTATTTACTTCGGTCATTTTTTTTTATTTGTTGGTTAAGTAATTTGTATGCTTTTTGATATATGTTGATTATACGAAAATCCTCAGATAATAATATTTTTAAATCTTTTTCTTTTATTTTGTTCTTTGAAAACTTATTCAAAATATATTTATTATCACTGGAAAGTTGGATAGAAATTTTTTTATTTAAAATATTTTTAGCAATGTATTGTAATTTATTAATTAATTGAGAATCTAACAACGTATTTTTTTTATCAATATCTGCTTTAAGATATTTTTTTAACGATGGTAAAAAATCCTTTTTTTTTTTTTCAAAAGCTTTTTTCTTTATTTTATTTAATTGAACTAATGTTTCTAAAAATTTTAAATCATCTTCGCAACTTGATGAAGAAGAAGTAACGGAACTTTCACTATCCATTTCATCACTAACATCATCGCTAACAACATCGCTATCATTTTCACTATCATCCTCCTCTTCATCATCATCTCTTGAATTATCATTTTTCTCGTCTTTTTTTTCCTCTTCTTTATTTAATTCATCATTTTTTTCTTCATTCATTTTTTTTATGCGTAAACTGAAAACGGTGGAAATACAAGAATATGTTCACGATTTAGGGGTATTTTGTTAATAACTGTTTTTTTTATTTTTGGTTTATTTATTCTATTCTTTGTTGTAATGGGTTTTTGTGTTCTTCATTTTTTTTGTACATCCCCTTGTCACAAATGTTGATAATTAAATGCTGTGTAATAATCTTGCAGGGGTATTTAATCCTACTCTAATTTCATTTCGAAATTCACCAACAAATATTAACGCCCCTACAACTGTATTTTGAGAAAAATGAAAATCCACATTAACATTTCCCGACGGTCTTATGGGTAATACTGCAAGATGAGAGTCTCTATTATCTGTTAAATCAAATGCTAATATAGAATACCCGTTTATAAAGTCATTATAAGTCATGGGCATTTCTGAATAGTTGCGATTTAATACCGAACGTAATTTTGAGTAAGCTTCAGCTTGATTTTCTATTCTCCCGACAACAGCGTTATTTACCGAAACTTCAACATTATCATAATTAGGCCAGTTAAACTCAAAAATATTATGAGTATATGATCCGTTCCAATTTGCTAATGGTGAAAATACAATATATAAACGTGTAGGAACGCTACCATTAAACACATCGATTACTTGATGCGAATTTCGTCCTGCAGCTACTGATTCAGTAATACAACGATAATTGGTTGTATAATATAATGTTTCTTTATTATGGGTCACCATCCCTATATTAAGCGCATTTGATAATTGTTTTTTGGGTTTAAATACAGGAATTTTTATTTTAAAATCATCTAGGGTAATTATAGTAGCAGCAACGGGCATATCAGCATGATTGGCACCCATCATTACAATTGTATTTAATGCCCGCGTTAAACGTAATTCAACTTTATACGCTGTAGGAATATATATTTCAGCACCACCTTCGCTAAATAATGAACAATCAATCTCATCTATCAAATACTGTGATTGATTTTGAAATGCCTGTGTTTTTTGTCTCCCCCCTGTATTTACGACAGCAGTTCCATTCGTGAAACCCGCGATACTGCTCATATGTGCGGCTGTATCTAAATATGCTAAATTAAGCTCTTTAGAATCTTTATATCCCGACGGTGTTTGACGCATTATAAATTGTATCCATGATGCAAAATGTGCAAAATTATCTGATGGTGTAATTAAATTTTCATTTATTTTTAATTCTTTTGTTTTCCACATTGTACGAAGGGGTAATGTAATCATCGAAAACCCCGATGCTGCAGGTGCTATAAGTCCAGCAGCATTTCTAATCGATACTCTAGCCATTATTTTAGCATCGCTTGTTTTCATTAATCCAACGGCGTTCCCATGTCTTGTAAACGTGTATACTGACGATTGATTATCGACAGGCGTCGCAATAATTTCAGTTTCACGACATTCCGTAAACGTATCATTATAGGGTGATGAAGTAAAAAATTGTAAAGGTTCGCTAAATAATATGTCATTTTTTTCCACATCTTCAATTTTTTTACTCATTTTATTTTTTTTTAAACGTTAATTTTAAGAATATTTGAAAGTGTTCCCAACACTTGAGGAAGTAACATACCCATTGCCAATGCTCCACCAAACCCTCCTTTTTGTATTTTTCTTCTACGTTTTCTTATTCCTCTTTTGTTTTTTCTTTTTTTGATGTATTTTTTACGTGTCATTTATTTTATTTTTAAAAAACAACAATACCCACAACAACAATAAAAATAATAATAATATACACAACATTATGATTTTTTTATATAACTTTTTTTTTATTTATACTTTTTTTTTACACAGTCTATCTATTTTGTAAAAAACGTATTACATTTGGATCTATTTTTTTTCTCTTTTTTTTATTATCACTTGTATAATAAGTATCTAAATTTAAATTTGAGGGTAATCCCACACCCTCATTTAATAAAATTTCTTTCTTAGTTGGATTTTCTTTATTTTTTCTTTTCACAACAAAATATGATGAGGAATAATTTTTTCCACGATTTCTACCGTTTAACAATTCAGTGTAATCTTCTACGGATAGTTCATTTATTTTTTCAGTCATTATTTTTTTCTTCAAATAAATTTATATATATCTTAATTTCTTCACCTTTTATCGGCACGTTATTCTCATAGTTAATAAAGAACTGTAGTGATTGTTTAGCCTCTTTATCACTCATAAATAAAAAATAGGGGAATTTTTTTTTTTCATCATTTAATGATGTATAAGGATTTTTTTCGTCAATATAAAATAATTCTTTTATAGTATATATAAAACGTTGTGTTGCATTGGAAATAATAGTAGATGAAGAAACTGAAATCGTTCCATTATTTATTTTTTTGATTGTGTTATTGCACTGAAATCCATTTTGTTTGCACACGTAATTCGAAATGAATTTTTGATATTTTTATATTCGAATTTAAATTCCATAAAAAATTTTTCCCACTATTTACTAACACGTAAAGAGAAAAAGGATAAAATATTTTATATTCTTTAATTATCATTTCCCCATTTTTTTCTTCAAGAACAATCAAAAGCATTATGTTGAATGTATTAAACAATCAATACTAAGCGTTCCCGAATCAAAAGGAACTAATTTTCCTGTAGTATCTTTAACTTTAATATGAATTTCTCTTATAATGTCTTTTTTTAATTTTCTCAATGATTTTGGGGGACTATAATAAACTAATTGTCCATCCCCCCCACCACCTTGTCGATTCCATTGAATGGGTACTGTTGTTAACAATTCGGAACAACTATCACCAACTAACCCCAGTTCTATTTCATCACAATATATAAACATTTTATTTAATCCGTCGGATACGTCGGGTAAGTAATCAAAATGTTTAGAAAAAAGGGTTCGAGGTGTAGGATTATCTTTTTTTATTTCAAACAAGAGAGGTACGATTTCAAGACCTTTTTCATTTTTTAAACCTAGCATAAAAGCTATTTTTTTTGAAAATAATATATTAATCTTTTGATTAAAAGAAGCATATTGAATACCCTTTTTTTCTACCGTAGTCTTGTTAGATAATCGAAATTCATTTACCCGTAACCCATCGGCTGCTTTACGCGCATTTTCATATACCCAATACTCAATCTCAACATTAACATTAATAATTACTTTCCCATTTGATCCGATGGTAAAAAAAATTTCAAATCCTTCTAAGATATTATTTAAGAATATAATTAATGAAGACAAATCATAAATTCCGTCGGGTATAATAAATTTATCCGATGTAAAAACGAACTCACTGTTTGCGTATACCGAATTATTATTTTCTTCAGGTATAAAATTCTTATAGGTTATGATAAATGAAAAAAAACATTCATCACCTACAATATTTTTAGTTGTTTGAGGATAACAAACTTGTAAAACTTCTAAAAAACATTCATTGTTCAAAGCATCAATGGGTTGTGCAATTTTCATTTCAAAATCATTAATCAAATTCTTTTGAAGTCCCCTTGATATTGAATTACTAGCAATGTGTAAATTCATTTTTTTTTAAAAACTTGTAATTCAGCACGATAAAAAATTCCTTTAATTTCTTCACGTTGTTCGTCTTCTAATTGATATGTAACGGGATCGGTGATAAATACTTTTTTAATAGAAAATATCTCATTTGTCCATCGTCGAAGACTGCTTTTTTTCAAAAATATTATTTTTTACTCTCGCAAATACGTACACGAGTACCTTCACGTATCAGATCTTGAGTGGGAATAGGATAATTTAAATGATCACGTACTATTTTATTTTTTACTTTACGTATTTTTCCTTTTTTTTCTTCGCGATAAATTTCAAAAGGTGTTGCACCAGCTAATGCTTTATGTGGGGAATTATTATAACGCTTAACAATAAGGGGTAAATACTGAATATAGTCAAATTCTCCAGTCATTGTTAAAACACGACGAACCATTGTTTTTAAAGTTCCAATTACACGTTCCACATGGGATGCTTTTATTTCTCTATTATACGTATGAAATACTTCAAAATTATATTTTTTACTTAATTTCGTACGTATATCTTGAAATTCTGTTCCTTCATCACTTTGAATTTTAAGAGGGGCTATTCCTTCTTCAATAAGAATACTTTCAAATTTATTTTTAACATTATTAGACGTTTTCTTTTTTATTAATTTTACCCAACAAAATCTTGAAAAAATATCAATACACACCAACCAATAACGATATTGATTATTATATCGGGCTAAATCTTTATTTTCAGCTAAATCAGTTTCCCATTGTTCATTATTTTTATTAACAGCATATTTCAAACGTCTATATTTTTTTTTACTACTACTATGTAATCTATAATTAGAATAATCCTCATCAGTTAATGTCTCTCCTTTTAATAATCTTGAAGCTTTTTCAATAAAGTCAGCAGAAAATTTAGTTTTTTTCTTTTTACTCATTTCTATAATAAAGAAATAAAATTAATATAATATTCTTCAAGTTCATCAACGAGTTCTTTGTCGCGTAATATTCCCATAAAATCAACTTCTATATTTTTACAGGTTAACTCTTTATTTATAGTATCACCGTACAAACATAATGTATCTTGTATATTTTTACAACATCTAAAACGATAATAAAAAATTTCTGAAATTACTGATGGACTTAAACGGTGACAAACCTCATCATCATCACTTTCTACTTTTATTTTCTTAATCTTTTCGTTGTCGTCGTCATCGTCGACGTCGTCGTCAAAATTGAGTGTGGGTTTCTTTTTCTTCAATACTCGTTTTTTGACGGGGGTAGGTTGGGATTTATGACCTGTTGCATGATTATACTTTCTTAGGGCAATAATATATTCATCCAAGGAATCTTTCTTTTTTATATGAAAACTACCCCAATCATCAGACCATACGATTTCACTTGGCGTTGTGTTGTTGTTGTTGTTGCTGGTTGTCGGTGTTGGATCATCGTCAAATTCCATTGCATCGGCTAATTCGTTATCTTGATGTTGATAACAAATTTCCAAACCACCCCACGCATCTGTACGAACAACCAAACGGCATGTTTGCTTTTGCAATTTTCAAATTTTACCACTTCAAAAAATATCTGCACCAATTTCTCTTGAATGCTAATCTTATTAAGAACATTCAAACAATGAGGGAATATGATCATTTTTCACTTCAACAGCGCTATTGTATGTGTACTTGTCACAATCTTTTATTTGTCGGATATACTTTGGCGAGAATAGCATTACCGTTGATTTTTTTTTGTGCAATTATTTTTTGCAGACAAATCTGTATACGATTGCATTTTATAAAAATGATCATATTGTTGTCGTGCATAAAGTTCCACCATCTCTGAATCTGTTACCGAGTGAAGGGTAAATGATGAATCACTGTAGGGACAGTGTTTATTTTTATACCCTCCTCACAATTAAAAAAAATTTCCATCACAAAAATTTTATTACACTAATAACATGTATAATTGATTACAACATTTGATATCGAATAAACTATTGTGTTTGCGTTGCATAACTCCTAAAATTTTACATAACTTTTTATGTTAGTTTTTGTGTTTTTATTTTACATTCTATTTTATTTTCTAGAAATGCGACAAGTGCTTTCCCTATTCTTCCATTTCCATCGGAAAAAGGATGAATGGTTTCAAAAATATAATAAATCAAAACTGATATATTTTTTTCTTTGATAGTTTTTTTACGTAAAATTCATCTAAATGTTCCATATATTGTTGAATATATAAAGGATCAATCCCCTCATGAAATCCAACAAATCTTTTTTCTTGACTGTAATGTCCAGCATTCGTTAAATGACTCATAGATATTTCATGAATAGTTTTACAACATTCACTTATTTTCCATTTTTCATTTTTTTCCATATAAAATTTTTCGAAGGGCAAAACAAAATCTCCCACATCTCATCCAAAATTCTTTTTCATTTTCTTCGTCTTCTTCCATTCGTATAACATCATACGCAAACACTTTAAATTTTATACAATCTTTTAATTCCATTTTTTCTACATACACGTTTGTTCACTAATACTTTTATAAAAATTATCCCAATTCACATTCGATTCAGTCAGTTCGTCTTCATATATGGGATTTCTTGAAATTAAATTATAATTCAATGTTGTTTGTATATATTTTCTTATCATAGTAAATAAATCTTTTACTTCATCTTCAACCATTATTACATGTGCAAATACTTTCTCATTATACTTAAATTCTCCCGTATGTCCCCCATAATTTTGTATTCGTGTAACATCGACAGGATGTAATAGTAGGGTATTTTCATTCAAATCATAATTACGTTTGTTTAAAATACTTAATTTCAGGGGATCAAACTCAAAAAAATAACTTTGACGCGTACACTTTTTATACTGACATTTATCAAAGGATACTTTACCCGATTTTATATAATATATAAAATTCCAAAAATCATATCTAATATTTTTTTCAGAAAGACCTTTTTTTTGTCTATTGAGAAATCTTCCTATAGGGTTATGTTCACGACAATAAAATATAAAACATGAAGTGACCATGATAATATTTTTAGTTGAACTACAATAAACATAAGAATTGAAAATACTTGGTGCTACCATTAACAAATAAATATTTAAAAAAAGATTTAAATCACCTTTCTCGCGCTGTATGTGCTTAAATTTGTTTACTAAACTTTCTTTTCCATAACCCAGGGTATAAGATATGTATTTTCTTTCAAACGTTAGATTTTGTAGAAAATATGTATAATGGTACTTATCTTTGGATCTTAAACATTGAAATAAATCTGAGTGGTTTTCAAGGGGTAATACAATAAATAATTATTTAAAACAATCGGGAAATGAAAAAAAACTCTTCAAGGAATATTTTCTTTGACTTGCTTGTAAATTCGGGATCATATAAGAGAAACGATCTTCTAGGATAAAATAGGATTCCATTCCACGGGTTCCTTTGATTTTTTTCATATTGACTATATAACTTACTTCGTCGTGGGGTCGAATGTTGTTTTTACATTTCATCATGGGACATGTGACATATTTTTCCACGATAATAATCAAATAATCCACATACCCAAAATAAATATCCAATTTCTCCTTGGTTAACATATTGAAAATAAAGAACAACTCTTAAAATTGTTTCAATCATATTGCTGTGGATTTTGAAAAATCTCTTACTCTTTATATAGCTTTTTCAAATTCATTAAGCTAAATAAACATTAATCTAAATAAAATAAAAAACATTGTGTTTTTCTGGTTCATTCTTCAGTTGAATCTCATGCAAGCAATATGTCAACACCCAAACAGTATGATCTTCACTATCTTAAAGAAAATTGTCGAAATCAAATATTTATTGTACGTAAATGTGAACAAATCCTAAATCCATGCTTTCCTATGAACCGATTAAATATAAATTTGGAAGTTATGGAGTATGTAAAAAATAAAAAGTTTAATTATAAACAATATATAACAACCCATGTGGCAGGAGATTGTGGTATACATAATTTCATAGATCAAGAAGTGTATATAAATTCTTTTTTTTAAAATAAAAAACGCTTTTCTCGATTTATTTTGAACTGTTTTATTTCAAATATTTAATTCATTAAAATTACATAATTCCCCACAACAATCTAAATATACATGTTGTTGCAACATAGATTTATCAAAATGTATTTTATTTATTAATGTTACAATATAATTTCCATTACTGATACCATAAATCACATTAAGTAAAGATAATATATTTTCATCTTTAATAAGAACTAAATAAAGCTCTTCACCATCAAAATTTTCACAAAAATGATAATTTACTAATCTAAATCTTGAATCCTTACATTTACCATATAAAAACGTTTTTGAATAACATGGGATATTATTTATCTCAAAACAGTCAAGGGTTGAAATTAACGTGGGTAATCTCGGTTCTCTATCAATAAATACTACATGTTTTCCCACTAACTGATCATAAAATGACATAGTCCAGCTAAAACCGGTTATTAAAAATCTATAATATCTTTTTCCACCATATCGTTTCCGAAATATAGATTGTTCATTTTTATCTTCCACATAAATGTTAAAATATTTATAATCATAATCAGCACATCTAAACTGATAGGGATGCTCTCTCCATTCCAAAAAATAAAACGTTGAATCGCGTGTTTTTTTCTATCTCAAACAAATCAGCATGTAATAAATATTGAATGTCGGGATAAAGAATTTCATCAAAATCACGCTCTCGTACAGCCATTTAAATCTTTTTAAAAAAAGCGTCTTTTCTTCTATTCGTCTATTTCCACAGAAACATTCACTGTATATTTCTACCGTATATTTAACTTGTTTAACACCCAACGTTTAAAACTGTTTAGTCTTGAAAGTTTTAATTCATCTGGATGAATCGGACACGGGTGTTTGTTAATACATCTTCCACATGGATGTTTGTTATAATATAATCTTTCAAATCGTTCATCTGCTGTTTCTTTACGTTCCATTGTCTAACAAATATATAAACAATTATTTTTTTTTACTCTTATTTATACTGTTTCTTTTTTTTTATGGGATTTTCTTCTTAAAATCTTTTAACACCATATCTTCTTTAACAACCATCTCTTTAATCTACAACAACGTTTTTGTTTTGGATCTTTCCGCGGTATATAATTCGCACACACTTCCCCACACATATTTCCGTTAAGACATTGTCCACAGCGATATTTTGAATAGAATAATCTATTATATCGTGCATCCACGGTTTCCATGATATTTTTGTAAAAACCATTGTATTACATTTTTATTTATATCCTACTAAATTTTCTTTTTTATTTTAGAATATCTGTCTTTTTTAATTTTGATTTTTCTTTTTATATTTTTTTTTATAAAAAATTATATATAAACGCGTTACCCACCATGTTAAACGTTATTTGTGAATGATGTCGAATTCACATGTACGCTATCGTGATTGTGATGAACATACCGGTAGACGTTATCAAAGAATAATTGCTGATGCCTTTAACCCGTACAAAATTGAAGATGAAAGTAACTATTATCCAATGTCATTTTCTAACCAAAGAATTACACCACTTTACCTATGTTGTAAAGAAATGTCAACCAACGGTATTATGCGAATGTATTGAAGATATACCCTATGAAGATATACCCTCAACGCCTCAAAACATATTACCTAGCTCTGGCAGTTAAAAAGAAACATGAATATGAAAATGATGAATGGAATTGTTCATGTCTGGGTGAAAACATAACAACAATTGTTGACTATGATGCTTCTGATCTTTTACAAAAAGAAATTAAACTAATAATAGATTCTAATAATTTCATGAAAGCTGTAGCATATACTCAATAAAAACTTTTTTTTAAAAAAATTCGTGTTTTTTATTTATATATAAGATTACATATTTGATTTAATCATAGTGATAACAAGATGAATCAAGAACAAGATCTCGTGACCTGTGTCAATTATAGGGGTGTAGCATATTATGACGATACTCCTCGTTATTATTCATGTCATTTTCTTCAAAAACATTTTCCTAACTATACATATTTGGTAGAGGATTGTAAACCTGCTATACTATGTAAAGAATGTAATCCTCCATTTTGTTCTCCACCTCAAGTCTACGAACTAACTCTGAAAATTCAGGGATTACTTGAAGAGAAGGGATTAACCCTAAAAACAATTCTTGAAACTAAAAGTGATCATCTCGTGTATAAAACAATTAAACTAATAAATGGTAACTCAATAATTCCACAACAAATTAATTTGTAAACATATTTTTCTTGTATTAAAATTTTTACACAAAAATAAATAACTCGATATTCTGTTTCTAAAAGGTTTTTTATTTTAAAAACATTACAAAGATAAATATATTTGTTTCCCTCTACCCCTATGGTTAATGAAATTGTAGGGTTTAATGTTTAATATAGGTGTTTGAGTTTTTGCTAATTTTACATTATCATTATTAATATTTATATATTTTCCCTTCAATGATGATAAGAGGTTCTGTAAATTTTCCTCCGGAACTCCAAACGCGTCTACTATCATCAATTTGAAATATCGAGGTCCTTGCCAATCTTTCAGATATAAATAATATCCATATCTTAACAACGAGGGAATCACAGGTTCATAATTTACTAATTGTATGGGTTGAGCACGATAATAAAATGTAAGATAAGCATGAGATTCACATTCTCGAAAATCAATCATTGAACGCAACCACATGTTTTGAAAAAATATATTTGATATCCTGTTTTATATAGTTTTGCAAAAAATCTATAAAAGTAGGTTGTCAAACTATAACATTTTCACAAAACGTTCAAAAAATATTGTCAAGATGGTCTATTGCAGTTTCTGTTGTTGTGAAGTGAATTCCTTCTATCATTTTTTCATGCATTACAGATGTAAAGAATGCTTTGTAAACCATCATTATTGTTATCCTTGTAAACAGAATTACTCACGACTTATCTATAGTAGAATAGTTGATCTATGTGAATGTGATGATAGAATACAAAGATGGAAAAAAACTTATTTGGATTAATAAAATTTTTTTTCTACCATTTCCAAAATTCATAAAACTTATGATTATAATTCGGATGATCTTTTTTCCCTCCTCCTTTTTGAATTTTTTTAGAACGTCGTCGTTTTCGTATTCGTTTTTTTATTTTCGCTTTTTTTATACATCTCCTACTCCTACACTTCATTTTTTTATGTTAACTGAAGTACGACAAGCAATGCAATATAAAAAAAAAAGAAAAAACCGTCTATTTATACTGTTCTGTTTTTTGATTTTTTTTTAATATCTTTTTCTGAGACACATATAAGACTAAACTAAAAAAAACTTTATCATTACTGAAACAATGTCCGTATTACGTTATATTAGTATATGTAGGAAAAGTATAACTTTTTTGACAGCTCCACAGATACTGTTCAGTGCTATTTATCATGTGAATCTCTTCTTAAAGAATATCCTGAATATATATATTTTGTAGAGGATTGCAAACCTGTTACAATAATTGAAACAAAACAATGTTCTGTAAAAAAAATTAATGGTGTGGAACAACACCCGTATGAAGTAACCCTGAAGGTTATCCATCATGGAGAATCTGGAAAAACACTAAAAATATTATCAGAGGACGATGTTCCTCATCTTTTACATAAAAATGTTAAGTTTATAAAAAATGACCAAGACATAATAATTCCTTCTCTTGTATAAATTTATTTAATAAAACATGTTATTTTTTATACATGAATTTCTTTCTTTACTCTAAAAGTTTTTTTCTTTTTTGTCGATGCTGGCTCTTATAATAAGCTAATTTATAGATTCTTTCACTATCCCATAATTTTCCCATTTTACCCTGACGTTTTCCATATCGATATAACGTGGACGGATCATATAGTCTACCTTTAAAATGGTAGAAATCATCAGCATAAGAACGAAGGATTTCTCCTCCATATGGAAGCCAATCAAAAATATCACCTCTTGCTTCTTTGAGATAAGCAACCCCTTGAAGAAATCCAATTTCTTTATCTTTTACAATTTCACGACTACATTCAAAAAACGATATTTCATTTAATTTAAGACAATTCTGTGGAGTGTGAATTAATTTCGCTGCCTCTATCATTTTTTCAGCATTTTCTTGATTACGCATTTGAAATGACCAAATCTTTCGCGACGGTATATACCCCATCTTCAACAAAATAACTGACCATTTTTTTTATGATATCGTTTTTTATACCCTAGGTTTTGTAGAAATTAAATAAAAATTTTCTCAAAAAACTTTCATATAAATAAGCTGAAACTTTTCTTTTTCATTTATACGTAATTGTCCCCCTACAAACTTAGTTTAAGAAAAAATGGCTACGAAAGAAGAAATAACGAATGAAGCTTCCTATGGAGAACCCCTGAATGGTTCCCCTCTCATATGGGATTACAACGATAAAGGAGAAGGATACGCGTACGGTGTACGTGTACGGGATACGGATACGTATACGTCGAAAGTGTTTAATTTCGAAGACTTTAAACCCGTCAAACCTATTCAGGATAATGGTGATTCTGATAGTGATGATAGTTTGAAAGCATTTTTGGGGATTGACGATGTAAAGGAGGAACAAGTATTTAATAGAAACAACATTAAAAAAAAGTATATACCCGTTGTGATATTAATAGTCTTCGACAGAATTTTCCAAATCAAAAATATATTTTACAACACTGTATATACTTTCCCTCGGGTAATCTATCCAGGTATAAATTATATTTAGAAGTGGTAGATGAGGGAATTCTTTGTCAGCATAAATATCTAACAACAATTATGATAACTGATGATTCCATACTTAGTTCCATTAATAAAGAAATGTATTTAGATTAAATAAAAACAATAAAAAGATTTGTTTTTTCAAAAAAAAGTTATTGTGTGTTAAAGTACATTTTATTTTTTTTAAAAAATATACTATTTGAAAAACACCAAATATCCTTCGATCATCTTGTTGTTTTTTTTTTTCAAACGTTCGTGGAGATATTTCGTAATGTAAAAGTTGAATCAAAATATACTTGTTCTTGCAAATTGATTGCGGTATTTCGATCAACTATTGCAAGCAAATAATTTGAAGATACGCCCAGTTCCGTATTGAGATATGATTCTGGATTGAGATCTTTTACTATTAACGCTCGACGATTCGGACCAAAATGAATAAAATCCTCTTTCATATAAACCACAGCATAAAGCTTAGAATCCTTGCAATCACGACATAAATCAGCATCCTTATATATTTTAATATGTAAAAGATTTATTACTTCTTCCTCTGATTCTGCCATGATTTTAATCATGATTTTTATAATATCAGTTTTTATACTTTTTTTTTGGGATATATTTCATCTATTTAAAAACACGAAATAATTATTTGAGACATATCATCTAAAAATATTTTGAGAAATATCCTTTTTAAAAATACCGTAACTAAGGAATATCAGTCATTCGGCCATAAGATGGCGTCGAGGTAAGAGCTCCGTGGCGGAAATTTCTATGATTAATTCTATCAAAATTTGATTATTTTTATTTCAAACTACATTACAAGGCTTCCAATAAAAATATGGAATATTTTTGGATGGCACGTGCACGTAAGTATACATCACATCGGGTGAGGTATGATGGTTATGTATAATAGAATTTTTTGTATTTTTTTTTTCAAAAACGCGGTGTGTGTGTCAGAGTCTATATATATCACAGATGCTTAACACTATTCACCTTGAATGACCTTCAAACTCTCTGGTCGTTCAGAGACGACTATAAAACTGGTCGTACAACAACACGACCAAAGTGATATATATACTCTTGACCGCGACCACTTTTTGACTAATTTTAATACAAAAAACCTCTTGTATACGACCAGGTGCATATCCCCCCTGATTTGATCACTGGTCGCTCTTTACAGGGTGACCACACCTTAAAACTATTCAACTCCCCTGGAAATATGGGACTGGACTGTGCTCTGATTGGTCAATTCAAATCATACTCGATTCTGATTGGCTTAGAGCTCAGTCCAGTCCCTAACACATTGATAATAATAATATATATATTATTACTACTTTGTTGCAGGTTCGTTTTGCGGCAAACCATCTATCAAGATAAACAACATGACCAGAATATCTGATGCGACTACAGCCGAATGCGACCAGGCGCGGATTTAGAAGTTAGTCGCATAAATTAGACACTTCATGAACAACCCTATTGGTTATGCTTTTCTTAAGAATAATTCAGAACAAAAACCTATCCAATAGGATTGTTATTCACAGGTATTTGAATTGCAAATTCTAAATCTAATTTATGCGACTAACTTCTAAATCCGCGCCTGGCGACTACCAATATGAAGCTTCGCCAGCAAGTCAGAAAGTTTCTCTCAAAACCGTCATGAACTCCGTCGAACCAAATCAAATAGTTGGCCAAGTAGAAGGAAAAATAACAAAGAGTGGAGAAGTTCAAATTAAAGGCGCTAGCAACCTCCAAATGATGAACTCAGTCATAAACGATACTACAGAAATGGTTAATCTTTCACTTTGGGAACAAGATGTCGACAAAGTTGAATCCGGTAGAGTCTACCGTGTTTCGACTTTTTAATGGTAAAAAGGTCTTGACTTCTACCAGAAATTCAACTTTTGAAGAAATCAACGACGAAAGTATGAATAACCTCGAAGAAAGTGAAGCAGAAAAACTTCTGGATGATTTGAATGAGGTAAAAGTTATGGTTGTGGAGTGTATTCAGCAAATAGAAAATATTGATCGTTTTCTAAAATGTCTCCACTGCCACAAAAAGCTGCAGACGAGCATAACCAGAAAAATAATTGGTTGTGACAGTTGTCACCATCGAATGCGTGTAGCAGATTGTCCAAAATCCATATCTGTTCGCCTGATGATGCTACAGGAAGACAATATCACTGCCAGTGCCATCTCACTAACGATCTTCCATGAGAATCTGGAAAAAGTAATCGAAGGCGCATTACAGAAAGACGACGATCAATTAAGTGAGAACATTCTCGACCTCACCCACCTCCGTGTCAAGTATAACAGCGGTAATATTATAGAAGAACTGGTAACACTTGGTGATTAGTTCAGATATACAAACTCTCTAAACACCATAAAACACTAAATAGTGACACGGTGACATTTTTAGTAAAGTTTATATTCGCGTTATGTTATGTAAATTATGGATTTATTTTTTCCAAAATTAGATTTGTTTAAGTTAATATTTAGTCTTGGTAATATAACCTTTGTTTATATTTCTATTACCATTTGCAAGCAAAGTGTAATACAATCAAAGACTAGCTAATTGTATTAATTATATTGTCAAATATACTCTGACACATCTGTCACATGATCACATCCCACAAAACATACAAGTCTAGTGTTATCGCATGTTTAAAAACTTGACAAAAAAAGTCCCAGGGGTTGCTTGCACATGGTCATAGTAGTATTTTTACAACAAATTTTGTTATTGTTATTTAAATAGTTGCCTCTCTCTCTATATATATATATATAATATTGTATCAGCTGTAGAAAAAGCTGAAAAGTAAACTTCCAGTTGATATTTAACAATTAGTCACTGAAGTCGAGGTGACTATCGTTGAATATTTACCGAGCCGCGAAGCGGCGAGATAAATATTCAACGATAATCACCGAGACTGAGGTGACTAATTGTTTTAGTATAATTTCAGGCTTGAACTGAATATTCAATTGAGAAGTTTTAAACAGACAGTTTGAACTGTGTTATGCTCGATGTTTTCTTCACGCTTGACAGCTTTCAAAAACACACTAACGATCAAAACGGACGTAAAAATACAAATAATTATACGATAAACAACTTCCTTACCCTTAGACAGTTCTATCTTGAGAGAATTCTGATATATACAATGTCTTTATGCTAAGTTTTTGAGCCTTTTCGACGATTTTTTAGTTATAATAATATAGTCGCCATTTTGAAAAAAAATCGTCATGTTTTAGAAACCATACATCAAAATGCTGATACCGAGAGGGGATCCGAAGCCGAAGGCTTATCCACCGAAGCCGAAGGCTCAACCTCATTCAATAATTGTTTATTAAACTATTTTAATAACCTATTGTGTTTCCCTGTTCATATTTTGAGCAGGTTGTGACATTCAGATCTCACTTGCAACACTGCTACCACATGAAATAAACTATAAACTGTTGAATACATTTAACATTATTTATACAGGGTTCATATCTCCGGGGGGGGGGGGGATATTTATATGCATTGATGAAACTGGGGTTGTTCCAGTGAACTCTAAAGACTTCACTGGGTTGTTCAGACTGAGTGCCTGTGCACGGACACCAGATCACAGATGAAAGGGTGTTCACACGCACTCCCAACTAGCCCTGAGCGATGCGTCTTGGTGCTCCTTGGCGCAATATAATTTTTGACCATGTGTCAGCAGTGCTTAATACGGTAATCCTTTTGCAAATGTATGTTTTTTACGTTGGTTCATTATGTTGATGAGGTATTGTAGGAGAAAAGACCAAGGGTATTCGGGAAAAAGTGCTGGGAACCATGTTACCATGGAAATCCTGGCCCGCCCGGGTACTACCTCATGAGGTAGCCGGGTTTTTCACTTGGATACAGTGCCGAGTCTGAACAACCCCTATACTAGAAGTTACTATTAATTGGCAAATATATGTACGGTATATGAAAATTCAAGGAAAGTGCTGTCTGAAAGGCCATGGAATCTGACATTTAAAAAAATTGTGAGAGTAAGCCTTGTGTTTTATAAGTTGTAATAAACACAGTATAAAAATATACATACAAATTTTAAAACGACAAATTACTGACTGATCCCAATATGTTGACATGTATACATAATACGTATGAATGATGAAATCATCACACTGTTATTTTCAACGAGTAGTTTTTAACTCCAGAATCGGGCTTTAAATTTTGAGTCCAAAACAATCCGATTTTTGGAGTTAAATGTTACTCTTCTTTTCGGAGTTAAGTTAATTTTACTCCAGAAATTTGCGTTAAAATATAAAAATAAACTCCATGTTTTCGAGTTAAATGCACTTGCATGTCTTTATTTTAAACACTATCCTAACAAATATTTTTACTTAACGCAAGTTTGTATAAATAAAATAACTCAATATCGGTCTCTTCCTGATAAACTTGCATGGAGGCGAGCCATAGCTCGGTAAGCGAGATAGTTTTTTGGCTCGTGTTTATATGAGTGAATTTCATTCCTGTCTATAGTCTCCCTTCGCAGTCACTAGCTTCTGAGGTAAACGAGTACGTCAGTTGGCTGACAGAGCCTTTTTTTCTCCCAAAATGTACGTCACGAAAGGCCCACGTTGCCCGGTCGCTTTTTTCAAGTCTTATCTCGCCAGAAATCCAGATTCGCGATTTTATTTGACAGCAATCAGCCCCAAGCTCCGAAATAGTTTGGTATAAACTATAACAGCGACAACCACTTGGCCAAACTCACTTGGTACAATACATCAGCGTTGCACCATGACTATATCTGGTCGCTTCACCAATCATATATATTCCGTTTGTCGGACAATGATTTCCACACTACCCACGCGAATGTCGACCATTAATTAAACATCATTGCCATTGGGTTGGCTTGACAAATAAATTTGAAGTCTTTATGGACAATTATTCTGAAGCGTCCGAACAACAACAAACTTGAAAGACATGTCCCTGAAGTTGAGCGGTATTAATAAACACATCGAGGAAATGAAAGCATCGACAAGACCGAAGAACGAGTTTTACAGTCTTTATCCACCAATTCGTCCTCCCTTTCAAAACCGGCATCAACCATGTTCCCAGGACTGCTTTTCGTTCGGTGATGGCAATTTGCCTGAAGTCGGTTCTGGTTCTTCAAGCTTCGACCAGTCGTCAGGTTCGCCACGAATTAAGCGATTCAAGTTCTGGACAGCAGCGACGAATAACTTTAGCAAC
Organism: Chrysogorgia sp. JL179-B06; assembly: GCA_035772405.1. Classification (NCBI taxonomy): domain Eukaryota; kingdom Metazoa; phylum Cnidaria; class Anthozoa; order Scleralcyonacea; family Chrysogorgiidae; genus Chrysogorgia; species Chrysogorgia sp. JL179-B06. The sequence goes on from JAYKKM010000224.1 coordinate 3,560,059, forward strand.
GTACTTTTCTGTCATAATATTTATACATTTTACAATGCATATTTGTATTGTTTTTGAGGCTTCACATATCTTCGAACTTTCTTTTCCGAGGCCGGCAGTTAAAAATTAATTAAAATTTCGTTTGTCTAAAAACGTGATTGACAGGTTTTTGTTTGTAATTTTTCTCCAATCAGATTCAAGTATTTTGCTGGCTTCTTTGACGAATTGTCATATACCCCCCGGAAGATAGATTTTAATGGCTTTGAAAATACTTTACAAATCATAAAATACAAGTAATATAATAAATATCCCATTGAGTTGTTTGTGCGATAATATTGCCGGGCATTTTACCATTTTTAAAATACACCTGAATTCCGCTGGAAACTCGTAAAAATACTCGGCCGTATATAGGTTCGGTTCATGAGAAGTATGACGTTTGAATTAGTTGTCGAGCGAAGTCGAAATTCCCGACAGCTCGAGTCGAACTTAATTATTCAAACTCGCTGAATTAGATTCGGTTCAATCGTCGAACTTATCATTCTTTCGGGCCTTACTATGGCAAGCCGATTGTAGCAATATTCAATATTGCTATATTTATTCAATTTAATCTTCATATGCATTCAATTCAATCCTTTATATATATTCATTCAATTTAATCTTAATATATATCCATTCAATTTAATGTCAATATATTCATTCAATTTAATATTATTATATCCATTCAATTTAATGTCAATATATTCATTCAATTTAATATTATTATATTCATTTAATTTAATCCGAATATATTCATTCAATTTAATATTATTATATTCATTCAATTTAATGTCAATATATTCATTCAATTTAATATTATTATATTCATTCAATTTAATCCGAATATTCATTCAATAAAATTTTTAGTATTTAATCCTGGCGGACTGGGACGAGCGCATAGTCAGTACGTAATTTTCGCGCGTTTTGTTATTTACCCGCCATTATGGTGGACGAGGAGCGTAGTTTATTCATCTACTGTATATACTGTATATTAATTATCACTATTTTACTGTCTAGTCTGTATATAGTGTATACATATACACTATATATACACAATATACATTATTTACTTTAGATGTATACTATATGTATATACACAAAATATATACACTATATACACTATATACTGTACACAATATACACAATACTCCTTCACATTCACTCAATCTCTGACTTAAATACACTATATACACATCTGATTTAGACGTATACTATACGTATATAGTGTATATATATATATATATATATATATATATATATATATATATATATATATATATATAGCAAAGTGAAAAGGTGGTAAACTGCCAATAATTTAGTGACGAGATACTGACGTTTCGAGCGGAGCCCTTCTTCCCTTACCTCGTCTTACTCTGATGAAGGGCTCCGCTCGAAACGTCAGTATCTCGTCACTAAATTCTTGGCAGTTTACCACCTTTTCACTTTGCTATATATTCAAAACACTGTCTATACGCAGCACTCTACTTTTATATATATATATATATATATATATATATATATATATATATATATATATATATATATATATATAATATATATATATATATGTGAGTAGAAGTTTTCTAGTCAGCAAGAGAGCTCAACACAGTAAAATTGTGGAGCAATGATAAAGTTATTATTATATAGAGTATATACTGTAGTGAGTGTTTGCATCTAGTGGAATATATTGTGTATATAGTATATATGTATATAATATATATATATATATATAGTATATATATATATATATATATATTATATATATATATATATATATATATAGTATATATATATATATATATATATATATATATATATTATATATATATATATATATATATATATATATATATATATATATATATATATATATATATATATATATATATATATATATATATATATATATATATATAATATATATATATATATATATATATACTATATATATATATATATATTATATACATATATACTATATACACAATATATTCCACTAGATGCAAACACTCACTACAGTATATACTCTATATAATAATAACTTTCTTTGCCGTCTTTAGCATAAGAATTACAAGCATTACATGTAATAATAATATAACTACCCACTTATTAAATGCTTCCTACGTGCACATGTCTATAGTCAAAACTGTATATTATACTGTATATTATCACTATTATATACTGTGGGTGTATACATATACACTGATGCACAAATATACACTATATACACTTTTACTATAACGTTTATAGTGTATATATATTGTAGCTGGTGAGCGCGTCATACGGTTACTAAGTCCCAGTCTCCTTAATGCGAACACGACCAAAGGGCGGGAAAAGGAGAGTATAGTCAAGGATTGAGAATCAAGTTTTGTTTCGTTTGAATAACCTTGTGTGTATATATGTTTGTATGGTAGCAACACTAAGAATGGAAATTCGGTAAGAGAAATCAAATTTACATCTGTATTTCCTTTGTGTATTTCTACAATACGTTTACGTTTCACTTTATGTTTATAACGTCATGTGATATAGGCTTTGCCTTTGTACACTTTATCTAGTTTTAACGTCAAGTAAATGGGAATTGAAGTCAACAATTGTCTGCGTTTGGTTTATTTTATATTTCCAAGCTCTTGTCAGTATTGAACGAATCTCGGCATATTGCGTGTGTTGATATACGAACAAACGTGCGATTATAAAAGAACGTAGCCGGGAGTTACAGTAAAACGAATACTCTATAGCATAGGGATCAAGACTGGTTGCCTTTCACGCTCGAAAGGTCAGAAACAATTACTTTATTTACTTACCGAATTGGGGATTTTGAAACGCATTTTAGTTCAGCCGAACGTTGTTTTTGGCGCCATTTTGAATTATCGTATTGTCGGAAGTAGACGGAGCGCATTCGGGCGATCGTCGTAAGTATTGCGTAACGACGATATGAACGAAGATAAGTTTAGTTTAGTTTAGTTTAATAAATTTGCCAATATTACATATAAGTCAAACACTGAAACATTTACATACAATAGTTACAAATATGTGGCAGGAAGTGGAAACAGGACCGAAGTCCCAATTGACATCCAATCCCCTAAACGAACTCCAAAACGGTAAACGAAGGAGAAAAACATGTGTAGATCCAGAAGAAGCAGTCACCTTACACAAAGAATCTGAACACGAGGAGTTTATCAAACAGCTGGAGGATCGCTTTCATGCTGTATCAAGGACATGGAGAAAGATCAACCATCTACAATGTCAAATCGTAAATCAAAAGAACATTGCTTTACTAGAGAACGAGTCCTCGCTGCTTAGAAGAATGTATGAAAGACCTAACCACGGCCCAAGAAGCATGGGAAAATATCCTAAAATCACCAATATGAATGGAAAATATGAGGAGTCCGCGAAACCAATGAGATGTTGAAGCAAGTCAGACAGGCAATTTACGAACTGAAAAGTGGCGACGGTGACAGTTCAATCGCCTCTGAGTCTGGAAAATCTGGAAAGAGTAAATCATCTCGTAACTCCTCAGGCAGCACAATTTCCACTGCACGACAAAGACGACAGGACTTGGCTGAAGAAGTAGCAACGTTGAAAGCCAGAATGAAACTTATACAGGAGAGGCAAGAGTTAGACCATACTTAAGCTCGCAGGCTCTGGAGGAAATAGAAAAAAAGAAAGCAAGAGATTCTGAGGGAAGAAAAAATAGTCAAGCAACAAGTGAAAAGGGAAGCAAGGATCGACGTCCTGCACAAGATTTGAGAATGACAATGCTTCTCTGGTGCTTCATGGCGATGATTACGGCGACGGTGAGCAACAGCACATACAGAAATTTCTTGAATTCGACATCCTACGACAAGGTGACTGAAACCAAACACACACCGAAGGCTCGTGCATCTCAAAATAACTTGACGACGTCTCCACCCGCTCAACATATCACGAAGGAACCGTTTGTCCAAGTCTCGTCCAACTTTGATGCCCGTGCTTCGGCATTCAATCCTAATACTATTGGATCCTCTACCTTCGCTGCGATCCCTCCTAAGGACGCGGACATTCCTATTGATCATAGCACAGATGCCCTTGGAAATCCTAATTTACTTCAAGGTCACCTTACTGTTATCACCAAGTTACTTGAAGCCCATAATCAGAATCGACTACCTTTACTGGAACCAGGTATTTTCGATGGTAATCCATTGAAGTACCCAACTTGGCTAAAGGCGTTCGAGACGCTTATTGAAAGTAGAGCAGTCAACCGTGCAGAACGGCTCCATTTTCTGGGAAGATACGTCAAGAAGTGGTCGACGGATTTATGCTCTTAGATGGGGAAGATGCTTATCAAAAGGCCAAGGAAATGTTATCGAAGCGATTTTGCGATTCATTTGCAGTGGCATCTGCATTCATTTTTCTTTTTTAAAATGAATAGTTCATATATAGTGGTAATATATGTAATAGGCTTTATCTTATAATGAAAATGTATAATTAGTTTTACAAGTAACATTAAGAATATATTGTTGTAAGAGCATTGAGACTATTGTATAATGCTCCTAATTCGTCTTTATTATTATTATTATTATTCCGAAAGAGACTTGAAGAGTGGCCACAAATCGCTCCCTACGATAGCTTGGGACTTAGAAAGTCTCAGATTTCCTAATCCAATGTGAAAAGGCGATGGAGAAAATCGGTAGTCTCAACGTTCTGAACGATGATCAAGAAAATCAGAAAATGTCATCAAAACTTCCTAAGTGGGCCCAGACGAGATGGGGACGATTGGTTTACAAATGGAGGGAGAAGAAAAGCTTTCTAATTTATATCTCAGAACACCCTGGAGCATCTTAACGTCGAAGGACCCGAGACACAGCTTTCCCTGTCAACCATGCACGCCGACAATGAAACGATACTAAGCCACTGGATTAAAGGTCTAGTCGTGAGCGATTTCAACCGTAGCACCTCTATACGACTTCCCCGTACGTTCTCCTCTACGAAGATTCCAGTTAAACGATCTCAGATACCACGCCCTGAAATGGCACGCAACTGGGGGCACCTCGAAGGCATCGCTCCAGAGTTGGCCTCCCTATCGACACGATGTGCAAGTTGGATTACTCATTGGATCGAACTGCCCTCAAGTCCATTATGCCTCGCGAAGTCGTGTCTGGCCGCGGAAATGAGCCGTACGCACAGAAAGACTGATTTTGGCTGGGGAATTGTTGGTAACGTACACTTACAAACTATCGAAGAATTGGACGAGGATCCAACAGCAACGATACATCAAGTAATAACACGCACAGTTCCAGTATCGAGTGAGCCGGATCAAAGGGTGTGTACCTAATTCTCCGTCAAGACCACCTGTGAAGGAAGTGATTAACCCCTTTCAGTTAGATCAAATGATGGAACTTGACTTTTCCGAAGGAAAGAAGAATGAACAGCCAATATCACAAGATGATAAGAAGTTCTTGTCAATAATGGAACATGAAATTCGTCAGAGAGATGACGGCCATTACCAAATGCCTTTGCTCTTTCGTGAAGAATCCTTAAGAATGCCTAACAACAAATCGCTCGCATCATGCACGTCGATTGGATAAGCTAAAGGTTCGCCTCGAGAACGACGAACAGTATCGCAACCTCCACTTTGGCTTTATGAACGACCTTATTAAAAAGGGTTACGCCGAAAGAAGTACCAGAAGAGGAACGTACCAACGAGAACGGTCGGGTATGGTACATTCTTCACCACGGCGTGTTTCATCCAAAGAAAGCCGACAAGATACGTGTAGTGTTTTGATTGCAGCGCTAACTACAAGGTCCCGATCTTACCAACCGACTCGTGGGTGTTTTGTGCAGATTCAGGCAGAATCCGGATCGGCGTTCATGTGCGACGTGCAAGCTATGTTCCATCAATTCAAGGTCGACACAGCTCATCGAGATTTTCTGGGGTTCCTCTGGTGGGAGAGCAAAGATACAACGAAACCTCCGGTGGAACACAGAATGACCGTCCATCATCTGTTCGGCGCAGGATCCTCCCCCGGGTGCGCGAATTACGGGCTGAAGAAAATAGCCAACGATCACGAAGAAGAATTTGGAACGGAAGGAGCGAACTTTATCCGAGATGACTTTTACGTCGATGACGGACTAAAGTCAGTCATTTTCCAGTGTCCGGCGCCATTTCGCTGTTTCAGCAGACCAAGGAGATATGTGCCCGAGGAGGATTACGACTTCATAAGTTCGTTTCAAACTCGAAAGAAGTAATTGCAACGATTCCTCTTGAAGACAGAACACCTGGGCTCAAGGACCTCAACCTTCATAACGACCGCCTTCCGATGGAAAGAGCACTAGGAGTTTCACTGGTGTATAGGAATCCGACGCCCTTTCAGTTGCGAATAACTTTGCAAGATAAGCCTTTGACTCGACGAGGAATTCTCTCAACTATCAGTTCAATATACGATCCCTTGGGATTTATGGCCCCTCTCCTTCTAACTGGAAAACAAATCCTCCAAGAGCTATGTCGTGATAAAACCGATTGGGATGATCCAGTGCCCGAGGCGATCCAACGTGGATGGGAGAAATGGAGAAACGATCTCCTCCTTCTCAACGACTTGAAGGTCAAGAGATGTTTGAAACCAGATAACTTCCGAAGAATTGAAAGCCATCGAACTGCACCATTTCTCCGATGCCAGTACAACCGGATACGGACACTGTTCCTACCTACGTTTGGTCAACCAACAAGATGAAGTTCACTGAGCATTTGTTTTTGGAAAGTCTCGCGTTTCCCCATTGAAGACCGTTACGATTCCACGCCTGGAATTGACAGCAGCCTTGGTGTCAGTGAAGGTTAGCACTATGCTACACAAGGAGCTCGAGTACGACAAGATCGTCGACGTGTTTCTGGACAGATAGCAAGGTAGTACTCGGCTACATCAACAACGAGGGCACGCCGATTCCACATATTCGTCCGCTAATAGAGTGCAACAGATTCGAGATAATACCTCCACCAGCCAATGGAGATACGTCGAGAGCGAAGAAAATCCTGCAGACGAAGCATCAAGAGGTGTGAGTGCTCACGAATTGATCCACAACCATCGATGGCTTACAGGCCCTGCGTTCCTTTGGGAGTCTGAAATCAACCAAGCGAATGTCGAAGATCAACCACTCTCCACAGAGGATCCCGAAGTCAAAAAAGTGCAATCTCTTGTCACCCAAATATCCGATGCGAAATTACCAAGTATTCTGAAACATCTTGAATACTTGAGCATTTTAAGAATACTTAGCATGAAGAGCTAAGCATTTTACGCTCATTCCAAAACCCTCTTACGAACAGACTTCGTGCTAGGAAAAGCAAGGCCTCAATGAAGAAAACAAGTTGTCTATACCGACTGAACCCGTTCCTTGACAGCGAAGGTGTTCTCCGAGTCGGTGGCCGCATCAAACGCGCCAGTATTCCTTATCACGTCAAACATCCATGCAGTTATTATGATGCCAAGAAAGGGACACGTATCATCGCTGGTTATACGACATTATCACCAATGAATAAGCCATCAAGGACGTAGGGATGACCTTGAACGAAATCCGATCGAACGGCTTCTGGATTATTGGTGGAAGTTCCGCTCGTCACATTGCCGAGTGCCGACTGTGTCCTTTGCCAAAAGCTTCGTGGCACTGTCCAAGAATAAAAAATGGCCGATCTCCCTACGACAGGCTGGAACCGGCGCCCCTTTTCACGTTCTGCGGCGTGGATTATTTTGGTCCTTGGCGTATCAAGGAAAGACGGAAAGAACTTAAACGATACGGAGTTCTATTTACGTGTCTAGCCTCCCGCGCAATCCACTTGGAAACAGCGAAAACACTGGAAAGGGATTCCTTTATCAATGCACTTCGTCGTTTTCTCGCCAGGCGTGGTCCTGTTAGACAACTGAGATCAGAACCAAGGAACAAACCTTGTCGGCGCCCACCGAGAACTGAAGGAAGCCTTGACTGAGATGAATAATGGCAAAGTACGATAATTCCTGTTGGAGAAAGAGTGCGACTGGTTCGAATTTCAGATGAACACCCCTACGGCGAGCCACGCAGGTGGGGTGTGGGAACGGCAGATAAGAACGGTGCGAAATGTTCTTAATGCTCTGCTAGACCAAACCGGAATGCAATTAGACGAAGAATCACTCAGAACATTCATGTGCGAGGCGGAAGCCATAGTGAATAGCAGACCACTTACTGTCGATCATCTCAACTCACCTGATACAATGGAACCACCTACTGACCATGAAGTCACGATTCCTGCTGGCACCAGGAGAGTTCCAACGAGCAGAATGTATACCTTGTAAAGAGATGGCGACGAGTTCAGTATCTTGTAAACCAGTTCTGGTTACGCTGGAGAAAGGAATTTCTTTGCTCGTTACAAGAAAGGCAGAAATGGGTGAACCCTCGTAGGAATATGCGTGCAGGCGACATCGTGCTGATGAAAGAGGATCACCCCTCGTAGCGACAGAGATGACAGGACCAGAAATCACAGCAGACGACGATGTAACAACCGTGGTAGGAGTTGAAGAAACCGCCGAGATGGAGGGAAGAGACTAATATCTTCTAGTGAAAAAGACGACTGAATGTTCCGTATAGACGAAGCATGAACTCGAAGACAAACGAAAACGCATAATATGTTATATATATAAAGATGGGTACTGATCCCCGAGGTAATACACCCGACCGGGTTAACCCGAAACAGCGTACACCTTTTAGACGTTAACTTCCTTTATTATTAATAATAAATACATATAAAAAAGATATTTGTACATTTTATTTGCTTTCTACGGATTATTTTATAAAAGAAATAAAAGAAAACATTTCTATCCGTGTTCCCATACCGTTATAGAAACACTCGTGGAAGTTTGGGAGAACTCGAAATCGCGTGGAAACACTCGCCCTACGGGCTAGATCTTGTCAGTATTGAACGAATCTCGGCATATTGCGTGTGTTGCTATACGAACAAACGTGCGATTATAAAAGAACGTAGCCGAGGATTTATGGTGAAGGAAAATTTCGAGTGTTTGAATATATACATTTTAAGACCAAAATCCTTAGACCATGTAGTTTTAATTCCAATGAAATGCCAAATATTACCTGTTATATATATATATATATATATATATATATATATATATATATATATATATATATATATATATATATATATATATATATATATATATATATATATATATATATATATATATATATATATATATATATATATATATATATATATAACAGGTAATATTTGGCATTTCACTCGATTAAACTACATGGTCTAAGGATTTTGGTCTTAAAATGTATATATTCCAACACTCGAAATTTTCCTTCACCATAAATCCTCGGCTACGTTCTTTTATAATCGCACGTTTGTTCGTATACATATCGTATTTGTTCGTATATATATACACGGCAATATGCCGAGATTCGTTCAATACTGACAAGAGCTTGGAAATATAAAGTAAACCAAACGCAGACAATTGTTGACTTCAATTCCCATTTACTTGACGTAAAACTAGATAAATGACAAAGGCAAAGCCTATATCACATGACGTTATAAACATAAAGTGAACGTAAACGTATTGTGGAAATACACAAAGGAAATACAGATGTAAATTTGATTCTCTTACCGAATTTCCCTTCTTAGTGTTGCTACCATACAAACATATATACGAAACCAAGCTTGATTCTCAATATTATCTCTTCTATATCCTTGACTATACTCTCCTTTCCCGCCCTTTGGTCGTGTTCGCATTAAGGAGACTGGGACTTAGTAACCGTGGCTCCCCTAAATTGTTCAAAACAATTAACATCAAACTAAAACAATTTGTTAATCGACAGTTTAAAGTTAAATTCTTTGGCTCCTTGTCGGGGATTTACTGATCTGGAATACTAGCGTTTTCGGCTCTCAGGAGCAGCTCTTTTGTTGAGTAAGGGTCGCTTAAGGTCAACTTAACTCTTCTCATGAACCCATCTTCATCAGTGTACGTCTGTTCAACGCGAGCCTTTCGCCAACTAGACGTTAAACGTTCAATAAACGTTCGCCTTCTCAGATAAAGGCGTAAAACTGTAGGTCCACGGCTCTTCGGCGGAACAACCGTTAGCCTTCTCGGAAAGTACGTTAAGTCGTACGTCCCCCTCTAATTCGGGTTTGGCAGCCTAGTCGTGAAGGACATGACACACACGTGCGGCCGGTATTTGCACGAAGCTTCCTTAATCGGGTTGCTGAGGGCGGATCGAGATCATACAAAACAAAGAAACCTGTTGCTAGGCGGGGGTTAGGATTATTTAGGGTTACGATAAAAGTTATTTCGGGTTAGCCAATTTTTGAAATTTTTTTCAATCTTTGTCGCTCGATCTGTACTGAAACACAGCGGGTTGGATAATTTTACCGTAATATAAGTGTTTATTAATATTACTGCAATTATATAATTTAATACGATTAGCAAGCTGCGACTTCTGACTTCTCTCAACTCAATTTTATGGCTGGAAACTCAACGAAAGTCTTTGTTCAATCTTTTTTCGACTTTTATGCAAATTTGTGCACGGTGACGGTTACTGAACATATTGGTTTTTTTTTGGTATGATGAAGCAATCATTCAATGGCAATGTACGTTTGAGTTTAATCGTTCAACCTGCTGATTATCTAATAAATCTAAAACAATGGGTTTGTGCACGGTGAAGTACCGTCCAACATTAAATCGCAGCTCATTTGTTTAACAATGTTAACCCGCTTTGAAGTTTGCCGAGTTTGGCCACCAAATCCTGATTGACTATGACAGCTAATCCGACCTGTCGGGCATATCCATGTTGGTGGGACCGCTAATTAGGGATTAACTCAGACGGTAAAAAGATATAGGACAATATGCCAATTTGGAAATCAAAATAACCTTAGGCCCGTTTCAAACGTCGAACTTCTCATGTGCCGAATCTAATGCAAATGATCTTGAACTAAGGGTTTAAACCAGCCATAATTTGACGTTACGCTGGCTTAAAAGGTTTTTGAACGTAACTTTAAAAGTTATATAGCAGCAACCTGAAAACACCCATCACGTCCTAGCGTAGTAATAAACCGTTATTTGAACGGAGGGTGTATAGCAGACGTACAATTGGTAGAACGTGCTATTGGTAGAGCCAATAGTATTTTAAAGTCGTTACGATATTTCACTGGAAGCTAGACAGTGGAGAGAATATAAATGGAAAAACTTGCTCTCCCAAAGAGTATATTATGCACACCCGCACGGGAGCTCATACTTTTAAATATACACGCAAGCTATTTATACACCACAAACACAATACTTTCTATTGCATGTGGGTCAAAAAGGTCAAAAATGGCCTAAAATTGTATATGTGTGTTCTTTAGCCGACTTACAACGATGATGAAAAAATCAGGCGAAAATATAAAATTGATCGATGCGAAAAAATATCGGCCATTGTATCGTTAAAGTGCCTATAACGTCTGTGGGGATTCAACATATTTGTAATCTATGGATTCTCTTGAGATAAATTGTAATATATATTGTCAGCTGAAAATTTCATCTTCATAGACTTTTTTGCTGTTAAAGTTGACGGAAATACACTTTAAACGAGCGCTGCACAATGCCTTCAGACTTCAGTGCCTGATTAAGATTCTTCAGTGCAGAAATAAATGCATTAAAAATGCTGAAGGTAACCCTTATACCATAACGTAAACCTCTCGTATGAGGGGGGTAAGGAGGGAGCAGAAGGGGGTTCATTTTTCTCAATGACCATTTTTACTTTGTTAAACTGTTTATTTACATTGATTATTTTCAATTCAACATTTAATAAACTGCTTTTGCTTTGACGCTTTTTCTTCGATTATTTTCGATTTATCTGTTATTACTGCTTAACTCTTTCCTGTCCGGCTGAAAAACATCCAAAATTGAACTACTGTACCTCTTTGTTCTATTGATATCTCGGGAAATATCCATAACTGTTGCGAAATCTATACCTTTTCTGAAAGTCCAATAAACCGGCTGTTACCAATGCTTTTGAATTTTCCGAACAAGATCAGACACATCATGGTAATATAAAATTAAGCATTAATTATCATAAATCAGGTTGAAAAACTTCCATTTTTCTAGAAAATGCCATCTTGCACGCCCGCCGTAGCATCATGAAAATTCAAAATGCCACCAATCGCAGAGTGTGTTTATTGAAATCAAATCAAACTTGGCATGTGAGTGGATCTCATGTGCCTGCGTGGTGACCGTGTTTTTCGATTGACAACTTCGGACAGGAAAGAGTTAAAGTGGGAAACTTTTAGAAACAAGTTGGGCTAGAAAATTCGTTACGCAGAACGAAATTTAATGTAAACACTATTGTCAGCGGTCTCACACGTATAAATAAGTGAGAATCACATTAGCATTCACTTCGGTGCAACTGCGAGCCCAGACTACACACCTCTATTTGCAGCTCTCAACTGATCGTTTATATACATGTCTCAACCAGAAACTCAGCGACCCATCACTTAACCATTGATGCGCATTGCACGTCTCTGTATCGACTCAATAGAGTTTGATAGATAATCTGGAAGGCTTGTATGCCACACCTGGCAACAGTATTCTAAGATTGACCTTACTAATGCATAATATATGTGTACTAGGTCTGTAGGCGGAACACCACTCTTCTTTAAGACCCTGAGAATATACAAGCGTTTAGATGCCTTGCCCATCATAATATCATATCATTAACAGAATAGTCCTGTATTTGAACTTATTTACTGCCCACAATCATATTATTGCAGGTTTAAAGGTCAACTAAACCTTTTGAGGTTCTATTTTCCTCTGAAAGAGATATCATCTAACTTTGTAAAAGTGAAGAAAAAAATGAATTTCATGATATAGCGCAGGATTTATTGAGGAGTATTTCTTCGGATCTCTTGTTGCACGACCGCGTTTTGAGAAGAATGGCACTATTACCGGTATGACGTCATAGTGTCATACTGGTAATAGGTTTATGGAACAAAATAATATTCCAGTGCTTGATATTTGGTTTCTCACTTATCACTAACCCAAGAGTAAACAGTATTCCAAACTTCACTGAAATAAAACCAAAATATACAGTATTTTCTCGCCGTATGACATCATTATGACATCACATACCGTAGTACCAGGCTTTCTTCCAACGCGGTCGTTGTTCAACTAAGTTCAGCAAAAGGGCTGAAAACTCGATCCTTAACAGATCATAAAAGCAGAATCGAGTAACCAATTTCAATTATTTCTTCGGTTTTGAATTGAACTTTTCGAATTCTAACGAAAAATAGAATAACCTCAAAAGGTTTAGTTGACCTTTAACAGAATAGTCCTGTATATGAACTATTTGCTGCCCACCCCCACCATCATATATTATTACAGGTTAACAGAACAGTCCTGCATTTTGAACTATTTTGCTGCCCACAATTATTGTGTGTTACTTAAATTTAATAATACAATAATACATTTAAACATAAGTTTGATCGATTCAATAAAACATGTAAACATAGACTTGATCGAGTACACATCAGCGTACGGTTTATGGTTATCGAGATTTGATCGAGTATCACCAGCGTACGGTTATCGAGATCGTGGACCAACTCGTTCCGAAATCGCTCGTCATATTGTAAGTATTGTGAGCGTGTTTATGATCAAGATACTTGCCAGCCACATTTCTTATAAATATTATCACAAAGGCCAAATATTTTTTTTCCGAGGCCAAACAAAAAATAAAGAAGCCAAAATCGAGTTATTTGGCCTCCAAGAGGCATGTGCATGATGCAATAATAGACTTTAGCTGGTTGCCATGTGGAAAGGTCTTAAGTCCGGAAACGCTGTTGCAATTTGATTGGCTATTAAATAAGTTCGGACAACAAACAGCCAATCAAATGGAGACACGCATGAGTCTATTGCAATTTACGGACCCGACAAATAAAAATACAGGAACGCCACCGAAACTAAGACTCGGCTACCCGAGTAATGACCCTGGTAAGCTGGTGAAATATAATATAGTTAATCAGTCGTATGTATCATGTTTTCATTCCGTATTGAGAGTGGGTTGACATTTTAATAAATTTATGTCTTTGGCGTTCTCCTCGTTGATTACATTTACATATAAACAAAACATTAATAACATCAATATTAGATTTGTGACTCTTACATTTGGTAGTTTGAAATTAATTTAAACTGATGTGAAGTGTTAAAAGTTAATGATTCTACTTGTCCGTGTTAAATCGAACACGTCTAAAATATAACCTCTGCCGCCTAAAATATAACTTATGCCGACTGAAACTCGTAAAAAGATTGGGGGGCTGTCCCACCCCCCCCCCCCCACACACACACACACACACACACAGACAGACACACACACCCCGTAGCTCCGGGTCCATGAGGGCATGATTAGAACATTTGACGCGAAGTGTTTTCTCTGCACCGGACAAGCTGATATTTTTATTACCGACAATATTTTTGAATTTGACTACCTGTAAACTTGAGTGAGGTTTCAAGTGACATGTGTTATACATATACATGCATATACTGACAACAACCAAGTGTTTTTTCGTCTCTATAATTTAGCTCAAGTTTTAGTTTCTGTTCTCTTGTGCCTAATAAATTAGACTGGCCATTTAATACAAGTAAAAAACAATACGAAACACCAATTGGGACCGCTCGTACTGCAGGTGGCCGTTTAATAGAGGGATAATCCACAGTAAATTATAGGGAATACTTTTGGGACTTTGACACTTTGACTGGTAATAATAGAAAGCTGCTGAGTTAGTCTTAATTAGTAATTTGAGTGTTTATGTTAGGTTCGAGTCAAATCACACCCCTGTATCAGCGATTGATGTAATCAATACTATACAAATTTGGCAAGCTGCTGTTTAGTGCCAATAATAAAGAACTCCATCTTGTTATTGTTCACGCATTAACAGTGTGTTTTTCGTTAACATTGTTCATGCATTATTAACAGTATGTTTCATTTCAATCCATTTTCTAATATCTACATTGCTACCAAATGAAAGCATCTGACTATTGAAAGACATACAGTATATACAACTGTATGTCATCAGCATATAACACTGCACAGCTGGTAAGTGACCCTTGCTGACATATGAGCCTTGTGGGGCAACACAGAAATATTTCAAATATGGACAACTACAAATACAATCATCTATCTCGTCTGTATATCTACGTCAATCCATACTGTGCAGAGCTTCATACCCTGCGTTTACACCTGCATCGTGCTTCATGCCAATGACGTATTCAATATTAACCAAATAAGAGGCAAGGGAGCACTTTAGCATTTTATTTTGGTTTATGCCAGAAAATTATATATATTCGCGAAAATTATATATATTTATTATATATAATTATTATTATATATATATATATAATGATATATAATAAAATTATACAATTATATTATAGGTATTCCAGCCCCTTAATGGTTAATAGAGAGCTTTAGATTTGACTACGAGTAAGATTACGAGCTAGATTTGTCACTTTGGCGTTAATTGCTTGCACCATCTCGTGCTTACGTGATAAAGGATTGATGTCCAATACCGGCCATCGGACTCCGATGGACAAACTATATTTTAAACTGGTCCGATGGATCCATCGGACAATTAGGCAGTTTTCCATCAGACAGATATTTGTAATTAGTTCCACCGGACAAACTAGCATTTGTTTGGCAAACTGACGATTATGTCTCGATCAATTCCAAGCGTGACCATCCGCACCCCCGGGCGTTTGACGGGCATTTGACATTTTGGCGTCAGAGCGTTGCAAATGCCCCACCGTGGAGTAACTTAATTATACAAAATCCCCACAGTTGGGCTCTTGAATAGATGCAAATTCCCCACCCACGGGCATATAATAAAAGTTATCCAAATAAAGAGCCAAGAAGTCACAAACTTCCCTCGAAATTTTCCGAAGCAATTGTGCCATCCGCCATCTTCTGAACTCAAACGTGTCGCAGACTACATGCTGTACTAAAATAAACATGGTTAAATAGCGGTTGGCATGCGATTTTTTTGGCATTTGTTTACGTTTTAAATATGCACGTTCGTTTGGGGCTGCTACTTCGTGGACTTGTGTACCGGACACAGAATATTACATCATTGAAACTTTAGAGCAAAGGATCCGACTTCGTTTAATATGAAATGTGCAGTGTGCCAACGAATTTTGGAAATTCACTGGCAACCATATTGGCATTGCCTCAAACTTTGTGACTATGGATACGCATCTACTTTCTTTCAGCGGAGCACCGAATTCCACTTTATTTCCCCCACAAATTCCCCACCCCGTGGGAGCTGGAGAGTCGGTAAATGCCCGTCAAATGCCCGGGGGGGGGCGTGGTCACGCTTGGAATTGATCGAGACATTAGTATGAACTATTCCATCTGACAAATATTTCAGTTTGATGGAAAACTGGATTGTCCGATATGATGGATCTATCGGGTCCATTTCATGGACAAACTTACTGATATTTGTTCAGGTCACTCATGCACCCTTCACTGAACCGCCGGGATAGAGATAGACGCGTGGGGGACACTCCCAGAGTTGCCTGCTGAGGAGGCTAAACTATTCCATCGGGAAAATATTTGTCGGACGGAAAACTAACTTGTCCGATGGATTCATCGGGTCCATCGGACAACCTGACAGTTGTTGTCATCACTTTGACAGCAATTTGTTCCATCGGACAACACTTTTTGTCCATCGGTGTTCGATGGTCGGTATTGCACTACATATATATGACGGCCTAGTCACAAACTAGGCCGTTAGATTCATCTGGCAAATTTTTTTTTCATTTTATGCATGTTTTCCTGTCTTGTTTTTTTAAAACGCAGTACAGTTTCAAAGTTAAGCCTTTTGCCGACGTGATCATCTCACGTGAGCCAAACCTGAAAGACCGCCCTTGAGTTGACGGTTTCTGCATGGGAGAATTGCAATGTTGATCTATAATTAATTATAATAATAACGTTTAGTGATATTTCTCGGTGGTTATTTTATAAAAGAAATACCTAATGGTTTCCCGTGTTTACTGTTTGTATAACATGATCCAAACACTTGGGTTCATGTTGCTCGACTTTCGAAAAGCTAAAAACACTCGCCCAGTGGCTCGTGTTTTCTTACGCTTTTCTCTCGCAACATTCCGCGTGTTTGGATCACGTTATTATGCCTGCCCATTTGTAGCAATATTCAATAAACACAATTCATTCAATTTAATAATATATTTTATTCAATTTAATATCTATATTTATTCAATTCAATATTTATATTCATTCATCAATTCAATGTCTATATTTATTTAATTCAATACCTCAAAATGTATTCAATTCAATATCCTATATATATTCAATTCAATATCTATATTCATTCAATTCAATGTCTATATTTATTCAATTCAATACCTCAAAATGTATTCAATTCAATATCCTATATTTTATTCAATTCAATATCTATATTTATTCAATTCAATGTCTATATTTATTCAATTCAATACCTCAAAATGTATTCAATTCAATGTCTATATTCATTCAATTCAATACCTCAAAATTTGTTCAATTCAATATCTATATTCATTCAATTTAGTATTTATATTCATTCAATTCAAATTCATTCAATAATGGGGACTGGGTATGAGCTCGGTTAAACAAAATGGCAGAGCAGACAGGTGGTTTATTACAAGAGGATTTGGAAATTAAAAGTTTTCTTTGAGAATGTTTTACTCAGGACTGAGGAAATTTTACAAGAGGATTCATCTAATCATAATGAAAGCTACACTTCAGATGTTTTGACTCACATAGATCTACTGGAGAGAACAATAGCATTGCCAAGTCAGTTGTCAAGGGTTGTTACTGACGAAACTGATTTGAAACTATTGGAGGATCTACAACTGTTTTTTTCTGAATTGTTGGAAAAGTATCTTCAGCATTTTGGAAACAATACATCAAGGCAAACTCGGGTTGCCTTCCTTCCATGTTCCCCAGATAAATGTGGAGGTCCAGGCAGACCATCCGTGTATATTCCACCTGAGATACTAGAAGATTTGAGAGAACTTGGATTTACTTGGGAAAAGATAGCCAGGATGTTTAGAGTGTCTCGCTGGACAATAATGGATTGGAACATTTAACACGCTTTAGTAGTTTAACCGATCAACAGATAGACAACATCATTCAGAGCTACATTTCACACCATGGAAATACAACAGGCGAGTCCTACCTAAGAGGACACTTTAGAGCATTAGGATACACTGTACCGTGATACATGGCTGCATTGATGGCTACTCACGAAGGATAATTTTCCTATCTTGCAGTAACAATAATCTTTCTTCTACAGTCCTCAGTCTATTTGAAAATGCCATAGAACAAGATGGGGGGCTGTGGCCTTCAAGAATCAGGGTGGACTATGGTGTGGAGAACACTGCAATTTGTGATGCAATGGTTGCAGTCCGTGGAGAGGGTCGCGGTAGTTTATATTGCTGGTTCATCGACCAGGAACCAGCGAATTGAAAGATTGTGGAGGGATGTTTTTAGATGTGTCTGCCATTTGTTTTACTATACGTTTTATGCCCTAGAACAATCTGGTCTGTTAGATGTAGCCAATCCTATACAATTGTTCGCCTTGCAGTATGTCTTTTTGGAAAGAATAAATACTGCATTAACTGAATGGATGCACTGCTTCAATCATCACCCATTGCAGACTGAGCATAACTGGTCCCCAAACCAGATGTGGCTAAATGGCATGATGAATTCATGTAATCCACTTGCTAATGGTGACCTTGATGATGACCCAGAAGATGTAACATTCTATGGGGAAGATACAGGACATTCGCCATTTGAAGAATCAGACAATAATGTTCAGGTATCACCTGCCCAGGTTTCAAACATTACTACTGAACTTACAACTCATTTATCAAATTCTATTAACCCCTTACAAGAATCATCATGCTTTGGTGTAGATGTTTATGTCCAAGCTCTTGAAATTGTTGTTCAAACACTTGAAGCATATAGTTTAGAATAGGTTTGTTGATGTTAATAACACTCAATTTTTTGTATTGTATTTATGAGAATTAGGAAGGTCGATGTTGACAGTTACTGTATGTACTGACAGTGCTTTTTCAAGGATAAGACATGAAGATCTGGTTAACAGTGTTATTTACACTCAATAAAATAAATGTACATGGTGCCATAAGGCCACACCAATTTAATTGTTCGGGTACGGATCCAACCGACCCTGTTTTTGTGAAACCAAAATAAAATTTGTACCAATTATTTACTTTGATCACAAATTGGTTATTTTTGTTCTTTTTCAACCTCGTACCCAGGCTTTTCACCGGCGAGTCAAAAGACTGGGTACGAGCTTGTACTTTTTTTAATTTCCATTTTTCCTGACTGACAGAACCCTAAAAAATCCATGCCAGAAGTATCAAATTGGTGTGGCCTAAATCTAAAAAGATAATGTGATTCTGTAGCTAAGCAATCAACAAACACTGGTTACACTGAATAAAATGAACATCAAACAAGTTAATACAAAGTTTCTTACTGATTAGTACTTCCAATAATTTCAAGTTAATCAGAAAATATTTTCTTACTGTTGTCAACAAACCAAAATGTTGTTACAACTTACAGGCAAACTAAAGCTAACTTTAACAATGGATGGTAAAATAGAAAATAAAATGCAAAAAATCAACAACTGCATGTTTTTGAAAAATACTGTATAATATACAGTATATTCGAGGTATCATCAGTCTTACTCCAATCTAAAGCACTAAAAAGCAATACATACTGTATGGTCTAAATCACATAATGCCAAAATAAGTATTTTTGAATGCATAGTCATAAATATTAAATAACTTTTCATCACTTGGCAAAGGCAATGTGGCAGATCCTCTTGGTAAATGCAGTGTGTTGGAACAAGTGTGTGACTTGGGAAGAAAGTCAGGGATTGCTCTCTTCTTCTCTCTTGGTTCCTTTATTAAATGCAGAAAAAACAAATACATTTGTATGTTAAAATTAAAAGACCATTGATTAAGTTTAGGTAAAACTTAATGGCCTTTAAATCATGATTATATAATCACTAAGTTATATAATCAGTTACGGTCCATGAAGCATGTGGATCATGTTCTGGCACACAGGGGAGTCACCAGTCCTTGAAAAGTGGGGGACAAAATGATGACATCACATATTTACTGATGTCATAGAGCAATTTTATGGAGCAAATTCGCTAATGCTGCATCAGAGTAAGAAATAAGATTAAAATCACACAGGACACTGTACTGTAATTCATTGTTATAGCCCTATTTGATGTGATCAGTTGATGTCATACTTCTTATCCCCTAGTTTCTTATAGGATTTGGGAACAATTACAAAATTGGTCTTGAAGAGAAAAGAAGTGGAGGGTTTGGACCCTAAGGAAACATCCCTGTGGGATTATTACAGTATTAATTCCACATAATCTATTTGAAAGTTCTATTTCAGTTCCTGTTTTATTAAAATTTCCTGTCAGGTATTGTTAGTTTAGTATGGTTTACCTAACTTTGTGAATGAACAACTATTTTTATCAACCCCCATACTTTCATGTGACAATATTTTACTGCTATTTTTATTGTTCATGGCGTCATGACATAAGCAGATACAACTAAACCTGATTAGGTCTGAGACTCAACAGTTGACCACAAGTGATTAGGTCTGAGAGGTAACAGTTGACCAAAAGTGACCCTCCCTGCCTCTCCCCCAATTATAATACATGTAAATAATTTACATTATTACATCACTTCTGTGCCCTTCCTCAACATATCAGGCTGCCTGTTGGGCAACTGGATTTTGTTTCAGAAATCTGAAAAGATTCCCAGCTAGATGGCCTTTTTTTATAAGGAAGGGGGACATCTATATTGGTCCATGTGCATATATGTTGACACCCATATACAGTACCTGTAGTACTATACTTGTATATAGTATTACAACCAATTTATAGAAAACAATAAAATTTGACACACCTGTTCCTCAGCAAATTCCTCATTTGGTTCACACACATCTGCTTCCAAAAATGTGATTATTGGTTGCCGAGCAAATGTAATTCATTGTTATAGCCCTATTTGATGTGATCAGTTGATGTCATACTTCTTATCCCCTAGTTTCTTATAGGATTTGGGAACAATTACAAAATTGGTCTTGAAGAGAAAAGAAGTGGAGGGTTTGGACCCTAAGGAAACATCCCTGTGGGATTATTACAGTATTAATTCCACATAATCTATTTGAAAGTTCTATTTCAGTTCCTGTTTTATTAAAATTTCCTGTCAGGTATTGTTAGTTTAGTATGGTTTACCTAACTTTGTGAATGAACAACTATTTTTATCAACCCCCATACTTTCATGTGACAATATTTTACTGCTATTTTTATTGTTCATGGCGTCATGACATAAGCAGATACAACTAAACCTGATTAGGTCTGAGACTCAACAGTTGACCACAAGTGATTAGGTCTGAGAGGTAACAGTTGACCAAAAGTGACCCTCCCTGCCTCTCCCCCAATTATAATACATGTAAATAATTTACATTATTACCTTCCTCAACATATCAGGCTGCCTGTTGGGCAACTGGATTTTGTTTCAGAAATCTGAAAAGATTCCCAGCTAGATGGCCTTTTTTTATAAGGAAGGGGGACATCTATATTGGTCCATGTGCATATATGTTGACACCCATATACAGTACCTGTAGTACTATACTTGTATATAGTATTACAACCAATTTATAGAAAACAATAAAATTTGACACACCTGTTCCTCAGCAAATTCCTCATTTGGTTCACACACATCTGCTTCCAAAAATGTGATTATTGGTTGCCGAGCAAATCCCAATATTGGTTCCTCACTTGCTCCAGTTACAAATTCCAAAACATTTTCCAGTGTAGTCACTCTTCGGCCTCCTGCTACCTCTCTGATGTACTTTACAAACTTTCCATAAACAGCTTTCTCGAGAACTAATTTGTTGCATCCCTCTTCCGAAAACTGGGGTGGAAGAAGATGAATGATCTTTTGAACTGTTAATCTTTGCTGAATTGGCCTTAATAAATGAAGAAAGAGTGGAAATTTCCTTGCAAACATGTGTATTCCCAAACAATCTAGGCCATTGCGTATTTTGATGATACATGTTGAAACACATGGATCTTCACTGACAAAAATGGCAGTTAATAACTCTTCTGCAAAATACTTTGGAATTTGGCCATTCTATAATAATGCAATAGCAGCCATCTGCCCCACCAAAAAATAATCTTCTGCTAAGTGCTCCTTTAGCCCATTGTCAAAGTACTTAGTCTTTATCTATTAAGAATAAAATAGATATAAATAAATACTGGTATACCATTAATGTTACAAACACCCTACAATCCTGGCAAAAAGTTAATGAAACAGGTGGAATAATGACTAAGAACAGCGCATCCCCCCCTTCCCCCAGAACAATGTTGGTAAATGGCTTGTCGGACTGTAGGGAGTGTGATTTACATCTTTTTGGTTGGTATCAACCAACATTGTACGGGGGGAGGGGGACGAAATTATAATTATTTGAAATTATGCGTGGTGTTTCATTACTTTTTGCCAGGATTGTCTTGGAACGCAGGAATTGTTCAGTCGTCTTTTGGTGGTTGGGCATCTCCTCGTATTTGGTGTTCCTAACTTGTTTGCATGTGGTAGTTATTATTTCGAATAATTTTGTGAAAATTAGAAATCGGTTGCCATGGAGACCTAAATATAAATATATAAATATCTCATTAGATATTCCTTTTGCCTGTTATTTTCCCATTAGAAAATTACGATTGAATTTGCCTGACAAAAAGTTAAAGAGCGACGCAATCGAGCAAAGCATTACCCACGAAACGTACGAAGAGTTCTCTGCTAGAGTCCACAATACACTCGAAAATTTCACAGTAGAGCTAGTGGACAAAATCATCGACACTATACCGAAGAGGATGTCTCAAATTGTCAGTGGTGGTGGACAACGACTAAAGTATTAAAAAGTGTATTACGATTTTAACTTTAATTGTGATGTATGGTGATTGCATTTATTCTTAACGTTCGTTTTCGTTAGTTTAATATTAAGTTTTGTTAAATGTTCCCTTGTTATTTAGGTAGTGGGAAGGATTTGTTAGGAATTAAAATGACGGTTGACAATACGGTTGACACCAACGGTTGACAAAATTATTCTAACAGTTTTATACTAATTTTTCAACGGTTGACGGTTGACAGTAATTTAATAAAAAAATATTTATTTATTTATCTTTTTAGTAAATTACTGTCAACCGTTACAAAATTAGTATAAAACTGTTAGAAAAATGTTGTCAACCGTTGGTGTCAACCGTATTGTCAACCGTTGCTTTCTCGTTTGGGGTGAATTAAACAAAGAAGGCCCCATTCCCAATCTTTTATTGTCAATAAAATAAAAAATAGACACTTATTTAACTTGATACTTTGTAATGTGTTATATTGTTATTTGTCTTATTTCATTTTAATTAAATGATTGATGATGATGAAAAAATAGTACATTATATTTATAAAAGTTACACGTCCAATGAAAGTTTTAAGCTCGGCAGGTTGTGGATAAAAGCTTTATGATTACCAGCTACAGTACACACTATCGCACGAATGGAACTCAACGCAATAATAACAAGAAAAATGACTACTTATGGAAATATACGTGAACAAGAAACACAGGAAAAGTCAATGGCAAGTTGGCAACCACTCTCGTACCAAGACTCTCGCCCATTCTCGTACCCAGACTCCCCACACACACTAGCACAGCGCATTTTCAATTGAACATTTCGCGGAGAGTGTCTAAGAAGCTTGCTTCCCCCCCCCCCCCCCCCCCCCCCCACAATACCTAAATATAAGCATCTGAATGAATTTTGTTAGCTCTCTTATTATCTCTCAATTTTACTATATTCAGACAATCCTGGTAAAAAGTTAATGAAACAGGTGGAATAATGACTAAGAACAGCGCATCCCCCCTTCCCCACGAACAATGTTGGTAAATGGCTTGTCGGACTGTAGGGAGTGTGATTTACATCTTTTTGGTTGGTATCAACCAACATTGTACGGGGGGAGGGGGACGAAATTATAATTATTTGAAATTATGCGTGGTGTTTCATTACTTTTTGCCAGGATTGTCTTGGAACGCAGGAATTGTTCAGTCGTCTTTTGGTGGTTGGGCATCTCCTCGTATTTGGTGTTCCTAACTTGTTTGCATGTGGTAGTTATTATTTCGAATAATTTTGTGAAAATTAGAAATCGGTTGCCATGGAGACCTAAATATAAATATATAAATATCTCATTAGATATTCCTTTTGCCTGTTATTTTCCCATTAGAAAATTACGATTGAATTTGCCTGACAAAAAGTTAAAGAGCGACGCAATCGAGCAAAGCATTACCCACGAAACGTACGAAGAGTTCTCTGCTAGAGTCCACAATACACTCGAAAATTTCACAGTAGAGCTAGTGGACAAAATCATCGACACTATACCGAAGAGGATGTCTCAAATTGTCAGTGGTGGTGGACAACGACTAAAGTATTAAAAAGTGTATTACGATTTTAACTTTAATTGTGATGTATGGTGATTGCATTTATTCTTAACGTTCGTTTTCGTTAGTTTAATATTAAGTTTTGTTAAATGTTCCCTTGTTATTTAGGTAGTGGGAAGGATTTGTTAGGAATTAAAATGACGGTTGACAATACGGTTGACACCAACGGTTGACAAAATTATTCTAACAGTTTTATACTAATTTTTCAACGGTTGACGGTTGACAGTAATTTAATAAAAAAATATTTATTTATTTATCTTTTTAGTAAATTACTGTCAACCGTTACAAAATTAGTATAAAACTGTTAGAAAAATGTTGTCAACCGTTGGTGTCAACCGTATTGTCAACCGTTGCTTTCTCGTTTGGGGTGAATTAAACAAAGAAGGCCCCATTCCCAATCTTTTATTGTCAATAAAATAAAAAATAGACACTTATTTAACTTGATACTTTGTAATGTGTTATATTGTTATTTGTCTTATTTCATTTTAATTAAATGATTGATGATGATGAAAAAATAGTACATTATATTTATAAAAGTTACACGTCCAATGAAAGTTTTAAGCTCGGCAGGTTGTGGATAAAAGCTTTATGATTACCAGCTACAGTACACACTATCGCACGAATGGAACTCAACGCAATAATAACAAGAAAAATGACTACTTATGGAAATATACGTGAACAAGAAACACAGGAAAAGTCAATGGCAAGTTGGCAACCACTCTCGTACCAAGACTCTCGCCCATTCTCGTACCCAGACTCCCCACACACACTAGCACAGCGCATTTCAATTGAACATTTCGCGGAGTGTGTCTAAGAAGCTTGCTTCCCCCCCCCCCCCCCCCCCCCCCACAATACCTAAATATAAGCATCTGAATGAATTTTGTTAGCTCTCTTATTATCTCTCAATTTTACTATATTCAGACAATCCTGGTAAAAAGTTAATGAAACAGGTGGAATAATGACTAAGAACAGCGCATCCCCCCCCCTTCCCCACGAACAATGTTGGTAAATGGCTTGTCGGACTGTAGGGAGTGTGATTTACATCTTTTTGGTTGGTATCAACCAACATTGTACGGGGGGAGGGGGACGAAATTATAATTATTTGAAATTATGCGTGGTGTTTCATTACTTTTTGCCAGGATTGTAGCTCACTTTTTCACCAGGGTTGCCTAGGGGTATTGGTAACAGAAAGGATAATCGAACCATGAATTACAGTACCTTTTGGTTACACAGTCTAATCCATTCTTTCCTTGGCCCACCACTGTCCTGTGCCTGTTCACCATAAAAATCCACTTGGAAGGTTATTCTTTGGTCACTCACTGATCTCAGCTCTTCAAATGTTGACTCCAAAATATTTTCACGGTCAACAGCAATGAAATTGGTTTCTCCCGAAAGTGCTACAGCATTGTCAGAAAGATCCAGGGACCGCCCTCTGATAATTTTGCTCTGTAAGTACTTTAGCATTTCAGTGGGTTCTAGAATGTCACTGGATGGGAATTCTCTTACAACTGTATCAAAAAAAATCATTACCATCAAACTTGG
This sequence comes from Chrysogorgia sp. JL179-B06, assembly GCA_035772405.1. Lineage (NCBI taxonomy): Eukaryota > Metazoa > Cnidaria > Anthozoa > Scleralcyonacea > Chrysogorgiidae > Chrysogorgia > Chrysogorgia sp. JL179-B06. Next base: position 3,586,180 of record JAYKKM010000224.1, read on the forward strand.
TTGAGTTTTCTGACTGACCTATCAACGGACTCTTGGGGCTGGGTCAAATCAATGCTGACTGCCATGACTGGGAAGTCTGGCAGTTGATCATCATCTGAGACTGATATTTCATTTAGGACAAAATGATAATCTTTTTTTATTCGGATGTATAACAGACCTTGTCCAGCCAGTTTTCGCACAACGGCGAAATTGTACTCCGTCCCTTCGCCCAATTTTAATACCGATATTTTCTTCTGGGTTACTTTAACAAATTCAAAGTCGTTTAGTCCAATAATACTGTACGTAGACTTTAGACTAGAAACTAGCTTTTCACGAACGCTTTTCTCGTCGTCGTCTTCTGTTAAAATTACCATTCCTCTTTCGACTATATTTTCTTTTCTCAGGATGTCATCTTCCTCTTCTTCATCACATTCGTCAGCGGAATTTGCCTTTAGCAGAGCAAATTCAACGGGTTTTTTCTCTACATGCTTTGATTTCTTTTCTTTCTTGTTTTTTGGCGAGTTCGTTGATGAAGTTGATGCAGCTCTTAGACGCTCGTTTCGATTAAGCCGTCTATATAACCCTGCGCTTGAACTGGTTGCCATCATCGACCTTGCGCGCGAAAGGGTTTCAGCAATCGTTCCTGCTGTTGTAGTTACTGTACTTGTGCTTGAACTTGTACGGCTAGCAGTATTATTCCCGCTCGGAATACTTTATATTCATTCAATTCAATATTTATATTCATTCAATTCAATATTTATATTCATTCAATTCAATATCTATATATTCATTCAATTCAATATCTATATTCATTCAATTCAATGTTTATTTTCATTCAATTCAATACCTATCCTATATTTATTCAATTATTGAATTGAATGAATATAAATATTGAATTGAATGAATATAAATATTGAATTGAATGAATATAAATATTGAATTGAATGAATATAAATATTGAATTGAATGAATATAAATATTGAATTGAATGAATATAAAATATTGAATTGAATGAATATAAATATTGAATTGAATGAATATAAATATTGAATTGAATGAATATAAATATTGAATTGAATGAATATAAATATTGAATTGAATGAATATAGATATTAAATTGAATGAATTGTGTTTATTGAATATTGCTACAAATGGGCAGGCATACTGTACGTTATCCAACCAGGGAAACCATTAGGTATTTCTTAATCATATACGAATTCCGACTAGAAATTTATGTAAAATTAGAAAAATTATGTAAAGTTAGAAAATTAGAAAATTTATGTAAAGACTAAAGTTAGAAATTTATTTAAAATCCGTGCAGTTTTATATGAAATATTTTCAACTTCTTTTAAAATTATCCAATATCAATGTTCTTCTTGTTAAATTTTTGTTTGCGTTTCATAATATGCCGCAATTAACATGTTCAAACAACTATAGCAGTTCATGCGCAACTTGTGAAATGCGTGCGCAAAATAACCTCATAGTCCGAATACGCTTGTTTCTCCCATAATCATGTTCTTGCCTCGTTCTACTACCAAAACCCAACATAAACAATATCAAGGCGTCCAACAATACCATACTTTTGGTTCGTTCAAACAAAACCAAACATTACACATATAGTAAGTACATTAGTAATTCAATATCCACAAACAAACCTGTTACTATTGTTCTTAGTTGAGTAGACCGAGGACGGCTATGATCTTTTCATAGCATAAGTCATAACTAAGTATAATAAGCTGTACAAGGTCGAATATGTGATGAAGCATTCTTATTGTAAACACTGGACTGGACTTTCGACTGATCGTACTCGGTCGATCTAGAGCAGGCTCGGACTGGGCCCAATTTAGGGGCCTTGCCATTTCAGCTGGGAAGGGGCCCGTTTGGCCGTTTATGCATGTGAAACAGGTGATATTTGCAATTTGAGAACCGGATCCAGAACAACAAATAATAAAAGAAGCTAGGAAAAATTTATTTCGGAACATTTTCAACACTCAGAACATAACATTTTTTAACATTTCAGAACATAAGAAGGTGTTCCATTTGCGAGGACTTTGACGCAAGTTTTTGATAGACTGCCTCGTTATCAACAGCCTTTAGTAAATCAACTTCTGCAGAACAAATCATTACTGCTTCCAAATGGTGCTGACTAAGCAGAGATCTCAGTCGATTCTTGATGAAGCGCAACTTTGAGAATGTTCTCTCGCAGGACACAACTGTGCATGGGAGGGTACGGTGAGCGCAGTTCTTAGACATTGGTAAAGAGTGTTGTAGCTACTGCAGTGATACCGTTAAGTAATCAACTTTTGGAGAGTGCAACCGAGACAGCTTGAACAGTCACCCTTGCAGAATACTGGATTGACAGACCGCTGCTCCTCTTCCTCCTCGTCAGATTCTGTGCTGTCATCTTTTCGCCGGTTATCATTTGATGGTAATGATTCTTGATGCACACGCGCAAAATGGGTGAGCTCATCTTTCAACTCAATCTCATCAACGTCAGACAATTCTGCGAGAGTGGAAATCGAAAAACTGGTCGCATCAACAACATGATCATAGTTACTCGGATTGAGATACCAGATTTCTTTGTAAAGCGCCGAGTTTACTTCATTAAACCGGGAAGATATTTCCTCAGTTAGACGATCAATGACAGGCAGGTAAACATTGATTCTGAAGTTTTCAAATGGATCTGTAACTGGCGCATCGATTCCTTGTTCGTCGAAAAAGCGACGTTTCTTTCGAGATATTGCAGATGTGGGCAGATTTTCCTCAAGTACAATATCGAAATAAGCATTCTCATCATCATCTATCAACTGTTGGACTTGTTGACGAAATTCCTTTGCACACTGAAAGTTCTGTTCAAACTTTGATCTGTCGGCTGCGAGAATGTTCATTTCATGCTCGACTAGTCGAAGAGCTTGAGTAATATCCAAACCAATGGTCTGTAAGTATTTAGTGACGGGATCGCATTTTTGACCACATTCTTTAAAATGATTGCAGTGATAAGCGACTTGAAACTTAACCAGTTTCTCAACAACGCATCACTGCGGTTCCGTGTCTTGTCAGAACTTCCAGCCGCGATGCTCAACTCCCACAGGGTTCCGAGTAGAATGTAGTAGCTCGTTGGTTCATCGCAGATTCGCTTGACAGCCTTGAATGAAAACTTCTTTAGTTTCTTGGCTCCCTTGCTATGTTTTTCAACCCATCTTTTCCAGACATCCATCCTTCGCGAGCTTTCATTGAAAAAGGTGCAAGTTTCTTGCAGAAGTCCGAGAAGGTTTCGACACTCTTTAATTTCCGAGAAAACGGGGGCGACGACAAGATTCTGCTGGTGGGCAAAACCCCATACAAAATAACCTAAAGGCACACTGTCCTTATAATATTTATAATACACTGTCCTTATAACACCAACATTGTCAGACGTGTTGGCAGATGTACCATCCAACGACAAACCAATAAGATTTTGGATGTTCAGATTGTGCTTCTGAAGTTTTGCGGATAGAAGCTTCCAGAGTGCCTCTCCAATTTGCCAGAAGTTATCACATCCAAGCCCAGCAGTCGTTCTTGAACCTTTCCGTTGCTGGTAACATATCTTACCACAACGCTCATCTGGTCAGTCCCGGAAATGTCAACCGTTCCGTCCATCATGGCCCCATATTTTCCTCTGCAATCAGTGTTGATACATTTGACAATTTCCTCTTGGATAAGTTCAGCAAGAGTCACCAGAATGCTGTTGACTGTAGTCTTGCTGATGAACGTGACAAAACTTCCCCGCCCTTTTCCTTGCTTTTTGCTTTGTTCGACGCAATTGTCAACATGCGCATTGAGTGTTGGGTCATACTTACACAACAACAGTACCAACTCTAGAAAATTTCCATGTCGTTTGCTTGCATCACGCAGGTAACGAGCACTTTCAGAGCATCCACCTCCACGGTAGGCCAAACCTTGGCTTGCAATAAGCTTGATTATATCAATGACACGATTAAGAACTTGACGGTTTTGTTCGACCTTTTCGTGAGAGGACCTTTTTGCGGCTTGCATCCATTGCGGGGCTAGTGAGACGATGTCTTTTCCCTGCAGGTGCCGAAAGTAGACATCCGACGCGTCACGATGGTGCTGAGAACTTTCATGACGGTTTACAGTTTGGCTGGCTCTGCGAAAGTTGTCACCACCAAGTCCACAGACCAGGTCGCCTGAACGATTTGCTGAGAAGCATCCACAAATCCTGCAATATAGTTTCTTCTCAACCGAATCATATGTTAGCCATCTACGCTGCGCTGATCGTCCTTCACATTTTGAAAGTAGATATCTCTCTGAAAGGGAATGCCATCTATCGGCTGATGAGGAGGCGTGGTGAGGAGTTTTAGTTTTCCTTCTGATGCAGAGGGCCATGGAGGTTCCGACTTTCCACGAGAATGAGATAGAACAGCAGTGTCATTTTCTTCAATTTCTTGTGGCGATTCAGACTCAGCCTCATTTAGTTTGTCTACAGCCACGTCATTGTCACCATCATACTCATTACAGTCCTCTACTGAAGGAGTTGTTTGGATTTGAGATTGATCTGGTGATTCCGATTGAGTAGAAAGAGGCGAAAAGCAGAGTTTCTTTTGTTTTGGCTTGCAGATGCTGCACTCTGAAGGTCCCTTACTAATTTCTCCCTCCGCTTTTGCGCCCCACTTTTAGATTTATTCATATCACATAGTCTAAAACCAAGACAATTTTTTAATTTAATATAAACATTAACATTTCCAAATTATTTTTTCATTTAGTTTAGTGGAAGAAATAAGAATAACAAAGAACAACTTTACAGTTTACATCCCTAAGTTCCTAACGGCAAACGTATGCCTAGTTATAAAGTACAGAAACTATTATTGTCCAAATCATCAAATGTCTAATTTGATAATTTGTTGTCTGTTTCCTTCATTTGACTGGAAGTTCTTGGTGTTCCGTGCCTTTCATAATCTCCTTTTGATGCCCACTGGAAACACTAAACAATTTGAGAATTAGAATATACTAAAACTCACCTGAAACCACTGAGTTGTGACGACGATAAAAAGCGAGGCAGCCATTTTGAATAATTTGCAATTTAACCGCTGGTTGAAACTCTTCTCCAGGCCATTTGTTAGATCATAAACCCCACTGCCACCTGTGAACAGCAGTTGTTCCCTAAACTTTTTATTGTTTTTAAGTCGGCTTACTGTTGGTCTGTTGCAAACTATTTTCCTTATCACTAATTTCACAAATGCGGAATTAAGTAATTGCTTCAATGCTTCCAATTTTCTATTTATGGGTGTGTTACTCTGGCTAGGGGCCCATTTTGATGTCCCCGAAAGGGGCCCATGTGCCATGGCACAATGGCACATAGGCCAGTCCGAGCCTGATCTAGAGTTCTTAGTCCAGAGAGGTCCTAATCCCAATCATAGTGACCTTGGAAGTCACTATTTTACAATTTGAATGTTCTTTATACCTATGTCTGCAGTGCTAAAACTTATTTGCTGCGCGTAAGCACTAGCTGTCGAAAAATAATGAACACTGTCTCTCCTAACGGGGAATGTATGTCATTTGTCCGGAAGCATGCATCAACTAATCAATTAACACATATTACACAGCTTTGAAATGTACGTAACTAAATGCTATGTATACATCAACTGAAATACCGCCATTAGAATTCATTTAAAATATATATATTTTATTATATGCGCACATTTTCCTCTTACCACATTTACTATTTTCACGCTAAAATTAATTATTATTGACAATAATTCATAGAAGGCTATAACTGAGCTCAACGAATACTTCATGCTCACTCAAATCATTATTTCAACTTGCCAGTCTTTCTAAAATATTTTATTACACTTTACGCATCCAATACTAAGGCGAAGTATAGACGTTGCACTTTTTACAAATAGATTCGGCATAGTAGCGGTTGTTGATCTAGACGTCGAATAATAATAATAATAATAATACATATGTTTTTCTATATGCGCATTTAAAAATCGCAATGCGCTTACAAGTATTAATAAAATATACAATGTTAGATTACATAGTGGTAATAATAATGGTAGTAAATGGCTAATAATACATATTAAGAACTAATAAAAAACTAAATATATCATTCATAGACTTCTTTAAAAAAATACGTTTTTAAAAAGGTTTTAAAAGTAGATAGACTATTGCAAGACTTGATGTCGTCGGGAAGAGCATTCCAAAGTTTAGGAGCAGCATAGGAATAAGCACGTTCACCATAAGTAACAGTATTTATTTTAGTCGGAACATCTAGAAGAGATTTGTGCGAAGAACGAAGTGTGCGGGAAGAGGAACGTTTTGAGATTAGACTAGACAGATATTCCGGGGCTTGACCATGCAATGATTTGTAGACTAGTAGCAGGATTTTGAATTTTGAATAGCGAGCAAGTACAGTAGGCAGTCTACATTGCTAACATGTAGGTGTTAATGTATAATGTCTACATCAACACAACTAGCGCTAAACCCACATGCTTAGTCTCTCTTATGAGTCTAGGGTGGGGTTTCACGGCCTGGGGTTAGAAAACTAGTTAGGCGGGGGTTAGGATCTTGTTGTTTTGGGGGTTAGGATTAGCGGTTAGGATTAGGGTTTAGTTAATGTAAATATTATACATTCACAGCTACATTTTGGAGACTCGGGTCGAACGATTGTAACTCTTGCGGAAAAGTATTATCATATCTAAAAAAACACAACGAATGATGAATGGCGATCCGTATAAGTGCGTAGAATTGGATAAACCTCGTGTGACATGGGCGAGCACCAAGGGGTTGCCCCTGAAGTTGAGCCCGTCACTGACAATGTCCGGCCAGAGATGTTCGGAGGACTCCGGGGTAACCCGGAACTGCAACCCTGGTAGATTTGGACTGACATGGTCCGGAAACGAACGATTGATCTCCTCTTCTTCCGTGACGTCCCTCATACAAACAAATTCTGATTAACTTATAGTTTATCAACTGTTAATTATAATGTCAACTTTTTGCGTTCATATTGAACTACATTTTTATACAAGTAACAAATTTTGATTAACTGCATTATGTTCAACTGCATTTAATGCAACTGTTCAATACATCTGTTTAATATTACACATGTTCTTGAACTACTATATTGTTAATAGATGTTGAGAACGGTTACAACACAATGGGGTCAACAAGGTTGGTTGAGGCGTGAGACATCTGCAAATGTACCAGTGCAGATCAAGCATGTGCAGGGGCCCTGGCTGTGCATAATGAATGTCTTACCCCAGATAGATGTCTAACGTACCCCAGAGTGCGAGTACCTATGGTCCAGCAAGCTCATTGTGAGCTCCATATATGTGTAGAACTCACTGATCTGGTATTACCTAAACCATAACCGCATGGGTACGAGGCTGTACTACCTCCATCGCGACTTTGACTTCAATAAGCCCACCACTTATTTTTTAAATTTTGCACAATATCACAAATGCCTTGGATTTCGAGGCAGCACTTCCCTTGCGATAGTAACTTCTAGTGTATAACATATATATCGTCCAGTTGCTAATATATCTATCGTTTTGTTGCTAATATACCCTAATATATTTGTGCTTTTACTGTCACGTGTGAAATTTAACCTTATTAAATCTATCCCAGACGCACGGTTTATTTGGCCAGCTGCAGACGATCATATCACAGGGAACAAATTTGTTTCGCAATATGGAAAGCCAGGAAGAAAATACGAATGAGACAGAGTGCCGCACTTTTAGAGTAAGAATCGGTAAGTTTCGACTACATTTCAACCCCGTGGTTACTCTTGTGTCTGCCCTGTTGATTTGGGGATTGGTTGCTTGGTGCATTATTGATCCTGACGGTACGTCCAACTACATGTCCGAGGCGAAGAAATGGATATCCGACCACTTTACTTGGTTCTACATTGGTGTGGGAAACTGCTGGCTTGTCTTCATAATCTTTGTTTACTTTTCGAAATACAGCAACATAAAACTTGGGAAAGACGACGAGAAACCTGAATATAGTGACGCTTCGTATTTCACTATGCTATTTGCCGCGGGGGTCGGCATTGGTCTGTTTTACTTCGGAGTCGCTGAACCAATTTTCCACTACGAGCCTGGCGTGAATGGAAACCGATATTGGGGAAGGTAGGTGAATTTCAGAGACATTAGCAATATAACTACTATGAACTTCACGTGATGTGAAATCTCTGTGATGAAAGACCTTCGCTAGAAACGGCGCAGCTAATGATTTCGACAGACCAAACTTTCAGGTTGTACACTGCCTACAGCCGTTTGTACACTGCCTACAGCCTACGCCGTGCAAACCTTCATAACTGCGGTGAACACGCTTTGCTAAAATGATAGATAATTTTGCAAAATATGGGAGATTAAATGTTTAATTAAGTTGCATAGCCATCTCAATGCGAACAATGACCGGAACGACTTTATAAACTCGACCGAGTTATTCGGTGTTCCACTGCCAGTGTCATCTATTATGGGGCAACATGGATTTGGACGATATCATTGATCATTGATCATTTGGCATATGCCTGCAATACTCTGCAAGAAATGGATGTTAACGAAACAGGGAAATCAGTACCAACCCTTCACTTATTTTCATGACACCTTGCCCGAGTGGCGGCCGGCATGCGATCGGATAATGTTACTAGGTTTAAAATGCAAAATAATTTGTGATTGTAATTGGAATGTTGTTTTCATTTTGTTTCTCTCTCTCTTTCATTACAAACACGTCGCTTCCACACAGAAATCGAGCTTAATTCTCCGTGGGAATACGCATGCACATGCATGTTTCGTGGAAATACGCATATGTTGGAAATACGTACATGTCCGTAAACTCGTCCGCAAAAAATATGCACATTTTCTGTGGAAATACGCGCATGCTCCGTGAAAATACGCACACGTCCGTGGAAACAGACGCATTCTCCATGGAAAGAGACGCGTTTTCTATAGAAATAGATGCTTTCACCTTTTAAAATTTTAAAATTTACTTTCTCCGATTGGCACCATATTCTTTTCATCTGCACAGCTGTCATATTAAGTACTTATCTTATTCTAATTTGTTATTTATGTGTATATTAAGTACTACTTACCTTATTCTAACTTTATCTTGTTTGTTAGCTATCAGATGTGTTTTGTGTAGCTTCGGTTTTCATACTTTCATACTTCACCATATTCTTTTCATACTTCCGATACTATCGTATCGGTGGTTATATAGTATAGCCAATAGTGTGTTCTTCTGAATGCCTACTCCCACTATGAATACTATGAATATAAAATGAATATAAATAAATAAATATAAAATAAAGAAGAGCAAGAAAATTGAATTATTGAAATCGTACATCTCAATTGATTTAAAAGAGCATGGTGGACTTTTAGAAACGACAAATTATCCGTAACGTGGAAGAGGACTAAATTGCTGGTAAATACCAAGGTAAACGTGGTGAAGAAGTAGTAACCGAACTCATGACAAAACATGTAAGAGAGACGAAGACATGGCTGACGCGCGCTACCATTGGGCCCAATTGCAAGTTGGCCGGATATTGCCATGCTTTGGTTCAAGGTTAATTCTATGTCAAGCAAATCGTGAGCCTTCCGCCTGGCACTCGAAATATGTAATAAGAAAACCTAGCTCCTGCGTTGTATTTTTTATATACCAATTTATATACATCATTTCGTATTGTTTTGTCTTTGGTAATTTTTTTTATTTAAACAATATTATTATTTTTATTATTCACCGGGAAATACGATATTCTTCTAAAGCCAGATTGGATTATGTGAGTAAGGCGCTAATTTCTTGGGTAAGGCGGCGCTAATCTCTTCGCACTTTGTTGCTAATGCCTGTAAGATGATACACCGACGCAAGAGGGCCTTGAAACCCTAATTTAAAAATAAAGATTAAAGCCCTCCCAGTATGTACACTTTCATAAAATCTACCACGCCACATGATTACCAATCACTAATATTACCAATGGCATGCTCAATGCCTACACTCGTGTATATAATACCTAACAACCATGGAAATCAACAACACAAATGTATATACTTAGGTTAAGACATTATGCATTTTTATTACCTGTAAATATTCCTTAGACCACATATGGCATCTTTGTAAATAACAATATAAAATAGTCTTCGTTTATTGACATCTTCCTCGACTTTTACTCAAACTTATCATTCATACTCCCACAAAACGATTATTATCCCTTCATATCCATCTACAACACGACATAACCCACACACACCTACAATCACACCTAAACAGTGTGAACACAACTAACCTGGTAATCTTGTGTCAGACTGAGACGCAAATACGACAAACCACTATTATACCACAATGGCAAGACGCGTTGGATTACAGAAATCAACCAACACATTTGGTAAGCAATCACTTTATTCTTCTTAACTATATTATGTCTATAGAAATGTTATTTATCTTCTAACTTGCCAACATTGACTGCCAACCCGAAACCCTGCTGATGAGACCATAAGGTCGAAACAATCGTTCAGGGTTATCCCGATGAATGAAAGCACATACTATTTTACGCATCTTTTAAATGTCTTTCTTCTTATTTTATATTCATACTCTGTTATTCAATTTTACACTGCATGTCCAACCGCGCCGTGAACTGCCATTTGACACGTGTTATAGCCGTTGGCTAAACACGCATATTAGCTACATTTAAACCAAAAAATGCGAAACATTTAATTAGCGCCGCGGCGCTTATTCGAACAATTACGGTACTGTAAAAACCGGACTGGACTGGACTCGATTTTCTGACCTCGACTTATACAAAGAGTCATAAAATGATGCGCGAAATCATAGGCAGGATTACTAGTACGCAGTCCTCTCTATGGAACACTCGTATATAAGTTGACCGAAAAAATCGTGATTTTTACGATACCTATAGACTATTTTTACGATATCGAGTCCTTGAAATTAAATAGTTACAAGAATGTACACAGAATAGTATTCACAGAAACCTTAATAATATGTTCTGTCTGAGTGTGATTTTGTGTATTTCCATAAAGCAACTGTACCAACTTTTATGCCCTATGAAGGCAGCCAACGATCTTGCTCTTCTTAGCCAATGATTTGGCTTGCAACATTATTTGGTTTCTTTTACTCATTTTTCTAGAAGTTTTTTAGTTCAGGCCAAAGATTTGTTTACACCACTAGCACAAGGTATAAGCTGATTTGCCCTGATTTCCTCAGTAGACTCGCAGCGCTCGGAACGCCTTCTATGATTGGTTGTTCTAAATTGGCGGTCGCGAGGGTTGCAGCCAATCCACTTGCTCAGAACTATTACGGGTTATTAGGGTCAAAATTAGATTTCGAATTTATATATTATATAATTCGAAATCGAATAACGTAATCAGAAAGCGAATACTGTAACATAATTCGAAATCGAATAACATAATTCGAAATCGAATAACGCAATCGGAAAGCGAATTCGAAATGTACTTCATCTTATCAGATACAGTGGTTCTTCGTTCATAGGCGGATACAGAACGTACACTCGTACACAGTGTCATCGGAATTGGATAGGTATATCCGTAAAATACGTACTTTTATATATAATACTACAATGCATGCGCTGTCTTTATGGCGATCTAAGAGAAAATTTAATTGACGAGTCAAGGCATACCATTCTTCATTCAGGAAATCTGTTGGTCTGCGATAAGATATATGCACTACATGGCAAAGGCTGTTTAGTTTGAACGAGACACTGACACTGACTTACTTGCTTTTGCAAATAAATGAACAATGTTTTCTATCATATATACATAAATACGGCTATATGTAAAACCAGGACCCATGACAAACTGGGCGATAAGAAACTTAGTTATATGGTTATGTCAGTAAATTATATTAACTATGGTTTATTATGATCGTGGCGAGTGATTTTCCGGGCGGAAAGCGTAAACGTAGAATAAATGAAGGTCCAGCTCAAAACTTTTAAATGAAGAGCCATAAACATAAGACTAAACAATATAAATCGACGTTTCGTTAATTAACACTAGTAACGACATTACAAATGGGTAACCACAGAAATATTTTAAACGTCGGTAAAACATGACATGTTGATTGGATCAAGACAAAAATTGTCCCAAGTTACCATGGAATTTGAATTATTGATGAATTCTGACAATGTTAGTTGTGTCTCGTTAACGCTCCACGGGGCTGTTTACATGAATCCAGATTGAGTTTCATTCCGGATTGAACTCATACCGGTTCTGTTGAAATCCCTTTAGGTGTTTACATGATTCATGACTCCGGAATGAGATGCAGCTCAATCCGGATTGAGTTCATTCCGGTTCTCATTCCGGATTGAGTTTCATTGAAATTTCATTCCGGTGTCATGTAAAGGCGGTGCGAGATTTCATTACGGAATGAAAAATACGACCTAGATGACTGAAACGAACAACGCATGCGTGCTTTTAACATTTATAGACGACAATTTGCAGCTAGGGATAGGAATTACGCCGATGTCATAATGTTCAAATATAAATAGACAGATTTAGAAAACACGACGCGAGATCAAAGACGACGTTAGTTGACCGAGTAGGATTGGGTCGAGGGCGCCGTCGTAATATAAAGATCGAAACATGATTTAGAAGGGAAGACGACGACGTCTTTATTCTCGAATGTCGATGCAATTTTGCTATGTGGTTATAAACATATAATGAACTCGACCCTGGATCGTGTATATCATTCAAACCTTGGTAACTTTCTTTTAAATTCTTAGTTTTTAATACAACATATGTCATATGATCGTATTGTTACTTGATATTAATGTGACAATCGCTTCTTTTATATTTATTATTTTTTGCATTTATCTGTGTAACTAATGTGGCTAAACAAAATATATTTTTGTCGTTATATTCATTTTGCTATCGTCATGGTGTCGTGATGATTTTACTTAAAAAAAACACTGCGAAATATGGCGGTAGGCTGTTCGTGATGCTTTGACTTTTGCATATGCTGAAAACGTTATAGACGACGAGGAATTTGCCTTATTTTAGACTTTGAATACAACCGATCCAAACAGATTTTCCCACATTGGAAATTTGACGAATTCGATTTGGAAACTTGGGACGACGTTGAATGTTCAACAGAATTGCGTTTTGAGAAAAATGATTTGCCATCGCTGTTGACATATTTACAAATCACCGAGCGAGTGGTTTTCCAGCAAGGAACAGTTTGGCGCATCGATTTGGACGAAGCCCATCAGAGTTGTGTCTTATTTTCAATGAAGTGATAGACACTGTCTACGATATTCACCACCATCGCCTTGAAAGTTGGGACCAGCCTTTCCTTTCACCACACCAACTTCACAACTATGCACTAGCGGTACATCAACGTGGGGCTCCTCTGCAAAACTGCTTTGGGTTTGTGGATGGCACTGTCCGTAATTATGTATAATGGTCACAAGAGAATACATGCCATTAAGTTTCAAATCATAGTCTTGCCAAATGGCTTAATTGCTAATTTGTTTGGTCCATATGAAGGAAAACGACATGAAAAAACCATGCTTAACGAGTCCGGTGTTTTACCCAACTTGGAACGTGTTGCTTTTTATAACAACCAGCCACTTTTACCCCACAAATGCAGGCATACAACAGAGGATGAGTGAGGTAAGAGTTGCAGTCGAGTGGATGTTTGGAAACATCACCAAATTGTTTAGTTTTGTTGACTTTAAGAGGCAGATGAAAGTCAACCTGAGTGCAGTTGGTAAAATGTATTTTATTTGTGCCCTGCTTGAAAATGCTCGTACCTGCCTTTATGGCAACATTGATTCAACTTCTTTTGCACTTCCACCGCCTTCTTTAGCTGAATATTTTTGGTAACAGTTGTTTTACAACATCATACAAACTATATACCTACACTGTAAGCAAGGCTCGAAATAACTCTTGAAAATCTACCGGTCAACTTGACCGGATTTTCAAAAATGTGCCGGTCACAGAGGATTTTTTACCGGTCAATGCGGTTTTGTCGTTTCCCTTTATTGCCTATCAACGCTTCAATGCGAGTGCAACGTACACTTAAACACTTGTATGACCAGTTCAAGTTAGTTTATATTTATTAACAAGTAACGAAATGTCCATTTTTAAGAAATTATGCTATATTTGCCTATTTCCACATAACTAAGATACAATCATACAAGACATGTAAATATCTAAGTGATAACATTTTATAATGCCATTATCCTATAGCTAAAAAGTAACTGTTAAAACTTAAAAGTGTTTAGTGTTTCGCATCACTATCAGTAAAGCATTCATTAAAAACTCAAGTTAAAAGTTGATCTCTTAGCTCGGAGAATCGGAGTCAGACTCTGAAAGCGATTCGTTTTCGCTGTTGGTAGGTCTCTTTGCTCGTTGCTTGTAGGTGCGCGACGCTTTTTGATTTGGCCGACGCATTTTATCTTCACGCCAAGATTGAAGAGCTGGCAAAGCGTTGAATTCTTCGACAGGTGGTCCTTCCTCTCCAATGCGCAGCAGATTCTCCAGGCACTCCTGATCGAGCGAAGTGCGTGATGTGTCTTTGACACGTTTCATACGCGAGAACAGCCTTTCCAATTTGGAAGTCGAAACTGGCGTGCAAAACGCCAATTCCACTATCAGAAGAATGTTCTTGAACCTTTCTTTTGCGATAGACATGTTAAAAAGTTTGCGCCAGGGGCAGAGAGATAATCAATGGCGTATTCGAGTAGATCATGCCACTCATCGACTAGATGGCTCTGGGAACAATCAAGACCGGCCTTGGTGAGAGGTTGCTCAAACTTCTTAAAGATACTCGTTATGTAGACATCTGCAAATTCTATGTCGAGCTGGGGAACACCGTCTTCGGATATCTTGTTTCTTTCCCATCCTTCACAGTTGAGAATTTGTGCCATTGATGTGATATAATCACTATATTTTCTAGCGTTCAAAAAGCGCCTCACTTTCGGCGTAACTTTGCGTAACGTGAGATCGAGCGTTTCCGTTGTTTTATTGTTTACAACCAAAAATCTACCGGTCATGGTTGACCGGTAAAAGACGAAATTTGCCGGTCAAACACGGTAATTTTACCGGTCAATGACCGGCACTTATTTCGAGCCTTGACTGTAAGTACACAGTAATTGTATCCAAATATTAAAATTAAACATGTATTTTATTAGGTAATATAACATCAAATATTGTGTTGTAAAAATATTTTAATTAATTAATTAATTAAATATTCATGTAAATAAATAAATATTCATTGTATTATTAAATAATTTAATTGAATTGAATTAATTTGTTATATCAAAATAATTAGGGGTAATTACATGGACTGCACGAGGCTCCCCCGGTTAACCTGGTTGAGTTGGGTCACAAAAACCTTACCATGGAGTCAATCTGTAGCGTACTTACAGAGACGGAGACAGAGTTTACACAACTTTTATTTAACTTGACATTTGCTCCCGTACAACATTAAAGATCATGTATATATAGTCTTTGTCCGTTCACGTGTACAATTGATGATACAACATAAGGTCCTTTCAGCTAAACAATACCTACATTGAAGCTACTGGAAAACTACATACAAGTATTTTAATTGAAGACTATACCCCTATTTATTCTAAAGTAAAACTACATACATGTGTACACATGACCTATTGGACTCAGTGAGTGTAAAGTACATAACTATTTATAAATCTATAATTACTGGGAAAATCCCACAAGTACGTTATATCGTATTTCATTGTCACAAACTACAAATATACAACACAGACATGTTACAAATCAACTTAATATGCCGGTAATTATGATTACTTACTGTCAAACTATATGTAAGCCAATCCTATCTTTCAATGCCATTTCAGTGTTTTTCATGATCATGTCATCAGTGTGGCTCATATAAACAGTTCCCAAAGCTCAGCCTGGCTAACCAGGCCTAGCCCAGTCCATGTAATCAAGCCTTATCTCCTTCATTATATATACGTTGTGAAATTAATAAATAGAAAAAAGCAATTTTAGCTTAATAATTGAATGATCACAACTCATTTGTTAATTGATAAATAAATAAATAAATTTGATACTATTATGATAGAAATGTAAAAGTGAAATAGTTTATTTGTTATTATTTTTGAAAATATTTGCCAACATTTGTGTTTGTTGTTGTTGCTGTTGGATCATTGTTAACATTTGCTGTTGCAGCATTGCAAATTGTTGACTTTGTTGTTGCTGTTCCTGCTGTTGTTGTTGTTGCTGTTGTTGTTGCTGCTGTTGTTGCTGCATCTGATGTTGAAACTGGGTTTGTGTGACCTGCAGTTGTTCCAACAAGGCCAGCCGCTCTTCTTTTTGGTTTTCTCTCTCTTCTCTTTTTTCTTTCAGCTCTTCTTCCCTTAGTTTCTTCTCCATTGCTGTCGTTTCTCTTAACCACTCAAAAGTGTCACTTGATGTCCTTCTCTTCCTTTCTTTTTTCCCCATTTTCTTGATGTTCCAGCTCTCTCTTTTTTGTCTCTCCATAGCCCTCTTCCTCATCTCAACTGCTTGTACTTTTTCCTTTTCAACACTCTGCTTCTTTGTTTCATTTTCGTCTTCCACTCTTCTCTCAGTTTCGTCACAAATCACAATCAGCTCCTCCAACAAGACTTCCTTTTCTGTGAATTCTTCACCACCTACTCCAGTCTCTTTTTCCTCCTTAGCCATTTGAAACTTATGTTTCCGTACTAGCATCCCAAAATGGTCTCATACTGCCCTGGCAGTAACATCAACATTGGGAATGCTTGGCTGTAACCTACTTGCAACAGCCAGCCATCCAGCCCCCTTGTTTTTTCCCCTTGTTTTAGATTTGTGCTGCAGGATTCCCTCTGCAGCAACCTCCTTCAGTATTAGGAGGTCCTTCGGCTCTGTCCAAACTACAACAGATCTAAAAATTGTTTAAATTATGGTAATTTTAGTAGAAACATAGAGTATTTTTCAAGATGATTTTTATAAAATAAATAATTTGAAGACAATTTTCAGTTCAAAAAAATCTATGTCGCTGTAATTCATTAAGCAAATGCAATTAAATACACTTTAATACTTCGCTTACTTTTTTTTGAGCTGGTCTCTCCGTTTCCCTCCATTTGTTACTGAGTTCTGGTTATTTAAAGCTACACGAAAAATCAAATCAAAGACATGAAGTGCCAGCCTTTTAATAATTGAACAGAGTAAGCCGATAGGGGGCTACTATGGAGAAAAAGTTATGTAAATATTTAAACAAACCATTTAGAATTTAACTGCAGTGAGTAACCATAATACTATTTATACTCACAAGTAAATTATTTAAAAAACCTACCTTTTTGTGGAAAAAAAGAAGAAATACAGTGGCGTCTTTGACAGGACGTGAAAATTGTATTTTCACGTCGTAAAATAAACAAAGACGACATCGCAATTCAAGCCGGAGGTGAAATTAACTCGGGTCCAACACATACCGCGCGTCTCACCTCGTCTTTGATCTCGCGTCGTGTTTTCTAAATCTGTCTATTAGCTCTTTGTCGAAGACGTTATAAATTAAAAGTGAATTAAATGCTTGTTTACTTGCGACCGCGTCGATTATCGTTGCTAGCAATGCTTTTGCCCTTTTTCTTTATGTTTATTCTTCGCCAATTTATCAGTTTAAGGCACGTGTTGTCGGTGTTGAAGTGTACCAGCGCAGAAATCACTGAAAGATACATACCCGCTATAATGTTATTAATCGCCATCTTGAAATTTCAGATTTCGCGCGATCCTATTCACTTTTCAACGACTTGATATCTATTCAAATGAAATTGAAATGATATCTATTGAGCATTCCATGTAATCTTAAGTATTTTGACACGAATACCAAGTAAACCCAGAGCGAAAATTGGTCACTTAAGCCAGTTTTCCACTATAGGCGATTTTGTTCGCGCGAAGCGACTTTTTATTGTTCAAATTGAAAAGATTTCTAATTAGTTCCAGCCGAGAGCTTATACGACAAAAGAAAAAGTCGCTTCGCGCGAAAAAACCCGCCTAGTGGAAAACCGGCTTTAGTGTATATGCGTCAAACAAGTCACGGCATTCGCAGCTGTCGGTAAGTAATAAACATTTGTGGTTGCTTTCAGACTTTTCAGTCACTCGAATGAATTGACCTTGTCGAAAGAGCATTTCTAAATATTGGTTGTGGTCGTATGGCTTACAAACATTCAGTTATTTACACTACTTGTGATATTTGCTTTTTATTTACACTTGCATATATAAATAGCACTTGAGTTAATATATACACTGTTGTAGTGAATGTGGGAGAGCTTGGAGTAGACAGACGATACAAGCGCGATCGTCAAGCTCGTACCCTCAGAAAAATGATTCTGAGTCCCGGACAGGAATCGAACCTGTAACCTTCTGATTACCGGTGAGACGCTCTAACCATTGTTACTATGATGTACTGGTTCGATTGATATATGTACTCGTAGAAATTGAGAGCGAATAATGTAATTATTTTAGGAAAAGCAAACTTATGTTCGTTAGTTCTTTAAAATTATTTCGAAAAACGAGACATAAGCATTTATTTGTTTCTAGATAAAACTCGGCCTTATCGCGTCACTCGCCGCTACAGCGCTACTAGATATTTATCGTTATTATACCCTCACATATAATCCACCAATCAACTGTCTCTATTAGCATCACGTGGCAGCCCAATATTTTACAATGTAGGGCAGCTACATAATGGGCAGCAACCTTTGGACTGTTTACACGGGCTGTTCACGTGCAAAGCAACGTCACTCGCGTGCCTTTTATCTAAATCGAAATTTCATTGGTTGAAGTACTTTCTCGCGGAACGTGATGTGTTTTTAGAGTCTTATTATTCTTTTTGATGACCAGCAACCTTTTGACTGTTTATGCGCCAAGAAACATCTTTATGTTAAGATATTTTGTTCGATGTAATAAAACACCTATTGGATTCATCTTCGCCCAATATTACTAAATATTTAAGTCTCGATTTGCAATATTGGGCGAGCCCGAAGGTCGAGGTCTCCCAGCTTCTTTTCGTACTTCATTTGATTATTCCGCCATCTTAATTAGTATTGCAAAGTTGCAAACAAAGTGACGTCACGTCTGGCTGCACATGTTAAATATTATTCTGCAAAATTGGGTTTTTTAAATTTTGGAACAACTTCTTTAGCATTTCTGTGCTCTTTATATGAATCCGATTTAAAAAGATTAGTTTCATATGCACTTTACTTACGATTATGCTGGAAATGCTTAGAATACCAGCACGTGTTACACTTTTTTGGTTTGGTTAGAGATAAACACATAAGATAACAGGTTGTGATAAAAACAATATTATTTTCAATCTAATTTTTATCCCCCGGATCACGAAGAATGACAAGAGTCATGGGGTAATTCCGGGGGAAGTTTTTTTAAATTTCCACGGAGAAAGCAACCGTTTCTCGGAGAAGGCGCATATTTCCACAGAGAAGGCGTCTGTTTCTGCGGAGAAGGCGTCTGTTTCTGCAGAGAAAGCACATGTTTCTACGGAGGTGTCTGTTTTCGCGGAGAAGGCGTCTGTTCTCTCTCCTCCGCAGAGGCTTCCAATTCGCTAGAGGGGGGTAATGGGTTGAGATAAGGAATGCGGTAGAGGGTAGGAAAACTTCAGCGGTTTTCAATTTGATTTATGATAATTATGCTAATTTATATTAACATAATGTGTCTTGTTCCGGAAATTTAAAAGCATAGGTGTAAACAGACGGTTTATTGGACTTTCATAAATGTATAGCTTTCGCAACAGTTATAGTTATTTCCAGAGATATCAATAGAATTTTGATTTGAAATTTGGATGTTTTTCAGCCCGTCAGGAAAGAGTTAATATTCGACAGCAATGTTTGCTGATGAAAATGATTCAGAATTCACGAAGAAGGCGTTGTGAAATTCGGAATCTACTCATGTCTCTACATAACCGACGATTGCTTATCTTAAAAATTTTAAATTGTGTTTTCTTAAAACTCTGCTAGTTTTCATAAAGCAAAAACAACGATTGTTCACTACCGCTCCTGGCGCCGTTTGCCGCGAAGAAACATCAACTTGTTTTTGCATATTTGGCAAACATACTCGGATGTTCGATTCAAAAAACGTTTCGAGTGTCAAGAGGAACATTCCACTATATACTTGGGAAAATAGAGCACGCCATGAGAGCCGCCATGATGGTTTTACAAATAATATTTTGCGCATACTCGCCTGCAAAAGCAGGCTGAAACATACATGCACATACTAAATTATAACAAGACGCCTACTGGGCGTTAACTCGGGCTACTTTAGCCTGCGCATGGAACTATGTACAATAGGGTATAACTGCTGAGTCAGCCATGTTATCGCAACACAGAAAGACTGCCAAAACTTAGACTCGGTGCTACAACAGGTAGCTTGAGTAATAAACCTAAAACAAAGGATTTGTGCAGGGTGAGGTACAGCCTGACATTAATCGCAGATCATTTGTTAACCGTTATGAAGTTTGCCAAGTTTCCATATCCCATTGACCATATCTTGAGCAACTATGATTACATATAGTGATAGCTTACCTTAGTACACATGTGATTAAACATATTTCCATACAGCGTTCATATGTTGATCGAGTCTCGTCGACTTCGGGTAATATCACAACAACAGCATGTTTTATACCTGTCACTTCAAAGTTATCGAAGAGCTTCATCAATGTTCTTCGATTTACAGCATTTGAGCAACATTTTTCAGTACAATTCAATAACACATTTAAGCATAAGTTTGATCGATTCAATAATTTGATCGAGTACACATCAGCGTACGGTTATCAAGATCGCGGACCAACCCCTTCCGAAATCGCTCGTCATCTTTTAGTACAGGTCTACAACGATCAGCGAGTTGTAAGCATATGGTGAGCGTATTCACAATCAACACTCTTTCAAAATCTACCAACAGAGTCAAAGAACAACTCGACGAAAAGCAAAGATGTCGAATTTGGCTCAAATGACCCGCCATGACCCGCAACATGCCTCCCGGTTCGCAAAAGCCTGGGAACTATTATTGCGCAATTTTGCAGATTTGTGGAAGCCGAAAAATAATACTAATAATAATAACAACAACGACAATAACAGAGGCGAAACTAAGACTCGTGCTACGGCCCGAGTAATTATGTATTTAGTTCGACTCACGAAAAAGTCGACGCTTGACCCGAGACGATCTTTGGACGTTCTTCCCGCGTCAGCAGCAGATGGATAGAACGCCTTCGTCGATCCAAATACAATCCGACGAACTTAATTGAGTCAAACGTCAATCTTGTAATTAACTTAATTCGCTTTATTTAGTTCGTCTCATGTGAAGTGTCGTTTGACTCGGGCATTAAACGTTTTCTAAAAGTTTAAAAATGTGAAATTGTGATCTTTTAAGACATCATTCGTATATTTATTATCGCCCAATTGCTTTTGCTCGCACAATCCACAATTTAGAGATTTTGTAAAACCTAAATACAGTACATCGAAAAATTAAAATTTAATCCAACTTATTTCGAATATGAGTTTTTTGACTCCCTAAACGTATTCCTCAGGTTTTTGTAACCGATAGGCAGATTAATAAATAATAATGTAAGAATCATGATTTTTTTACTTTGAATTGATCGAATAAAAATCTGCCTATTCATTATCCAAACCAAAAGGAAAGATTAAATGAACTAATTTTCGAATTAAATTGGGTTGAATAGTAATTTGAAACGTCATTGTTGTCATAGAAACCGCTGAAACGCTTTATTTAAACCCTGAATCTTTTTTCGATGCATGACATTTCAGTCTATGCTGCAGGCGATTTCATTCTCCTCAAAATATTTACGCATACTTTTCGAGGTTAAAATTTTCAGGTTTTTTCTATTCAAGAAACCGTGGAGATCGACCCTTAAATTATATGAATTTTGTTTTCTTGTAGATACTCAGATAACCAAAGAGCTCAAGATGCCATTAACATCACTCTCTTCCACTGGGGCTTACATGCGTGGGTCGTTTACTGTGTGGTCGGCCTTTGCATGGCTTTTGTTACATTCAGAATGGGCTTGCCGATGACAATACGATACTGTTTCTATCCTCTCTTGGGAAATTGGGTTTACGGTATTGTTGGTGACCTTATCGATATCATGTCCATCGTGTCCACCGTGTTAGGTGTGTGTACCACACTTGGTCTCGGAGCCATGACCATCAACTCTGGCGTCAATCGCGTCAACAGCAATATCGTTGAATCAATTACCAACCAAATTATAATCATTTGGATTGTGACCGCAATGGCAACCACCTCCGTTGTAACTGGCCTTAAGCTTGGCGTTCGTCGTCTCAGTGAACTGTGTTTTGGTCTTGGGGTACTGTTGATGATGTTAGTTTTATTCTATGACCAAACATTTTCCCTCCTTAATCTCTACATACAAAGTATAGGCTACTACCTGCAGAATGTCATCCAGCTTGGCTTCCATACTGATGCTTTCGCCCAGCTTGAAAATGCACCAGACGGAAAAGAAAATCCAGAATGGCTTGATGATTGGACCATCTTTTACTGGGGATGGTGGATTTCGTGGTCCCCGTTTGTTGGTATGTTTATCGCAAAGATTTCTCGCGGTCGAACCATCAAAAGCTTCATCAATGCCACCCTCACGGCACCCATTATCTATACTTTCTTGTGGTTTTCCATATTCGGCGGCGCGGGTATAATCATGGAAAGAAACGCCGCCTTGAAAGGAATCAACTGCACCTGGGAATTGGGTGGAAAAAACGCCACCGAACCGTTTGAGCAATTATTTCGATTGTCTTGCCGTGAAAAAACGCAGATGTATTTTGATCTGCTTCAGCAATACGGCAGCATAAGTGGCTTTTTGAACATAATATCAATTGCTGCTATTATCTTGTACTTTGTGACAAGTGCGGATAGTGGCTCGTTGGTCATCGACTGTCTGGCAGCCAATGGTAATCCAGATCCTCCTGTTGTGCAACGTATCTTTTGGGCGTTGACGGAAGGTGCATGTGCCACAGCATTACTCAAAGCTGGTGGGAAAACATCTCTCACTACACTTCAGACGGTATCTGTCGCTGCAGGGTTGCCATATGCGGTCATTTTGTGCTTGATGTGCGTGTCTCTTTGGTGCGCATTTCGGAAGGAATCCGGTGACACAGATGAGCATCAACGCAGATTTAACGTATATATTGGCGACGTTTTTAGTAATCAATCGTCAAACAACCGCAAAAGAGTGATCGTATCTACCTTCGCACCGTGGTGGCCTGCAGGTCGCGCTGCTGGTAAACTCAACCGCAAGAACCCTCTGCTTTACATGGTGTTCATAGCCATGCTGTTCTACGGCTGGGTGTTATTGGAAATCCTGCAGCTGCTTGACAAAGGTATGGCATACATTGGTTGGGTTGCGCTGTGTGGTTTCTTCGCCTACATTGTGGGAATAAGGGTTGCCATTCGCGAGGAATATGGTATATCAGGCAGCTTGATTGGAGATGCGTTGGTGGTGGTTTTCCTCTATCCGTTTGCTGTCGACCAGCTGGATAAGCACATGTTAATAGAAGCGCAACTTAAAAAAGGTGACGAGCCAGGTATTTGTCTGGAAAACAAACACACTACCCTCGACGATGCTGAACAACTGGCAGATGTCGCAGGCACCAAGTTGTAAACTCGGTTGTTAACTGTCGATTAACATTACTTTTTAAACTATAGATCGTTTTCATATGTGACTCAAATTGTTATGAGTCTTTTTCAAAATATTTGTTCCATTTCACATTTTGATAGTTAAGCCAACAAGCGCCCTATCGCTCCCTAATTTTCACTTTCATTAGATTTTTCCTGCTCTATATGCATAACATAACATATTTTACAATGGTTTGGTTGACCAGCTGTGTTCAAACTTAATAGTGTGACACCTTTTTAGATCCACAAAAAGGAAATTAGGATATAGTAGATCTAGTCAACAAGGAGTCAGTCTTGTAACAAAGAGGACGAGAGAGAACTTTGTCTTCTTTATATAATAGATAAAATACGAGCGGTAGATCTGTATGGGCACGCACGAGCCATTGTAAATCCCATACAGATCTAACGCGAGTATTTTATCGTACTTGTGAAATGAAGTAATGAACCAATGAACGATGCTATAGGCTTAATTAGTATTTATAACTTTGTTAAAGATCGTCCTAATGTTTATTAGGACGATCTTTAACAAAGTTATAAATACTAATTAAGCCTATAGCATCGTTCATTGGTTCATTTCACAAGTACGATAACTTGCATAACTTTGTTAAAGATCGTCCTAACCAGTATTGAATCTTTATTGAGCTTTACAAAGCTATAAATGTGACCAAAATACCACGCTGTGATTGTGCTTAGCCTCATTAATTATTCATGAATTTGCACAAATATAGGTTAACGATATAGGGAGAGGTTTTTATTCAACTGTGAAGCCCGAGGTCTTTACTGTGGAATAAAAACCGATCCCGTAGTATATTTAACTTGTTTATATGCTCATCAGACCATATTCTTTTGTTTTCCAGAGGTTTCCTTTTTTTAATTTGACAGATTAAATCAACTATGAATTAAGTATTTTAAAATGATGAGTTGTGTGCAGTGATTATGATTTATTGTTAACTTGTATTCTTGGAGACATAATTCTGATGATATTTAAATCTTTACTATGTGTTTATGCGTATGTTTTGCTCGAATAAGGTTTAAATGATTGAATTCAGCAGGGTTTTATTTAGGGAAATTATTATGTTAGGTAATGACCTAGTAGGAGGTTATTATTCTAAGTAAAGACCCAGTTTTCAACCCCACCTTTCCCCTGGGACTAATATAAAACTACCGCCTGCTTTGATAATGAGGTTATTACCCCAAAATTAAAAACCGATGGAAAACAAAAGATATGGTCTGATGAGTTTATAATTATAGGCGAATAACAGTTCCTACTGCACATATGCGGCGTTTGTTTGTTTGTGAATCACAAAATGTTTGAAATGCAATTGATATATCTAGTAAGCTCTAAAGAAGAACCCAACATTGTGAATCGGATTGCGTATTCAAATATATTAGATGCATAACATTATCCTGTCGACTAAAAACGAACGACTTTTCTAGTTATTCATATAGTCACGTGACTCCTCAACGGTCGTAACCGCGGGCTTCAAATTTCACTCACCTGTGAGATCCGTGGTGAGAACAATGAACATGAACAAAAAAACATGAAATGTGACTTGCAGCTTGGTTATTTCAGTATAGGAAATTGTTTGCTACTCACGATTTTAAAGGGATACTCCAGCCAAAATACAAATGTAATTCATATGAAAGATCTCACTGATTTCCAAAGTTTCAGCATTCCTATTATTTTAGTTAAAAAGATATGGCTAGTTGAAGTTGGACGCCATATTTGTTTCTCAAATATGACGTCACTGAGTGATTCTATCTCGTATTATGCATAAGAAGCTCCTCTACTTTCCTGCATGAGAAACTAAATAGTTTATTTCGACTAATTTTCGTCCAAAGAGCATTCACAACATCTATCACTATGTCATCTCCACTGCCGATAAAGAATCACTCAATGACGTCATATTTTCAAAACCAATATGGCGTCAAAATCCTCCAATTTTCAACAACAAGCCATATCTTCTTAACTAAATTGATAAGAATGCTGAAAACCAATAACAACGTTAAAAGCTTGAGTAGCAAACAATTACTATATAAACAAAACAATGTAAACAAATTTCGCAAATGTTCAGTAGGGACTTAGTCTGCTTTAATACAAATCTGAGGCATGTATACGAGCTTTACACTGTATATAATATTCATTGTAACGTACGACTATATCGACAAGTATTGGATGAAATGTAATAGTAAATCAAATTTATTTTCAAAATTCAAATCCATTTGAACGTGTAATGATCCATTTGAACGGGTAATAATAAGGACTGAAAGATTCAAACGTTGTTTTGTCAATAGATGCCTAAAACAATGAACATGAAGTATGATTGATAGATGCTGTAATTGAATTATGTAATTCTAGTTTATATTTTTATATATGATTCACTGTAAATTTGAACGTTTGCTTCAAATTGCTTTTACGTTTGCTTCAAAAAAACGTTTGCTTCACGTACGTATTATTAACGAGCTTGTTTAGCTCTTTACGCCCGAACATCCTTAAATTCTTAAACTATGTTGATTTAATAAAACGCCTGTACTGTTACCTATCACAAGTCAGAATCATTAGAAGTGTCTGGTTTAACAAAGAATCTGAACCAGAAAAACATTATCGTGAGCTCATTATGTTGTTTACTCCATGGAGAAATGAAGAAACTGATTTAGTCAGAAGTTATTCTTCATACCAAGAACATTATCTTGCTTTGGCTGATGACATCACTGAACAAATGAAACAATATGCAGTTTGTGGAAACAGTTAGATCAAAATGAAGATGACGATGATCAGTTTGCATCTGTAGCACCAGTTACACAGCATGATGAACTACAAGATGAGAATGAAGGTAATGTTGATTTACATCCTGATTTCAATGAAAGATATGATCTATCAGATGATATTGGTATCCCATCAACATCACTAAATAATGATCGGCCAGCTGTCTTAAATGAAATGCAAGATGATGAGTACAGAACAATGGTACAATCATTGAACAAGAAACAAAAGGAATTTTTTTATCATGCTTTACACCTCATCAAAACATCTGATGAACCATTTTTATACTGCTTCTTAAGTGGAGGAGGAGGTGATGGTAAATCTCACCTAACAAAATCACTCTATCAAGCTGCACTCAAATACTATAACACACGTGCAAGCAAAGATTTTCATCCGGTAAAAATATTACTACATGTATTGGCTCCAACTGGTAAAGCTGCATATCTTATTAATGGTAATACAATACACAGTGCTCTTGCAGTACCAGCTAGTCAATTCTCAAAATTGATAAGCTTTTGGATTCAAGCAGGCTGAATACATTACGATGCTAACTAGGTGGTCTTAAACTAATATTGCTTGATCGATGAGGTATCAATGGTTGGTAACAATATGTTCAGAGTTCAAATCAACAACCGACTCAAAGATATAAAAGGCAGCAAGGAAGATTTTGGAGGTGTCAGCATAATTGCAATTGGTGATTTGTTTCAATTATCACCTGCATTTGATAGTTATATTTTCAATGATATTCAAGAATATAGCATACTGTACTTGCATCTAATCTGTGGGACAGATATATTTTAGAATGTTTGAAATTACTGAAATTATGCGACAAAGCGAAAGCAGATTTTTTGCAGAAATTTTGAACAGATTAAGAGAAGGAAGACATACTAAAAACGATATTTCCAAACTCAAAGAAAGATGTTTTGATGAATTAAATTGTCAAAAAGATGCTTCACGATTATTTATTAAAAATGATGATGCTGATGAGTATAATAAAACAGCTTATGAAAGATGTTCAGGCAATAAATATTCCATTAAAGCACAAGACAGTGTTATTGGAGCTAACTATGCTGAACTAAGAGACAAAATATTGAGCCAAATACCAAATATGAAACTGAGAAACACAATGCAACTGGCAAGAAACCGTTTGATTGCTGAAGGTGTAAGGACAGAAATTGCATTAAATGTAAGAACTGACGATGGTCTGACAAACGGTGCTAGCAATGTTATTAAATTAGTTCAGTTACATCAACCACACAAACCATCTGGTATAATTTGGGTAGAGTTTGATTATGACAATGTTGATAAAAAACAAGACAAGAAAACATTCATATTTACGTACACAAGGCATCCAACGCACATGGACACCAATTAAACCAATAATTGCCCAGTTTTGTGTTGGTTAAAACAAAGCAGCTCGTGCAGTAAGAAAGCAATTTCCACTGCGTCTAGCAGCAGCTAAGACTGTACACAGATCTCAAGGAGATACTCAAACTGAAATTGTTGCCAATCTCAATGCTGTAAGAAAAATTACTCATATACACTATGTTGCACTTAGTAGAGTTACCACAATTGAAGGGCTATATGTGACTAATTCACCTGTGTGAAAATAAAATTGCTGTTGATCCAAAAGTTGTAACTGAAATGCAAAAGCTAAGAACGGAGAGGAGCTTGCAGCTTAAAGCTGTTTTAGTCCACTTTACGAGATAAATCAATCCGAATTGAAAGTTTGTTATTTAAATGCTCGTTCACTACACAAACACATCGAGAATGTTAGAAAAGACTTTAATAATTGCAACAGTGATATAGAAATATTTACAGAAACGAGATTCAGTCCATTTGATGACGATGAAATGTACAGCATTAATGGTTTTCAACTATTCGGACATGCGGCTAAAAGCTGACCTGCTCCAGACTAAAAATAGCAACACGCGCGATTACGTCGTTATAGGATTATGATAATATGATACACGCTATCCCTAAGGGCATAATATTTAATAATATTTTGAGATCCCTAATCAATCATGTGAAGCATGTTTTCATTCTATTGCGAGATTCCGTCATTCCGATAAATATGGTTTATAGATATATAGATATAGATAGAATCTTTATTTAAACACGGTAAAAATCATCAGTACTAGACAAATCCCAAACCAGCAGTTAAAAACTAAACCGTTTAAAAACATCTATAATACCCAAGTTGAAACAACGTGAGTGGAAACTATATCGACAGACTCGTTGTCTTTATACATGTACTTAAAGATGTTTTTTTCCGCGGTTCAAATTTTAATTAACTCTTTGTGATTTCACATGACCAACTTTCCTGCCGTAATTTACGACAACAGTAACTCTGATAACAGTAACTCTTACAAATAATCAATTCACATTTGTTCTACAGAAGAGACAGTTACTGAATCAAATGAGTAATAAAACGTGTTGTGCTGCGTAGGCAGTGTAGAAATACAAATCAAATATCTAAAATAGTAAAAAGGTTGGTGTACTGCCGAAATAGCGTGTAAGTAGTCTAACGTTTCGAGCGAAGCGCCGAAGGCCCTTTCACTCTCTGACGAAGGCCTTCGCTCGAAACGTTAGTTACACGCTATTTGGCAGTACACCAACCTTTTTAGACTTGATCTATAGTTCCTGAATCAGTTTACATGTCGGCGTGAAGATATCGTATTGCATCATGTGTAACATGAGCCCCGTTGCGCTTCAGCGGTGTTGCTATGTTTAGTCTGGAGCAGGTCAGCTTTTAGCCGCATGTTTATTCGGAAATGACGCCGTGTTTAATCAACATGTTAATAGACGACCATACGGTGGTACAGCGGTCTACAGCAAGATACCACTTGCTGAAGGATATCCCGGATATCCTTACAGTTAAATATGAATGGTATTGAATTTACTGTAATTAAAGTTAACAACCATCTAAATTTGACGGTAGTTGGAGTATATCGCTCTCCAAAAGTCTCTCTTGGAAATCTATGCTCTGCATTAGTTAATATTCTTGATGAGAATGCCTTACAAAAAGTTATATTCATTGGAGATTTAATGTGAATTGTATGGTTAACACAGAACGACAAGCACTTTATAACGTCATGGTAGAAAACAATGGCTACAGACAGTTAATATCTAGCTTTACAACCGATAATCAAACACTAATTGATCACATTTTGACAAATATACTATAGCAACAAATTAATTCAGGTATTTTAGAAACATATTTTAGTGACCACATGGCAGTCTGGGCTTCATTCAAGACAGAATAGCTGAAAATAATTCTAAAAACTAATCGTCAAATTGCGGATTTGCTGAATCAATTAAAAGAATAATGACATCATTCAATGATTATATACACTGCTAATTACTCAGTTAAAATATCAGTTAAAGTATTTCAGAACACATTTCAATGGTCCTAAAATTCAATATTACATTATTCGAAAGTACAGTCACTACATTGCAAGTTAAAATTCAATATTTTTAATCATTAAGAGTTGGTTAACCCAACTCTTGGTTCCAAAGTAATTTGGGATCACTATTTGAGATGATTTTTACAATCATCTTTATAATCATCCAAGCCCTTATGGAAAATATAAAGTATGTATGTAGTGCTATTTGTTTGACCTTTGCCGTTTTTTTAAATAGCTTATCAAACTCTTGTTTTATAAAATGTTCAACGTCTTTATATCTACTATATTTCTTTATTGTATTAATATCTTATTTTGTTATTATTATCTTTTATTTCAGAAATGGCAAGAAAGACAAGAAAAAAAGAGATACAAAAATTGAACAAAAGTATAACATGCAGTGGAAAAATTGAGATCAGTATCATTTGGAACACTATAAATGAATTATGTAAACTCAGTACGGAGAGAAACAATACAAAAGAAGGAACTGTTAATCGTATAAAGAATATATCTAAGCTACGTTTCACTCTTCTAAAGATAATTTCTGGAAGATTAAAACCAAACAGTATATGGAATTTCATAATTGCAACTGATGCGATACACTGTTGATAACAATTCTGGACATTCTGATCAAATTACTAACGATTTTCACACACATTGTGCTGAATCAGTAACAGCTTAATGGAAGAAAGAAAATTATACACCTTAAACCAGAGTTATTCACATCCAAGAATTAAATCATCAATTCTGCTGCAAGGAGCAACGCCTACATGCTTTTGTCAATAAACATTGTGTTCCAGGACTTGGTTACCAAAACACTGTTTTTAAAACAGTATTCAATAGTTTCATATATTGAACAGAATTCTATCGTTTGAAACTAAGTGAACGGAAATCTTTACATGTTTCCAGAAATAGAAAACATCTGCATGTGCATAAAATTGTATACTTATGTAATATTTTAAATTTTCCGATTCCGATATGACATCTAAAGTATAACAGACAAACAAGCAAAAAGTATTCAATGTGGATTTAAAAAATTAAATGGGCTGTTTCTTGTTTTATTGTACCATTTTCTAATCGTCGTACTTTTCCCATTGGAATCAAAGGTCAAATTGCCACTCCATTCCACACACAGAACCAACGAGGTTGACACAGAACCTGTCAAATTTAGTTCACCTGCAGCTAAACTTATTTTGGTTTCAAACGTTGCACTTCTGTTGCATTTATTTTTTGAACTAAATTCGCTATAGAATTAAGAAGTACAACTTTAAAAAAAATGATTCTATAATTTACTTTAGAATTACCTTCATCATCTTTATTCCCAAACCAGTCTCCGCATGTACGCACTGCGTAGGTTAAAGCGTTAGTAATTAATACAAAGATAGTTTTGAAAATATAACGAATATGTTATTCAGGCTTTCATTTGCTGTATAGCATGAGTTGTTAGAGTTAATAGTTCAAAAGATATTATATTTATCGAAGTTCGTGAATCCAAATGCAAGCTGTGCAAATGAACAGCTGTAAAGCTGTTAAGCAATCAGTTACAAAATATTTTTGTAGGCATATCAGAGGCTGTTAATCAAGCTTTGATTATATATGTCTAATGGGTTCTTAGAGTTAGTACTTTAAAAGATATCGTAGTCTGAACATTTTATATGATTTGCTTTGAGAAAACAAAACAAATATATAAGTATCACGCGCGCGAGCCTGTCAATTAGTTCGTCACGAACTATCAGCTGCCTTCGTGCGAAACTGTTGACAGGTTCACACATCGCAGGTTTTGTGTTCGTCGCAGCTTGAAGCAGTAAATTGACAAATAATGCAAATAAATCAGCAAATAAATGATTTCAGGGTTCAGCCTACGATTAAACAAGGCGATTTCCCATAATGGTGTCATGTTCAGTGGATTTAATTACTAACAAAAGTAAGAACCCGTTAGATTAGTATTAAGGTTTATGTGAAAAGGTTTGCAGGATACTGCAGGTATCCGATAACATGCCATGAAATATCCTGTATTCTCATTAACCAATTGAAAACTCTAAACATTTAGTGCACTGCCGCAATATAATGTGTATGGTCATTAAACTTTCGAGCGAACGTCATTCACTTTTACATATAACTCTAGCTTTAAGAGAACCTTCACTCGAAATGTTTGAATAGCCTTCCTACACACTAATTCGAGTTTCGACAGTGTACCAACCTTTAAAAGTTTTCGATTATTTGGTATTTCTGCACTGCAGTTACGCAGAACAAAACTTTTATAGTACTCCTAAAACAACTTTGATTAGTTAATGTATTTTACTTTAATACTTTTCTGAATGTTAGAAGAGGTCTAGGCCTAACACTCTTGGTAATTACCTCATCCATTATGGCCAGAGGAGGTGCGAACCCAGCTAGCACACAACGTAATCACAACGTTGGTTAAAGGTTGTGGGAAAGTTAAGTCGGACCTAACTTTCACACAACGTTGACACAACTTTGGCACGGAATATGTGGCATGATAACGTTGTACGAACGTTGTATTAACGTTGGCATTTAACGTTAATTATGCCGTGAATTGTTTTAGCAATGAACGTTGTATGAACGTTCTATTAACGTTGGGATTTAACGTTACTTTGGGATTGAATTGCTTTGCGCAATAAACGTTATATGAACGTTGTATTAACGTTGGGATTTAACGTTAATCAGCGTGAAAAATAATTGGTTCAATAAATGTCATCAAATGTGTTTTGCACCTTATCGGATGTCTATTGACAATTAATATTAATTGTTGAAATATAGCGATGGATCGCGGACTTGCAAACAATATTTGAGTAAATACTAAAATATAGTTTGACTAAAACGATATTCTAGCGATAGCGACGCAGCCGGTCGAAGTTGCCTCTAATTATGGAATATGGTTGACTAAATAAACGCGGTTTGAAACGTTTCTTTGATAATCGAGGAGGCCAATACAGAAGCCTGGTACTAGTGCGCAATAGCTTTGATTTGAAAATCTTTCTCAACGAATGTGACCTCTCAAGTTTTATATTTGAATCCTGTTCAGCTCCCGTACTATTGTTAAAGACATCATCGTTTGTAAAGTAAGTAATCATTTTATCTTTTATGTATACAATATCGCTAGTTCATTTTCTACCTTACAGTAATTATCACTGCCGAAACAATTCCTAGCTTTATGAAAGTCTGCTGGCAATATATCCCGTTGTTTGTGTTCAGAAGTATTTTCAGCGCAACGTCTAACTTAAGACAGTGTGCGCGAATGGCATTTGTTTATCCTATTTGATTCTATATATGTTAATAAATATAATATGCATCAGTCGAACGCGAGTGATATCGAGCACGAGTGATAACGATTCGCGAGTTGTCCCTCGAGGTCGAAATTAATAGCATTCAAGATGGCCGCTAATATTTATTAATGATTTCACTAAGATCTTCACGAAGTTGTTTCTTTATTAATGAACTACTGCGTATAACTTTACAATGATCTGACTTAGATTTAATACACATAGAAGTAAATAAAAATGTTTGATAAGAATTGAAAGTTAAAGTTTATTTGAAATGATGAAACCTTTTAAAAACCTACTGTATTATCAACCTATTTATAAACCTATTATCAAAGACTAATCCATTTTCTGCTTGGATTTACTAATGCATTTTCACATGAAATCTTACAGTACTCTAATTCAAAAACTCACCCAAACAAAATTCCTTATTTTTAAAGTCATTAAATTATTGATTCATTTTAATATGCAGTAGTCATGAATGTGATATACTTGTCTTTTATTTCATCATTGAGACTGTTTTCTTTGATGTACCATGGTTGAAATTTATAGCGATTGAGGTACCAGGTGGGAACCGTAATTTGAATACAAAAATCAAAGCCCAGCAAATAACTTTTAGGCACAGCATTTCAGTCAAACATTTTATTATAGCTAACGTTTCGTTGTATATCACAACATCATAAGAGCAGATTAACAAATACATGGCAAGTTCCTTATAATATATATATATATATATATATATATATATATATATATATATATATATATATATATATATATATATATATATATATATATATATATATATATATATATATATATATATATATATATATATATAATATATGTCTATATCTATATGTCTATTGTCTATATGTCTATTGTAGAGTGCTCAATATGACCTAAAGGTCATAGAGCGATATCTATATATATATAATAATATATATATATATATATATATATATATATATATATATATATATATATAATATATGTCTATATCTATATGTCTATTGTCTATATGTCTATTGTAGAGTGCTCAATATGACCTAAAGGTCATAGAGCGATATCTATATCTATATAATATATTATTAGCGAAATATATATTATTAGCGAAAATCTATTATTTGCTCTAACTATATGTTGTTGAGCACTCTTTGCATTTCGTAGACCAAAACCTACACGTATATATATATATATATATATATATATATATATATTATATATATATATATATATATATATATGTATATATGTATATATATATAATATATATGTATATATGTATATGTATATGTACAGGTATATGTCTATGTCTATGTCTATGTCTATGTATATGTATATGTATACTATGTATATAATATAATATGTATATTATATAATATGTATATTATATAATATGTATATGTATATGTATATGTATATTATATATATATTATATATATATATATATATGTATATATATGTATATATATGTATATATGTATATATGTATATATGTATATATGTATATATGTATATATGTATATATGTATATATGTATATATGTATATATGTATATATGTATATATATATATATATATATATATATATATATATATATATATATATATATATATATATATATATATATATATATTATATATATATATATATATATATATTATATATATGGATACATATTCAAATATAAAGTAAGTATAAGATTACATAAACGGTCAAATAGATAAACAGTCAACTAGATAATGGTAGAGATTACAAACGGTAAAAGTTTAAAATAATTAATAAAGGAATATATATATTTATATATAAGGAACTTACCATGTATTTGTTAATCTGCTCTGATGATGTTGTGATATACAACAAAATGTTAGCTATAATAAAATGTTCGACTGAAATGCTGTGCCTAAAAGTTATTTGCTGGGCTTTGATGAAATTTGTCAACAAATCTCACAAAATCTTGATCCAAAATCTTCGAAATTGATGAAATCTTGCTTGAAAACCTACACAACCATGATAAGATTGAAGGCATAATATTATGCTAAATCTTTATGCTGTGAGATATTTATTTGTCTTTACCGGTAAGAGTGAAGGCATATATTATGCTATTAATCTTTATGCTGTGAGATATTTATTTGTCTTTATCAGTAAGAGTGAATGCATATTATGCTATTAATCTTTATGCTGTGAGATATATATTTGTCTTTATCAGTAAGAGTGAAGGCATATAATATGCTATTAATCTTTATACTGTGAGATATTTATTTGTCTTTATCGGTAAGAGTGAAGGCATATATTATGCTGTTAATCTTTATGCTGTGAGATATTTATTCGTCTTTATTGGTAAGAGTGAAGGCATATATTATGCTATTAATCTTTATGCTGTGAGATATTTATTTGTCTTTATCGGTAAGAGTGAAGGCATATATTATGCTAAATCTTTATGCTGTGAGATATTTATTTGTCTTTATCGGTAAGAGTGAAGGGAAATATTATGCTATTAATCTTTATGCTGTGAGATATTTATTTGTCTTTATCGGTAAGAGTGAAAGCATATATTATGCTATTAATCTTTATGCTGTGAGATATTTATTTGTCTTTATCGGTAAGAGTGAAGGCATATATTATGCTATTAATATTTATGCTGTGAGATATTTATTTGTCTTTATCAGTAAGAGTGAATGCATATTATGCTATTAATCTTTATGCTGTGAGATATTTATTTGTCTTTATCAGTAAGAGTGAAGGCATATAATATGCTAT
Source organism: Chrysogorgia sp. JL179-B06 (assembly GCA_035772405.1). Taxonomy (NCBI): domain Eukaryota; kingdom Metazoa; phylum Cnidaria; class Anthozoa; order Scleralcyonacea; family Chrysogorgiidae; genus Chrysogorgia; species Chrysogorgia sp. JL179-B06. The sequence continues at coordinate 3,622,037 of JAYKKM010000224.1, forward strand.
TAATCTTTATACTGTGAGATATTTATTTGTCTTTATCGGTAAGAGTGAAGGCATATATTATGCTGTTAATCTTTATGCTGTGAGATATTTATTCGTCTTTATCGGTAAGAGTGAAGGCATATATTATGCTATTAATCTTTATGCTGTGAGATATTTATTTGTCTTTATCGGTAAGAGCGAAGGCATATATTATGCTATTAATCTTTATGCTGTGAGATATTTATTTGTCTTTATCGGTAAGAGTGAAGGCATATATTATGCTATTAATCTTTATGCTGTGAGATATTTATTTGTCTTTATCAGTAAGAGTGAATGCATATTATGCTATTAATCTTTATGCTGTGAGATATTTATTTGTCTTTATCAGTAAGAGTGAAGGCATATAATATGCTATTAATCTTTATACTGTGAGATATTTATTTGTCTTTATCGGTAAGAGTGAAGGCATATATTATGCTGTTAATCTTTATGCTGTGAGATATTTATTCGTCTTTATCGGTAAGAGACTAAGAGTGAAGGCATATATTATGCTATTAATCTTTATGCTGTGAGATATTTATTTGTCTTTATCGGTAAGAGTGAAGGCATATATTATGTTATTATCTTTATGCTGTGAGATATTTATTTGTCTATATCAGACTTTATCAGTAAGAGTGAATGCATATTATGCTAAATCTTTATGCTGTGAGATATTTATTTGTCTTTATCGGTAAGAGTGAAGGGAAATATTATGCTATTAATCTTTATGCTGTGAGATATTTATTTGTCTTTATCGGTAAGAGTGAAAGCATATATTATGCTATTAATCTTTATGCTGTGAGATATTTATTTGTCTTTACCGGTAAGAGTGAAGGCATATATTATGCTATTAATCTTTATGCTGTGAGATATTTATTTGTCTTTATCAGTAAGAGTGAATGCATATTATGCTATTAATCTTTATGCTGTGAGATATATATTTGTCTTTATCAGTAAGAGTGAAGGCATATAATATGCTATTAATCTTTATACTGTGAGATATTTATTTGTCTTTATCAGTAAGAGTGAAGGCATATATTATGCTGTTAATTTTTATGCTGTGAGATATTTATTCGTCTATATCGGTAAGAGTGAAGGCATATATTATGCTATTAATCTTTATGCTGTGAGATATTTATTTGTTATTATCGGTAAGAGTGAAGGCATATATTATGCTATTAATCTTTATGCTGTGAGATATTTATTTGTCTTTATCGGTAAGAGTGAAGGCATATATTATTATGTTATTATCTTTATGCTGTGAGATATTTATTTGTCTATATCAGACTTTATCAGTAAGAGTGAATGCATATTATGCTAAATCTTTATGCTGTGAGATATTTATTTGTCTTTATCGGTAAGAGTGAAGGGAAATATTATGCTATTAATCTTTATGCTGTGAGATATTTATTTGTCTTTATCGGTAAGAGTGAAAGCATATATTATGCTATTAATCTTTATGCTGTGAGATATTGATTTGTCTTTACCGGTATTGGGTAAGAGTGAAGGCATATATTATGCTATTAATCTTTATGCTGTGAGATATTTCTTTGTCTTTATCAGTAAGAGTGAATGCATATTATGCTATTAATCTTTATGCTGTGAGATATATATTTGTCTTTATCAGTAAGAGTGAATGCATATTATGCTAAATCTTTATGCTGTGAGATATTTATTTGTCTTTATCGGTAAGAGTGAAGGGAAATATTATGCTATTAATCTTTATGCTGTGAGATATTTATTTGTCTTTATCGGTAAGAGTGAAAGCATATATTATGCTATTAATCTTTATGCTGTGAGATATTTATTTGTCTTTACCGGTAAGAGTGAAGGCATATATTATGCTATTAATCTTTATGCTGTGAGATATTTATTTGTCTTTATCGGTAAGAGTGAAGGCTTATATTATGCTATTAATCTTTATGCTGTGAGATATTTATTTGTCTTTATCAGTAAGAGTGAATGCATATTATGCTATTAATCTTTATGCTGTGAGATATATATTTGTCTTTATCAGTAAGAGTGAAGGCATATAATATGCTATTAATCTTTATACTGTGAGATATTTATTTGTCTTTATCGGTAAGAGTGAAGGCATATATTATGCTGTTAATCTTTATGCTGTGAGATATTTATTCGTCTTTATCGGTAAGAGTGAAGGCATATATTATGCTATTAATCTTTATGCTGTGAGATATTTATTTGTCTTTATCGGTAAGAGTGAAGGCATATATTATGCTATTAATCTTTATGCTGTGAGATATTTATTTGTCTTTATCGGTAAGAGTGAAGGCATATATTATGTTATTATCTTTATGCTGTGAGATATTTATTTGTCTATATCAGACTTTATCAGTAAGAGTGAATGCATATTATGCTAAATCTTTATGCTGTGAGATATTTATTTGTCTTTATCGGTAAGAGTGAAGGGAAATATTATGCTATTAATCTTTATGCTGTGAGATATTTATTTGTCTTTATCGGTAAGAGTGAAAGCATATATTATGCTATTAATCTTTATGCTGTGAGATATTTATTTGTCTTTACCGGTAAGAGTGAAGGCATATATTATGCTATTAATCTTTATGCTGTGAGATATTTATTTGTCTTTATCGGTAAGAGTGAAGGCATATATTATGCTATTAATCTTTATGCTGTGAGATATTTATTTGTCTTTATCAGTAAGAGTGAATGCATATTATGCTATTAATCTTTATGCTGTGAGATATATATTTTGTCTTTATCAGTAAGAGTGAAGGCATATAATATGCTATTAATCTTTATACTGTGAGATATTTATTTGTCTTTATCGGTAAGAGTGAAGGCATATATTATGCTGTTAATCTTTATGCTGTGAGATATTTATTCGTCTTTATCGGTAAGAGTGAAGGCATATATTATGCTATTAATCTTTATGCTGTGAAATATTTATTTGTCTTTATCGGTAAGAGCGAAGGCATATATTATGCTATTAATCTTTATGCTGTGAGATATTTATTTGTCTTTATCGGTAAGAGTGAAGGCATATAAGATGCTATTAATCTTTATACTGTGAGATATTTATTTGTCTTTATCGGTAAGAGTGAAGGCATATATTATGCTATTAATCTTTATGCTGTGAGATATTTATTTGTCTTTATCAGTAAGAGTGAATGCATATTATGCTATTAATCTTTATGCTGTGAGATATATATTTGTCTTTATCAGTAAGAGTGAATGCATATTATGCTAAATCTTTATGCTGTGAGATATATATTTGTCTTTATCGGTAAGAGTGAAGGGAAATATTATGCTATTAATCTTTATGCTGTGAGATATTTATTTGTCTTTATCGGTAAGAGTGAAAGCATATATTATGCTGTTAATCTTTATGCTGTGAGATATTTATTCGTCTTTATCGGTAAGAGTGAAGGCATATATTATGCTATTAATCTTTATGCTGTGAGATATTTATTTGTCTTTATCGGTAAGAGTGAAGGCATATATTATGCTATTAATCTTTATGCTGTGAGATATTTATTTGTCTTTATCGGTAAGAGTGAAGGCATATATTATGTTATTATCTTTATGCTGTGAGATATTTATTTGTCTATATCAGACTTTATCAGTAAGAGTGAATGCATATTATGCTAAATCTTTATGCTGTGAGATATTTATTTGTCTTTATCGGTAAGAGTGAAGGGAAATATTATGCTATTAATCTTTATGCTGTGAGATATTTATTTGTCTTTATCGGTAAGAGTGAAAGCATATATTATGCTATTAATCTTTATGCTGTGAGATATTTATTTGTCTTTACCGGTAAGAGTGAAGGCATATATTATGCTATTAATCTTTATGCTGTGAGATATTTATTTGTCTTTATCGGTAAGAGTGAAGGCATATATTATGCTATTAATCTTTATGCTGTGAGATATTTATTTGTCTTTATCAGTAAGAGTGAATGCATATTATGCTATTAATCTTTATGCTGTGAGATATATATTTGTCTTTATCAGTAAGAGTGAAGGCATATAATATGCTATTAATCTTTATACTGTGAGATATTTATTTGTCTTTATCGGTAAGAGTGAAGGCATATATTATGCTGTTAATCTTTATGCTGTGAGATATTTATTCGTCTTTATCGGTAAGAGTGAAGGCATATATTATGCTATTAATCTTTATGCTGTGAGATATTTATTTGTCTTTATCGGTAAGAGTGAAGGCATATATTATGCTATTAATCTTTATGCTGTGAGATATTTATTTGTCTTTATCGGTAAGAGTGAAGGCACATATTATATGGTATTAATCTTTATGCTGTGAGATATTTATTTGTCTTTATCAGTAAGAGTGAAGGCATATAATATGCTATTAATCTTTATACTGTGAGATATTTATTTGTCTTTATCGGGTAAGAGTGAAGGCATATATTATGATATTAATCTTTATGCTGTGAGATATTTATGTCTTTATCTGTAAGAGTGAATGCATATTATGCTAAATCTTTATGCTGTGAGATATTTATTTGTCTTTATCGGTAAGAGTGAAGGCATATATTATGCTATTAATCTTATGCTGTGAGATATTTATTTGTCTTTATCTGTAAGAGTGAAGGCATATTATGCTAAATCTTTATACTGTGAGATATTTATTTGTCTTTATCAGTAAGTCTGTTGCAAATTGTTTCAAAAAGTTGCTGTGACTTTGCCAACAATGAGTTTCAACAAGCTTTTTGTTCTCAAACCTGTTCCAGTTTGATGAAATTAACAACATTGTTACAACTTGATAATGGACTTGCCGCAAGCCTGCAGCGAACGGATCTTGCAACAAGCCTGCAAGATTACTAGCTGTGTATGTAAATTAGTCATGTCATTTGTGTTGTCTTAAAGTTTATTTTTCTTGTTTTTAGGATCGCAAAAATGCACAAGAATAATGCTATCCAGTGTTGTATCTCCACTTATATATTCTGCTACCCGGAATTTCACGCTAATCAGAGAATAATTCATTGGGACACTAAAGCATCAAATAGCTTCCTTTTCATTGTTTTACTACCGTGAGATAAATCACATTGTTTCCTCCCACCGCACCTCCCACCACACCTCCCACCAATCAATATTGATTTACAACTAACTTTTCCGACTGCTGGCAAACCAAATTTCGCTCACAACATTGATCGGAGGGGTGAGGGGAGGTCATATTTGAAAGATAATGAGCGTGCGCATAAAAGTCATCTTACATCCGCTGTGCCCCAATGTAATTATTCTACGATTGTATGTGCGATCTTGCCTGATAGCAGATAAATTTTGAATATTATAAACTTTTATAACTCGACCTACCGATTGCGGATCGAGCACTTTGCATGTACTGGACACAACATATTCTAGTATTTTTATTTATATTTATATTTATTTCGCTGTCTGTATTATTTCTCTGTCTGTGAATTTCATGTAATATGTTAAACACGAAATGGTTTTTTACCATATGGTAGCAAATAAAGGGAAATATTATTAAACATGGTATATAATTCGTTTTTGTAGTGTGCATGTTCAGTTTATGAAAATAACAAGAGATTCTCATGAGATTGTAGCTCTATTTCAGGTCTACTTTCATCTTAAATATCTCTTGAAATGCATTCGTTCGTTTGAGTAATTATTTAAAAGATCAACGTACACATGAAATCCATTTGTGATCAACTTTGAAAACGCACAAAGTTGGTTAAAAAGATCGACTATTTGTCTCGCTTTTTATATAAAACGTCTTCCTGTTTATCTGAAGTTATAGTAGATGTAATATGAGATTGAAGCATTAATTCCAATGTTGCTGGAACGTTGTGTGAACGTTGTACGAACGTTGTACGAACGTTGGATTTTAACGTTATTCCTAACGTTATTACGACGTTCGTGGGAGTCCACAAAAAAACGTTCCCACAACCTTGTATCACAACGTTCAGGGGACGTTGGGCGAACGTTCACACAACGTTGTCACAACGTGATTGTGCTAGCTGGGAAGGTCGTCCCGGCATGCATTGCGCTTTGTTTTCTTCGTATTTGCTCTGGCGTAAAGTTGGCGGACAAAATATATAGTTTTTCAGTGGTGCTTTTTTGTTTCAAAACCTGTGTTTTAAAAGGTAAGCTTTCTATATGATGTTTTTAGTTTAATCCAACAGATGTTACTCTGGGTTTTTTTGTCGTAGCATACTTGTTTCGGATCAATAAACAATTTTTTTGTTGATGCCTTCACGGGTCACAAAATTTTGCTGTAAAGTGATAAGCGAATATATGTACTTATTTAACGAAATACGAACGCAAACACAACACTGGATATGTTATTATAACAAGCTGAAAATTCTCTTTCAGTTAATAGTAAAAAATTTCTTGTTGCTCCATGAACTTAATTACAGTTAGACGTTGAAAAACCACTATTTTTCAATTTGCGAGAAAATCGTACTCGCATAACACATCTCTGTTCCGCCATAAAAAGTAGGCTTTGGAACTTGAATTTTGTGCAGATTATAGTTTAAGCCTTTTACTCTGTCGTCAGTAACTTTTTAGATATCCGAGAAGAATATTTGCGATGAAATATCGGTTTCTTCACGAGGACTATTTCTTGTTGGTGGTTATATTGCATTTAGTTGCCTTGAATTATTCAAATATATTTACCGTAATATTTGATGAAATCTTTAAAAAATTTGTTCGGTGTGGATATGGAAGAATTTGCTTTCTTTTAGTGCAAATTTTTTTCTTGTTGCTCCACAATTTAAATGAGAAAGAGGTCTGTGAAATTCCGCATCTTCTCAATTATACTTCGCCATTCGTCAGATTGACAGCAAAACGTGCCTATGACGTACATGTTGTTTTGGTTTACGTTTCCCCGCTCTCTTACTTTTATTTGGCGCTCGAAATTCTTTGCCGAAGTAATTCGTCTATTGGTATTTGATCCTTTCAGGAAACATAACAAAACGAAATGTTGAAGAGACTAAGGGCAAATTATGTTGTGCCATTGTAAGCTCAAACGTTTGTATTTTGCTATCCTTCAACAATGATTATATGTGCATACTGTCCGTATATCTATGCGAGAGTTGAGTTCATCCTCTCCCCATTGTCCGTGTTTAATAACAATAATCCAAGTTGTTTTGTGCATGCCTCGTTTAAGATTTATTTACTTCTTTACTCCATAGTAGCCCATATGACATTGACATACCATTTGTTGTTGTAAAATACAGAGAATTTAATGGAATTGGTATCTTTTATGTTTTCAGGTTCATGCTCAATTTTTATTTCCACAGAAAGTTTCCTCAGAGGCCTTCTCCATGAAAAAAGAGCCTTTTGGTAAAATGTTTTAGGCCGGGTCTCAAGCACAGGCTGGGGAATTCAGAATAATAAAATTGCATAGCAGAATTGCCTCTATTGCTTGATTTGTACTTCTGAGATCTTTTAAATTAAATAATTAATACATTTTTAAAGCTGTGTATTACATTTGAAATAAAATGATATTACAGCCACAAGTCTACATAACAAGTTGGGGCCCGGGGAGAACATGCCCCCAGTTCATACGCCTGTGGAAATTTAATTTCTAAGTAGTCAGACCCTTTTACAAAGGCAAGAAACTGTAGGTTATACCAACAGTGATTTTTCAAAACAGTTAAGTGCTATTAAGAGTCCAAAATTTTGTTGTTGATACACACAATACTAGAGATGTACAATGATGTACAATTTGAGGTTTATTGTCAATGCCTTTATATATGGAGCTTTTCCAAAAGGTCTCCATTGCCATCTACAACAAAGGTCTAGATGTTTGGAGTGGTCTAATAATAAACTGCTGAATAGGTAATTGTAGTCATTAAATACCTGTATGAACTCACTCTGAAAATTCCATACAAAAATGTCAAATATATCCCATATTACAATTTACAAAGAAAGCATGATTTTATAAAGTTTGATTTTAATAGTCTATTGAATGGTCCATAGTCTATTGAATAGTTAATATTGAAATTTTATTAAATTGAGAGGGGGTTTGTAAAGGAAATAACTTTGAAATCTAAAAACAAGCACATTTAAAATTTGAAATGTAAAATCAAGAATGTTAATACTCGACTATAAAAGCTATAAAAATCGTTATTGATATATCTCAATCCTAACATTAAGTCGTATAAATAATAAAAAGTAAGGATAACTATATAAGATTTTTAAACTTGGTTAGTTTGAGCACCAAAAAGCTATCTCTGTCAGATGACTCAGATGTACTGTTACAACTATTACTACAATTATATTCGGCCAATACATTCAGTTTAACTACAGTTGCTGGTTCCTGCAAAAAGATAATCCATTTCGAATCCGTTCACATTGCGAATCGGCACAAACAGGGCAATATATTTACAAATATCAAGCTTAGAAATCTGATGTGGGTTATAGCGGTATCTTTAAAATAGTATACATGACAAACCAGACAGAATATTAAACGTTAAAGTGTTGCTTGGGAATACAATGAATATAAAGAAGTTCGTGTGAGCCAAAAACTGCAGTGTTCTTGCCATGAACAGTCTTATACCACGACCGGTTTTCAAACCGCCATTTTAAAACCATGTTCGCTTTCCGAAGGTTCGTTGAACAATGAAGAATTTCCGGCGGGGAATCGATAATATGTATCAAGCGCAATGCATTTTGGGAAGACCTTCGTACCTCCTCTGCATTATGGCATAGTTAGGCCTGGCCTGCGAGGAGGATAACCAATAGATAACATTGATAATATTTATCATTTATAGACCCGGAGCAAGGGGAACTCGACAAAATATTACCCGTCGGAATGATAGAATGATATGATATTACATCCTGAGATGATTTCCCAAGAGGAGGTCTATAAATTATATATTACTGAAACAATCTTGAATACTATCTTGAAACCTCCATTGTTGACAGGCTCGTCTTGGTTTACGCACATGGTATTCAAGCTTGAATTCTCAGTGGGGTATATATAACCTGGGTTTGGAGTGGGATTATAACCAGTTGGGATTATAACCAGAAGTGTTTCAAAATCCATAACAAGCAAACTGTTGGCACTTTATTAGATCAAGTTTTCGCATAATAGTCAATTAAGAAAAATATAAGAACAGTAACAAATATTAACTATAATTTGTAATAATATGTTTAAAATTATGTACTGTATGTCAGTAGCAAAGCCTGCAACAACACAAGTTATGTAACTTATGCCTCAAAATTATTTTAATAATTTCATCTACCTCAGCTTGTCAGTACCAAAACACAGAATTCTGCACTGTTTATCCGTTATTATTGATTATTTAATCTTATTCCCTTATTTTTTGTGTTAATTACCATTGAAATACATTGTTTGTTAATTAATATTATGAAAGCAATGGAGCTCTTCCAGCTGAATAAAATATTTATATATTAATAATAAATTAGTATATGCACCATTGCTAGGGATATTCTAGGGATATGGGATATGGTATACAAGCTAGGGATATGGTGATATTCATGAACTGTAGCTGACAAAGTTTATTATAAATCATACACAATGGTTTCTTATGCATTGAGTTTTGGTGACAAGTTAGTTTGTTCTTAGTGACCGATGGTAGTAACACCAGTATACTGCCTTACTGTTCTGTTCGATACAGGTACCACACCCAAAAATAAACACTTTGGGCTATTTAGTTAATAATAATAATAATAATAATAATAATAATAATAATCATAATCATAATAATAATAATAATCATCATAATAATAATAATAATAATAATAATAATTTATTTCTTGTGCACCGTACAATATTGTCAATGCCCTTACAACTATAAAGTTCAAGAATTACAAAAAAATAAAAGTAGAATAAAATCAGTAAGAATATTTAAAAAGGAAATAGATAATAAATAACCCTTAAGAATTAAAAAGGTAAATGTTAAGATCTTTTAAAAATGTCAACAGATACAGAAAACCGAATTTCCCTGGGTAGGTCATTTCAGAGCCTTGGTGCATTTAGTTTGATGTCTTATGAAACAACGAAACTCAGACAACACAAGATGGATAGTTTAAAGGATCTCATAAAATCCATTCAGATGAGGTATTAAAGTGGCCCAAAACTGATACCATAACCACGCAAACTAACCACGGACAATATCCACTTTATAGTAGATTACACCAAGTCCTCAACATATGTTGTATATTAGTATTATCAGTATTAGGGTTATTTTTGAGGTTTCCTGTACTTAAACAGCTGGTTTGCGAAACGAAAGGTTTGCGAAACGGTTAGGATCTTTGTTGTTTTGGGGTCGGTTATTATTATCCACCTCGTTAGGCAAATTGTTGTTTCGTTTCGCAAACCTGTTTAAGTACAAGAAACCTCAAAAATAACCCTAATACTGATAATACTAATATACTAACTGTATACTATAACCTCATAAATCACTACAACGTATATTAAGGACTTGGTGTAATCTACTATAAAGTGGATGTGGTCCGTGGTTAGTTTGCGTGGTTATGGTATCAGTTTTGAGCCACTTTAATACCTCTTCAGATTGGCAAATTAATGGATTGTCTATTTACAAGTAAAATAACTAAGCACTACACTATGGAGGCATCAAACAGTAAGTGGGCGAGGGGTTCTTGCGTACACGTATTTCTAGTTATTGTTATTGTTTTTATGCTGTGGTTGTTATTGTGTTGTTGTTATTGTTGTTATTAGTGCATACCCCAATTGTGACGATACTCTTTCGCAGACGATACTCTTTCGGACGAGGCTGTTGTTGTTGATGCTGATGTTGTGGTTTTTATTGTTATCCCCTCGCCCGGCGCGAAGCGCCGGCCGAAGGCCGAAGGCCTGAGGGCGAGGGTGCTAATATCGACCGGCGTTTAGTCCCTTATCACGCGAGATTCAAGTGTTCCTGATTTCGGATTGGGTTTATAGGTATATTTATATATATGCATCAACCGTCCTCATGCGTGCCATCGGAAAATTTGACCCTGGTGACTAGATATGGTAAATATCTGCATTTGAATTCTCTGATTCGAATTAAAAGAAGTACGTGTTTTGAAAAGGCAGTGAAAATGCAATATATCGTCGTCGGAAGATGTCAAGTTCGTAAATCAAGTTTTATACGTGATAATCAAAGACAGACACAAGTAAAAGGTAAAACGACTATTATAATTATGTACATTGTGATTGTCACCGACTCACCGGTCTGTGTTGAGCAATTAATTTGCCTTTTCTGCATAGTTTTTTTTGGTTAGGGTTAGCAATTTGGTTAGGATTAGGGTTAGGTTTAGGATTTTGGTGATATTTACCCGCATTTCGTTGAATTCTAAGAGACTATAGCGTCGTACGGCTACCGTACGAATGGCAGCACAATCACAATGGCTGGCCATTGTTCTGGCACAAGATGGCACAATGGCCAGTCCTAGCCTGTTTAAAATATATACCATTTGTTCTTTATAATACTGCTGAATAGTAAGTGTAGTACAAATTTTGGAATTGTATGTACAGTATGTTTATTATTTGATTAAATTTATAAATACTATATGCTTGATAATTAGCCTATATATACAGTAGTTTAGGGTTAAAGGACATGCATACTATTGCTGTGTTTATGTGACCTGGGCCTGGCCTACAATTTTGTAGCAATAAACAAGCATTACTATGTATACTTGTTAGTGTTAATACTTAATATATACACTGCTGTAGTGAATAAGGGAGAGCTCGGGGGGAAACAGACGATACAGTACATGGATTATTGTCAAGCAAGCTCATATCCTCAGAACAATTATTCTGTGTCCCGGACAGGGATAACTTTCTGATTTCCAGTGAGATGCTCTGACCATTCAAGAGCTACCAAGACTCAGATGGTGAGTGAACGTTACATTTATGTACTGATTCTATTGATATAACAGCAGTGTATATATTAACACACCCAATCATTAGTCATTACTAAAATATATAGTAACTGCTGTGCATAGGCAGTACATATATCATTAGAACCAGTGCATCATTGTAACCTCTCTCCATCTGAATCTCGATGGCTCAATGGTTAGAGGCGGTCACTGGCAATAAGGTTATACTTTTTTCAACCAGGAATATTTGTTTCTGATGATATGATCTTGACGTCCATGTTTTGTATACTGGCATGTATTCCATATAACTGTATAATCTGTGTTTACAGTACTCCATCCATTATGGAACATGTTAGACCTACAGTACTTAGCTGGCCTAGTGGGTCACAACTTATTCTGTCAATGTAAAATACAGCTTATTATTATTAAATTCACATTGGGTATGTTGACACTACTCTGTGTGTTAGCTAGATCATTGTCGACAAGCAGACTAGGAATGGCATGCTGAATATAGGTTATAATATATGTGCACGGTGATATAATTTAGATACTATAGTACACAATGCCATATATATGCTTTGTTACATGGCAAATATAGTATCTGCAAGCTGCATTAGGCATTATTATTAGTAGTATTATTGTTAATGCATTATTATTAGTAGTATTAATAATAATAATAATAATAATACAATAATATTTATACAGGATAGCCCCTTCAATGCTAACACTGGTATAAATATATGGGGTCTTGTTTTCTAATAAATTACAGTTGTTACAAATTTCAACACATATTCACAAATGTACAGTACAATGTTACAAAAACTAATTTTAACTCAAAAGTTGTATATCCTTCACACATTGTCAATTAAGGCAATAGATAATGGTGCTATATAACATGTATAAACAGATTAATTGAAACATGGACAATAGCTCTTTACTGGTAGATATGATGTTAAAATGCCATGGAATTTCCTAACTAGCATTACACAATGTAACTTGCTTCTAATACAAGAGGTACAAAACTTAGGAAAGATCAGATAGAGACCTCTGATTATGACCATCAATATTTAGTTATCCATATTCCTGCCAGCTCCACATCACAGTAGTCCAATGTGGGTAGAATTATCAACTTACTGTACCTTGGAGTAGAATCCCTAATATGTCTTAGTAAATCTAATTTGAATGGACCCCTATACATTTGCAATATATGCATGCCATCCGTTGACATTTGAACGAATTTGATTTTTTTAAAGGACACTCATTGTGATAGAGATGCACTTTCTTCCTTCAACAGCCTTTGGTGTCCATACACACAATACTGCATTGATTATTTCGTGAGTCATCAATATTGTGATAAAAGTAATTTCTTTCTTAGTGATTGATGGTAGAAACAGCAGTAGACCCCCCACTATTCTGTTGCTGCACTCAAAAATTTTTGGGCTGCATGTATTTATTTTGATGTCCTATGAAACAATTAAATTCATACAATACAAAGCTCTGAGAGATATTGTCCACTGAAAATTTATTTACTGTAGTTTGGCAAATGAAGTGGCTATTATCTAATTCAAGTAATTTAGAACTAAAATAAGTACTGTACTGTAAGTTTCAAACAGCAATTTAGCGAGGGGTTGTTGCGTATACGTATTTCTAGTTGTATTGTTGTTGTTGATGCTGATGTTGTGGTTGTTGTTGTTATTGTGTTGTTGTTGATGTTGATGCTGATGTTGTTGTGGATATTGTTGTTATTGTGTTGTTGTTATTGGTTGTTGTTGTTATTGTGTTGTTGTTATCGTTGTTATTGTGTTGATGTTGTGGTTGTTATTGTTGTTATTGTGTTGATATTGTGGTTGTTGTTGTTGTTATTGTGCTGTTGTTGTTGTTGTTATTATTGTGTTGTTGATGCTGCTGTTGTTGTTATTGTTGTTATTATGTTGATGTTGTGGTTGTTATTGTTGTTATTGTGTTGATGTTGTGGTTGTTATTGTTGTTATTGTGTTGTTGTTGATGCTGATGTTGTGATTGTTGTTGTTGTTGTTGTTATTGTGTTGATGTTGTGGTTGTTATTATTATTATTGTTGTTGTTGTTGTTGTTGTTGTTGTGTTGACGTTGTTGTTGTTATTGTGTTGACGTTGTTGTTGTTATTGTGTTGACGTTGTTGTTGTTATTGTGTTGATGTTGTTGTTGTTATTATGTTGATGCTGTGGTTGTTATTGTGTTGTTGTTATTGTTGTTATTAGTGCATACCCCAATTATGACGATACTCTTTCGCAGACGATACTCTTTCGGACGAGGCTGTTGTTGTTGATGCTGATGTTGTTGTTGCTATTGTATTGTTGTTGTTGATGCTGATGTTGTGGTTGTTATTGTGTTGTTGTTATTGTGTTGTCGTGGTTGTTGTTGTTATTGTGTTGTTGTTGATGTTGATGCTGATGCTGATGTTGTTGTGGATGTTGTTGTTATTGTGTTGTTGTTATCGTTGTTATTGTGTTGTTGTTATTGTTGTTATTGTGTTGATGTTGCGGTTGTTGTTGTTGTTATTGTGTTGATGTTGTGGTTGTTGTTGTTGTTATTGTGCTGCTGTTGTTGTTATTATTGTGTTGTTGATGCTGCTGCTGTTGTTGTTATTGTTGTTATTATGTTGATGTTGTGGTTATTGTTGTTATTGTGTTGTTGTTGATGCTGATGTTGTGATTGTTGTGGTTGTTGTTGTTGTTGTTGTTGTTGTTGTTGTTATTGTGTTGATGTTGTGGTTATTATTATTGTTGTTGTTGTTGTTGTGTTGACGTTGTTGTTGTTATTGTGTTGACGTTGTTGTTGTTATTGTGTTGATGTTGCTGTTGTTATTATGTTGATGCTGTGGTTGTTATTGTGTTGTTGTTATTGTTGTTATTAGTGCATACCCCAATTGTGACGATACTCTTTCGGAATTCGACTTCAAAGAGACATTCCTTGATGAAACTGTCGATCAATATGAGACGTTTCTGTTGCTTTTGGTAGTGTTTATCAGGGCGCTTTGGTGTTTATTGTGTTTATGCCGATCATTTTAATGAACCTGTTGTTGGCCTTGGACATCGATGATACAAGCAGTTTTGTTAAAGAAACATATTCAAATGGTAGGTTGAACACATTATTAGTACTTCATTTTTTAGCACTTCATGCATAGGCTAGTGATATTCCATTTAGATAAGGAAATGAAGATTAAGGAGGAAAAGGAGGATGGAAATGAGGAGGAGAAGTAAATGGAGAACCAGTCACAGTGCTAAAGTGCGGTGCCCTGTGGCGTTCGTTAAAAATCTGCCTACATGAAGTAGATGCTTGCTATTGATTCCGAACGAACGAACGAACGAACGAACGAACTCACACACGGAATATAGCAAAGGCACCGCAATAGGAGGAATGAGGGATAAGGAGAGCGGATGAGCTTTCGGATGAGGGTGAAAAGGGAGGAGGAGAAAAGAAGGGAGGAGAAATGGACGAGGCGGTGAAGGAGAAGAAGGAAGAAGGGTAAACAGGAAGAGGAGGATGAACCGGAGGAGGAAGAGGAGGAGAAGGAGGGATAAAAGAAAGTAAGGAGGAGGAGGGATAAAAGGAGGTAAGGAGGAGGGATAAAATGAGATGAAGGAGGAGGAGGGATAAAAGGAGGTAAGGAGGTGAAGGAGAAGAAGGAGAAGGAGAAGCAATAATAAAAGGAGGAGGAGGAGGGATAAAGGGAGGTAAAGAGGAGGAGGAGGAGGAGGAAGAAAAAAAGGAGGAAAAGAGGAGGAAAAGGAGAGGAGATAAGGATGATGAGAAAAAAGGAAGAGGAGATGGAAAAGGGAAGGAAAAGCGGAGAAGGTGAAGAAGAGAAGGAGGGGCAGCAGGAGGAGGAGAATGAGGAGCAGAAGGAGGGGAGGATGGGGGAGTAGGTGGAGAATAAGGTGAAAATGAAGAAGAAAGAGAAAGTGGAGGAGGATGGAGGTGCAAAGGAGTATTTCGATGAGGATGACGACGGTAACAGGACAGAACGGACGGAAAACTAGTATAAATAAATTATTTGAATGTTAATAAATGATTTGAATATAAATAAATTATTTGAATGTAAATAAGTGATTTGAATATACATGTCAAAAAATGTGTAAACGCGAAATAATGACTTCAAATTTCAGCTTACCTGCACCTGTTATTTATTCAGGCGAAGATCATAATTGATCTGGAATGAAAGCGCGTTATATTGCTTTGGGTCACCAGTGCCAGGATTGTGTCCTCGTTGCAAGCTGCGGCCGAACAAATGGGTGTACCATGACCATGTGACGAAAGTTTGCGACGATGATGGACGCGAAGAACGAAGTGAAAGATCAAATGATGGTCTTGCAGCAAGGAATGGCCGAGATTCAAAAGCGTATATCGCTTCAAGTGGGCCATCTTCGTCTTCACAGCCCGGGCAAGGAACACGTCTGTACTAAAGAAAGACGGAATAAATGGACGTAATTTCGTGGAGATAGTGTAAGTTTCGAGGACAGTGTTTCGGATGAATGCAGCGTGGCTGCTCGTGGTAAGAGGAACGCGTGGACGCAATCTCGTGGAACCTCCGGATACCAACCCCGGGATTCTAACGCCGTTGTGGAAGATGTCTTCACAGAGGAACAAGATGTAAAGGATGAGAAAGATATAGGGAAGAGAAGGAATGTGATCCGGAGTTGATCGAGCTTAAAGAGTTATTCAAGAAAATGCCGATGGAAGAGGACATAGATGGATGATGAGGAAGGAAAGGGAATCGCTTTAAGACTTTCGAAACTATTTGAACGGATTGAGGAAGTGAATGGCGTGAACGGGAGTAAGGGTGTGGTGTAAGCAGACGCCAAGCCCCGGTTATACCTTTATATATGTATGGTTATTGGAGGGATACAACGACTAAAGGGACTGGAAAACCTAAGTTTTGTCATTGATGAGGAACCGCTTGAGAGAGTTGATAATTTTAAATACCTAGGTGATACGCCCCTTGGGAAGACGTTGTACGGGATGCCCCTTCCCGGGAAGAAGTTGTAAAGGAACAAGATGTAAACAAAGCGTATGATAATTTTCAAAGGATAATAATAAACGCTGTTGATTCACTCGAAATTACAAAGCTTATTTAAAACAAGGGATTGTTATTTACGAAAAGCAAAACGAAATGGAAATGACAATGACTGGTATAAATATTAGCGATATCGTAATCAGGTAACATCAAAGATCAAGAAAAGTAAAGCCATGTATAATCAACAACTGATTGCCGAAAATGCTAGAAATCCTAAAAAGTTTTGGAAGCTACTTAAGAATATCTATCCTCTTAAGAATAAATCGTCACTTAAGGTGGTCTTATACAAAAAAATATACTTTAAGGGAATTTTTGAATTGGCCACAAATTAAATGGTTAACCATATTATAATAGATAATTGAAAGAATTTTTTCGATTGCAAAGATAGAAATATTGAAAATTCGACAAATTCCAAGGCTGGACTGCATTTGTTGCCTTAGCAACGCCCTTGGCAACGTATATTTGGATGCACCACCTCTCCCTGAGTGAATTGATTGTTACGTCGTGGTTACGTGAACGATCTTCAGGCATATGTGATATTGTTTATTTTGGTTTGAGTTAGCGAGAGAAGTTTTGCAATGGGCGGACGCTTTTGATGAGAATCAAACTGCTTTTAATTTAGTAGGGCTAAGTTTCCACATTGCCATGTTTCACAGTTGGCGAGGACATCATTAAGACCAATGACCCCGATCGCTTGTCCTGTAAACAGGATCCTCTGGCTTTGTTGCTAACGAGAGAGGCTGTGACGGTAGGAAACTGGTAGCATCCGCCATTGTTGTAAAACATTATTTGGAGTTCCCTTTTCGACTTCCGGTTTTAGTACGGTATTATTTTACCCTACTGATAAAATCAGGCTACGGCTCATGCCATTTTTGGCTACGAGTAGGAATAATGCTCCATATACAGTAGGTCTTATTTTTCCGTGTGATGTATACGGCATGTGTTTGTGTATAATGAACTATAGTACTGTGTATATATACACTAATAACAATCTCCGTGTCAACAATTTGCGCGCCAATTTTTATGTCCCTTCGACCTTCTTCTCCAATGTAAAACAACAACATTACGCGATATCAACAAGAACACTCGCAAAAACTATAAACAGTAAAATCTATCACTTCATGACGATCAGTCCTTCATTGAATCGTCCACTGCGCGAAGCACTACCTAGTCACAAACGAATGACTTAGACCCAAAGAATATAACCTGACATCGAAATGAAATGGTTAAAACCAAGAAAAAGAAAATTAGGACATAACTTATAAAACTGGAGCTTTTTAAACAGTTATATTTCTTTATTGCACTGTCTATTGTTGTTTTGGGGCTATTATCTTGTTAATAATTAGAAAGTTTAACTTTAAAGCCGTTTTTCTCAATTTAACAAAAAAGCCGAATTCCTGATATTGCGGACCGGATATCTCAAAAAGTATTTAAGCTATCTTGATAAAATTGTCAGAGCGAACGTATGTACATTTCGCTTTCAGATAGACTACAACAATTGAATTATGTTCAATTTTGATGAAATAGTAACAGTTTCAGTGAGACAAATTCTATACATTTCTAGTATTCAGACTGTGAAACTTTTATATTATGGCTCCTTTATGTCAATAGTTATAGTTCAACTTCTAGACAATTTTATTTTTATTTTATTGGCTTCACCATTGTGCAAAAAAAACACCAAAAAAGAAACCTACAGTAACATAGATTACATTATATAGTAACTAGAAATACGTTATACGCAACACCCCTCGCCCTCTTATACTGTTTGAAACTTTTATAGCGTAGTTGCTAATTTACTACTGTAATACAGTACTGTAGTTCTTTTACTTGAATTAGGTATTAGCCCATTTATTTGAAAAACTGAATAAATTTGCAGTGGACAATATCTCTGAGAGCTTTGTGTTGTTTGAATTTAATTCTTCCATAGGACATCAAACTATAAATAGCGTAAACTTTTTTAATTTTTGGGTGCAGTACCTGGCACCTGCATTGAACAGAATAGTGGGGAAGTTTACTGCTGTTTCTACCATAAATCACTAAGAAATAAATTACAGCACTTGTCTCACACATTGATGATTCATCAAGACCAACGAGAGCAAAACTCGGGCCCCAGGACTGACATGTGTACCCCTCCCATAAATTTCCACGAGATGTATGAATGATCCCTTAATTGCAAGTATATATTTTTAGACACCTCATACCTTTATAATGTTATTCATGTATGGTAGTAACAGTACAGCATAATATACAATTATTGGATGAGGTTGAGCATCATGATATCAAGAATTATCCAGACCGAGGTCAATGTTACCTGCCAAAGCAGAAATTAACAACATATCTAAGTGGCTTGATAATAACAGGCTGGTAATAAATTTGAAATAAGGGAAAACAGAATCGTCACTATTTGGAACAGCCAAAAGACTCTCATCAAAAGAACGCTTGATGGTGCTTATGAATGAAACCAAAATATACAGTATTTTCTCATCGTTTCATATGATGACTCACGAAATAATCAATGCAGTATTTTGTATATAGACACCAAAGGCTGTTGAAGGAAGAAAGTGCATCTCTATCATACAATGAGTGTCCTTTAAAAAAATCAAATTCGTTCAAATGTCTAAGGATGGCATGCATATAGTGCAAATGTATAGGGGTCCATTCAAATTAGATTTACTAAGACGTATTAGGGATTCTACTCCAATTGTTGGTGTGGATAGATTATATACAGTAAGTTGATAATTCTACCCACATTGGACTACTGTGATGTGGAGCTGGCAGGAATATGGATAACTAAATATTGATGGTCATAATCAGAGGTCTCTATGCATGTCAGGGAAACTGATCTTTCCTAAGTCGGGACTTGAAACTGATTGGTTAATAGAAATCCCAAGTTTTGTACCTCTTGTATTAGAAGCAAGTTACATTGTGTAATGCTAGTTAGGAATTAAAATTCCATGGCATTTTAACATCATATCTACCAATAAAGAGCTATTTTCCATGTTTCAATTAATCTGTTCATACATGTTATAGCACCATTATCTATTGCCTTAATTGACAATATGTAAAGGATATACAACTTTTGAGTTAAAATTAGTTTTTGTAACATTGTACTGTACATTTATGAATATGTGTTGAAATTTGTAACAACAGTAATTTGTTAGAAAACAAGACCCCCATATATTGATACAAGTGTTAGCATTGAAGGGGCTATCCTGTATAAATATTATTGTATTATTATTGTATTATTATTATTATTATTATTATTATTAATACTATTAACACTCAGAGGAGAGCCGCCACAAAGTCCAGAATAGACAGGATTGATGAATCATTATCTCCTGATCAACTCCAAGCGGTTCAGCAGACAAGAGACAAGGGAGCCAGCTCGTGGCTAAATGCAACACCAATTGAAGAGTATGGACTGGCTTTAAACAAGCAGGAGTTCAGGGACTCCCTATGCCTTCGTTATAACATGGCTCTACCTAATCTCCCTAGTCACTGTGCTTGCGGGGAGACCTTCACAGTCAACCATGCTTTGTCATGTAAGAAGGGGGGTTTTGTAGCTCAAAGACACGACACAATCCGGAACCTCCTGACATCACACATCAATAAAGTGTGTAAAAATGTGGAAACAGAGCCACACCTGCAACCACTCGATAATGAAGTTTTCAACCTCCAATCCACTGTTACAAGTCAAGAAGCGAGACTGGATATGAAGGCAGGAGGTTTCTGGACACCAGGAGTTACAGCATTTTTTGACGCACGTGTAACGCATGTAAACTCCCGGTCCAACCAGGGTAAGTCCACTGCAACAATCTTCAGAGAGCAGGAAAACGAGAAGAAGAGAAAATACAATCAGAGAGTGATGGATGTTGAAATGGGAACGTTTACACCATTGGTGTTTGGTACAAACGGGGGAATGGGAGCCGACTGTCAGAACTTTTTAAGAACTCTCGCAGATAAACTCACGAGCAAGAACAATGAAGTTTACGCCAGCGTCATTACCTGGTTACGAATCCAGCTATCATTCGCTATCTTAAGAACTGTACATAGATGCGTGAGAGGTTCGAGAATTCCGTTTAAGTCACGCGAGATCGCGAAAGACTTTACTCTCTCTGTAGCAGAACTACTGTATATGTGATTTTTAGCCTGCAATTTTAGATTGAATTTTCTTTGTTTTAATTTATTTTTCAGTTTTAATTATTTTTCAACAGCCCATATCAATGTAAATATTATAAACATTAATTTGAATGTAATTAATACTATTAATAATAATGCATTGACAATAATACTACTAATAATAATGCCTAATGCAGATTGCAGATACCATAAAAAGCATATATATGGCATTGTGTACTATAGTATCTAAATTATATCACCATGCACATATATATTATAACCTATATTCAGGACGCCATGCCTAGTCTGCTTGTCGATAATGATCTAGCTAACACAGTACAGTAGTTGTGCAATCCATACCAATCTGCATACATAGTAGTGTCAACATACCCAATGTGAACATAATAATAATAAGCTATATTTTACATTGACAGAATAAGTTGTGACCAGGCCAGCTAAGTACTGTACGTCTAACATGTTCCATAATGGATGGAGTACTGTAAACACAGATTATATAAGGAATACATGCCAGTATACAAAACATGGACGTCAAGATCATATCGTCAGAAACATAATATTCCTGTTGAAAAAATTATAACCTTATTGCCAGTGACGGCCTCTAACCATTGAGCCATCGAGATTCAGATGGAGAGAGGTTACAATGATGTACTGGTTCTAATGATATATGTACTGCCTATGCAGCAGTTGCTATATATATATATATATATATATATCAGTAATGATTGGGTGTGTTAATATATACACTTATGTATGCAAATGCGAGCTGCATTTAGTACATCAATGTAACCTTCACTCGCCATCTGAGTCTTGGTAGCTCAATGGTCAGTGTCCGGGACACAGAATAATTTTTCTGAGGATATGAGCTTGCTTGACAATCATCCATGTACTGTATCGTCTGTTCCCCCCGAGCTCTCCCTTATTCACTACAGCAGTGTATATATTAACACTGACAAGTATACAGTAATGTTTGTTTATTACTACAAAATTGTAGGCCAGGCCCAGGTCATATAAACACAGCAATAGTATGCATGTTTTTTCACCCTAAACTACTGTATATATATAGGCTAATTATCAAGCATATAGTATTTATAATTTTAATAAAATAATAAACATACTGTACATGCAATTCCCAAATTTGTACTACCACTTACTATTCTGCAGTATTATAAAGAACAAATGGTAAATATTTTAAACTGCATGGATTTAATTCCAACTGTCAAAATATTATACATATATATGTTTTGAAAATTCTAAACATTCAAAACATTACACACCTTCAAATTTTTCAAAATCTCTCTGTTAAGTATTTCAAAATGTGTCTATCAGATTTTGGAGCTTGGAGCAAATACACAATACAGTGTACAATTATTTAAATTACATTAAAATTAGCGAGTCAAGTCAAAAAGTTAAACGATAAAGTGAATGCACTGAACTGAAGGTAATGGATTGGCTATTCGTACGGTAGCCGTACGATGCTATAGTCTCTTAGAATTCAACGAAATGCGGGTAAATATCACCAAAATCCTAAACCTATTACCCTAATCCTAACCAAATTACTAACCCTAACCAAAAAAAACTGCAGAAAAGGCAAATTAATTGCTCATAACCGGTGAGTCGTGACAATGTACTATTATTAGCAGTTGTTTGAGAATACTAATTTATTTTTAAACCTTTTACTTGTTTTTGTCTTTATTATCATGTCCTTCAACACTACACTTTCGGCTTGAAATCAGCTGATAATGTCGTTTTAGGAAAGAGTAAAGAGAAAAGAGCTTTCGTCTTTCGCCGTCGGCAAATGGCGGCTTCTTCCGGAAAGCGGTTTGTCGCACTGGCGTCAATTTAAATTTAAATTACGCCAAATTTAACGATATTTAACCATATATTTATATATATATGTCAAATACATATATGGAAAAAGTGACTGCCCCAACCGGGAATCGAACCCTGGTCTCCGAATCAACGTTTCGGCGCTCTGACCTTTGAGCTAATGAGACACGGTCAGAACAGTCAGTGATTTTTCCATATACATATTAAATTCGTCGCTTTCACTTAACACCAACAGGCAGACATCGCATCTAACCATAATGTTGAGAAAGGCCTCTCGAGACCAGTTGATATCATAATGTGGAGAAAGGCCTCTCGATTCCCGGTTGGGGCAGTCACTTTTTTCCATATATGTATTTGACAAATATTAAATCCTCTCATATATCAATTAATATATATATATATATATATATATATATATATATATATATATATATATATATATATATATATATATATATATATATATATATATATATATATATATATATATATATATATATATATATATATATATATATATATATATATATATATATATATATATATATATATATATATATATATATATATATATATATATATATATATATATATATATATATATATATATATATATATATATATATATATATATATATATATATATATATAACCAATAAACCCGATCCGAGATCAGGAACCGCTTGCATCTCGCGTGATAAGGGACTAAACGCCGGTCGATATTAGCACCCTCGCCCTCAAAAAGATTTAAAAAAATATTCGGAGATGAGGAAATGACGTCAAAGCAGGTACACGCAAAGATATTCACATTGATTCAGCAGTGAAATACAATGAAAGTTTGGGAATTGAGAAAATTTTGTCTAAACAGGTGTGTTTAAGTTCAAAGCCAAACTTTCTTTGTATTTCACTGTTGAATTAGTGTGCTTTGATGTCATTTCGTGTGAATAGTAAATTAACTTTATCAGTGGAAAAAGGCATGACGATGAAATGTTCGAACGTCAAAATATATTACATTTCTTCTTTGTAGAACCCAAAGATTACGAATATGTAAAATCAAGTATATGTAAGAGCATTGAGACTATTGTATATTGCTCCTAAAACATCTTTATTATTATGATGATCATCTGCAATATCGTATATTTGAAGTTACATGAGTTTAATTCCCGTACTTTGATATAAAATGTTACTATAGTGTTCTTGCATGACTCTTAAATCTCCACTGTGCAGAACTTGCCTTATTTTATTGTTAGAAGTATTACATCAAAATTCGTAAAAGAGCGGTAACATGGAAATTTATCCAAAAAACAATACGTGGAAATACCACCAATATCCGAAACGAATGCAGGGAAGTTGATATACATGCAGTTTAGCATAATAACGGCGGTTCGTCGGACTGACAAAAGTGATCGATTCCGTTGCGGTAACCACCAAAAGCAACGCAAATGGATTACACGTCCAACCGACATGATTTTTAATGTTGGTCACAACCCATCTTGCGTCGGTGTTGCCCGGTATTCTATTCGCGAGGCATTCCTTGGTTGTGTAACCGCGCAACCTTTGGATTTCATGTTGTGCCCTCCATTTGTTAAAACGATGGGCCTGCTTGGTCTGGCTTGCAACCACCACGTTTTTACCATTTCTGCTGAGCCAATAGCCACCACCACACGTGCGTATAGTGTGTTTATCGTAACCACGGATGTCCTTGTATGTCACCACGATCCAGTACCGCCAATCGTACTTCGCCGTGAGGAATCGATAGATTATTTTCTTTAGTTCTACGGGATTTTTCCTGGGGTTTCTTGTGATTAGGTCGTTGATATCGGTTCTCATGTATCGGTAGTATTTCGTTTTGCACTTGTGGCTTGCATCGAGCAGGGTTTTGCATAGTAGTTTCAGCTTTTTCTTCCATTCTTTCTGGAGGTCATCGTCTGGCCAGCCGTTAAAAGCATAATAGGCCATCTCCAGTTTAAGCCCTCGTAGTATCAGCTGAGTCAGTCCAAGGCCGAAACATTCCACCTTCTTCTTGTGACACCCGGTCTTTTGTATCGCTGCCGTGGTGATGTTCTGGGAAAGGATTTGTTTGCGATAGACGATGCCATCGTAGAGCTTCTGTATCGACCCTAGAACGTCGTTCTCGTAGATACTCATGAACAGTTTCTTTGCGCCGAGACGACTTTCTGGACTAGTTGCTTGGAAAAAACGGTCAAGCTTCTTTTCAGCTGACAAGATACGGCGTTCGTAAACCCCATAGTTTGTTTGAACGCTTCGCCAGTCGATCTGTTTCTCTAGCTCTTTAAACTGCAGCGGTATGGTGTCTAACTTCTGGTTGAGTATCTCAAACTCTTTCTTCATGTAGTTGTATAAGACTTTTAGTTCGTTGTTACCTCCCGTCGGCAGAAACGAGAAAGCAAATGCGACCAGAGGACCGACACTTCCTAGAAAGAGAGACGATCTTTGGCCAAATTTTGCTAACGATGCGCCGAAATTTCCACTGCTTAACGCGTCAGCTAGTCCTTTGCCAGCCTCCAGTCCTTTGGTAATCTTGGTTCTGTCTTCCTTCGAAAGGTCTTGTCCATCCGTGAACAGTATAATCACTGCTAGCCAAACCAACAGGCACCAAAACGGCTCTGGACGCATGTTAGTTTTGCTGTTCAATAAAAAGAACTTTAAACGGTGCTTATGAAACGTTGCTATATACTGTATGTATATTTAGGCCTTGTTTAATACTTAAATATTGACCGAGCGGGAGGTATTTACGGCAATTTATTAAAACTTTTCAGTTGTTTTGAAATGAGCGCGGTCTTTACGGGTTTTTATCAAGTCTGTGCACCAAATAACGCACGGTATTGACCTCCCAGTTTATAGGCTGCGACTCTTTTCCCACTCATCTCTAAATAAAGACTGGATCGAGCAACTATGTTGTTCAGAAAATGAAGCCGGAAGTACACTGTAGATCGTGGCGGCCATCTATAGTTGGGAACAGGCACGTTATATAGTTTTACTATAGGCGACAGAGACTATCTGTCTCAGATCTTTTAAGTTGCTAAAATAAATCAGTTGTCGAAGGTTTTCCCATAATATAGAACAAACTATACGGCTCCATAACAGTAACCATGAAGCCTGAATTAGCGCGTGCAGGCGGCCATGTTGATGTGACCAAATTTTTATTGCTTTTCTATAGTTTTCGATCATCTAAAAGCACGGAAAGCAAATGCCTAACTAAATGTAAAATGAAGCGAAACATACTAGTGAAGAAGTAAGGTAAACGGCAGCTTCTGAAGAAGTTGAAGACGAAAACAGCGTTAAAACAGAGAAGAAAATTAACAAAAAGCCATATAATAAATACTTTATTAATAGATAACCTTGTTTGCTTCGTCTGTACTGGAAAGTAGTTGCCTTCTATTCAGTATCACACAAACCTTGCTCCTTCGTCGCTCTGTCTGTACGAAAACCTCAGGCAATACTTTCCCGTACATGCAGACCTTATACACACGGTTATAAGTCTGTGGTAAAGACGTACGCTCTGCAGCAACCAATCAGATTGCAGAAAAGCTGCATTAAGACCGCGCTCACAAGCCAAATCTTAATCATATAATAGAAGTAATGCATACCGTTCTTGCCTTTAGACTTTAAAACTCTTGACACTTCTTTCGGTTACCAGCTTCGTCGATCTCTAGTTTAGCTGCGAAGGTTTTGTTTTGATCTCGATTTATATAGTGCAGGTTACTCGCGTTAGGCAGGAAGTCTCCACAACATGCACCTGCGGCTACAAACTTGTGAGCGCGAATAAAGTTTCTTTATATCGTTTACATCTTTTGGCACGAAACAATTTCCTTAGATTTCTTCTGTAGGCGAGGCTTCGAACTGCAGTGCACTTGGTTAGGTTAATAAAGGGCACCGCTAAGTTTGAAAAGGCGGACGGATGTGTGTCTGCAGTGTTAGGAACTTTAATGACGTCGTGCGTAAAGTTGAGGCTTAATTGATATTATATATTGTGTCGCCGTTCTGTTTGAAGGTTAATATTTATTTATTTATTTATTTATTTATTTATTTATTTATTTAGCTTCGTCTCTTCAAAATACATAGAAGAAGCAGGGTCACCACAACAGTTAAACACCAATTACAGTGGGCCCTTACAAAAATAAAATAATAAGGGAATAACATGACTTTTGGAGGGCATGTTGTTTATATTTGTGGCCCGCGTAGTAACATTTTTACTAAAAATTAAACATTTTTATTGTTCCCATAATGTTACTACAAATAAACAATATGACCCAACAAAAGACGTGTTATTATCATTATCACCAATATACAAGGAAAAATAATTATTAAAGGCACTATTAATCTGGTTACAGATACAGTTCATTATAAGATCAATGATAAGCAGGGCTCATGCAAACGTATCGGCCCGCCGCTTTGAGTGTTTTCGAGAGGGCGGTTTGACGTTTGGCCTATAACAACAAGTTACTTTAGGCAGACAGTTTTCAAATATTGAGGATCCTCAACATTGTAACAGGATAATAGAGCATTATTATAATAGTCTAATAGTGATTCTTAATTTTTTTAAAGTTTAAATGATATAATTATTGCACTTCCTATACCAGAGGCCAGCCTTGCCTTTGGGCTCCAGTTTCCGTTGTTAGCTTGCACATAATAAAAACGGTTATATTATACTCATTATTCAGTTTATTTTCAAGGTGAAGTAATACTAGTGACAAATTGTCCTTGCAACTTGTCTACCAAATGTAGCTCTCTCTCTCCTGAGTATATATTGTAGTGAAGTGGTTTCCCGTTGCCTTCTTCGCCGGTAATATCTATTAACTGGACATGGTGTGCCTGCCAGCCGTTGCTTCGTCAGAGAGACCTTCACTATGTCTATAGTGAGGCCAATATTTTTTCATTGTATAACCTACAGTTCTATTGCACTTTAGTTTATTATATTTTTACGACACCATTTGTGTACCAATTTTGCCTTGCATGGTAATGGCTAAAAGGGATGACTCAGAAGGACCTTTTTGTCTGGTCTTTATTTTTGGTTAGGTTACGGTTAGGGTTAGGTTTAAGGTTAAGATCAAGGTTAGTGTTTGGATTACTCTAGTTCTTGAAAACGGCAAGGTCCTTTTGAGTTATCTTAGCTTTTAGCCTTGTCCTTTTCCCTTGAGAAACAGACGTGCATTATCAACGAAAAATACTCCAAAATAATCATTGCTGCACAAACTCCCGCTTATCCCTCGAAAATCTTGCGTTTTACCGCCAAACTATATCGGTGATAACTCTATATATGACACCGCATGCATTGTTTAGTTTGTACATTTAATGACATGACAATCACACGCTTAATCCAACTTTGTTTTATTAGCGCATAACATCCTCTCAATCTATACAGCTTTGTGTCCGGCAAAGCTTGTTTGTTGAAAACTAAACCAATTTAATTTCCTCCAGCAGTTGTTCCTGTTAAGTTAATAGCTAATTTGTAAACAAAAGTTATTGAACTTAAAAAAACAAAGAGTTTTTTTGCCAGACATGCCATCTAGCTCAGCAATCATTACAATGCTGGACGCTTTTTAGCCGATACATAGCATTATTATAACGACCAAAAAGAATCACTCGTGTGATTCCTGCTTTTCACTGAAGAGTGCTGGTAACATCTTGAAGAGTTTTGTCCCCTCGAAAGTGAGTATACTTGGGCCCATAGGCCCAGTAAGAGTTAAATCGAGGGATTTAACTAACTTATTTCATGATTGTGGAGGTTTAAATGACCATACGATACTTATGACATCACACTGCATAATAACTTATTGAAAACGCTTATATATCCTTGAGATTATGTCGTGAAATCACTTGAAATGCAGGTGCATGTGCGTGGATGTATACAATGACATCAAATTTGCAAATCGCGAATATTTTAACCTACTTGTAAAATCAATAGAATATATGATGCATACTTTGTTTGGAAGTCGTAGAAACGGTACAAACGAATTATTTTAACTCAGAAAAAGCTCAATTTGAGCAACTTAACTTTGATAAAACATTGATGTTTTATTAATCAATGTTTTATCCTGTGTTACAGATGATGATTAAATATTAATTTCTTTTGAATTTTCTTCATGAATTATTACTGAATTTACAAGTAATAGATAAAATACGAGCGACAGATCTGTATGGGCATTTACAATGACGAGTGCGTAGCACGAGCCATTGTAAATCCCATACAGATCTGACGCGAGTATTTTATCGTCAGTACTTGTGAAATGAACCAATGAACGATGCTATAGGTTTAATTAGTGTTGATAACTTTGTTAAAGATCGTCCTAATAAGTATTCATAACTTTGTTAAAAATAAGATCGTCCTAACCAGTATTCAATCTTTATTGAGCTTTACAAAGCTATATATGTTACCAAAATACCACGCTGTGATTGTGGCTTAGCCTCATTGATTGTGGCTTACCTCAGGGTAGATAAAATTCGCTTCTGCCTATTGGGAGGTTGATGGCTTGAATGGTCTCGTGAGGAGTCCGAATTAACTTTGCTTGTTTAGCACACAAGATATTTAAAGATGTACTATAGTAAGACTAAATTAACGTATGCGTACATAACTACATTATATTATAATCAACAATTTGCGTCACTAGCATCTACAGTATATCTAACTCTGATTTGACGTTAAAGGTGGCAAAAAGTCTTGAAATAACTTGTAGAGATTGATGAATCACGCGCTGATGTCACTCTCGTAGATATAATTTACAAACAAAACCTATTAGATTTAAAAAACACTTTTGTCCGGAAAAGTAATAGACTAATAGTTCTCAAGTTAGTTGATATTTCCTGTCGTGCCATCAAAAATATACATTAAAGCTCTAGCTTCTAATCTTCTTAATTCTGCAGCTTCCTATTTGAAGAGAATCGATCTAAAGTTAACGGGTAAGGATAAAACGCGGATGCGGATGACGGATGGCGGATACGGATGGCGGATGAGAAAAGGCGGATAGAGGATAAAACGCGGATGGGAAAAGGCGGATAGAGGATAAAACGCGGATGAGAAAAGGCGGATAGAGGATAAAACGCGGATGAGAAAAGGAAAGTAGGTCTGCATGTGTCTAGAAATAGTCTCTCGCAGACTCTCCACTGCGCGGGCGAAAGATTTAGGCGGCTTATTGTATATTTAGGAGGCTTATTTTACAGACCAACAACACAAGTGTGCGAAAAAACTGTCATGAGTTGTGTATATTTAATCGGTGTAGAGCATTAGGCCAAAAAAAAAGTCTTCTGTTTCTGGTTAACTTCAAATTTGACGTGGTGACGAGCTTCTTTTTCTAAATATTCCTATAAACCTTCATGGTACAGAAATGGTGACTATTATATCTCAAAATGTCCAGACTTTGAAACATGCAATC
This sequence comes from Chrysogorgia sp. JL179-B06, assembly GCA_035772405.1. NCBI lineage: Eukaryota > Metazoa > Cnidaria > Anthozoa > Scleralcyonacea > Chrysogorgiidae > Chrysogorgia > Chrysogorgia sp. JL179-B06. The sequence continues at coordinate 3,652,292 of JAYKKM010000224.1, forward strand.
GGAACTACAATAGAATGATAAATAGAACGATGGACGAAAATAGAATGATAGAATCGGAACTATAATAGAGAATGATAAATAGAACGATGGACGAAAATAGAATGATAGAATCGGAACTAAATAGAATGATAAATAGAACGATGGACGAAAATAGAATGATAGAATCGGAACTAAATAGAATGAAATATCCAAAGAAAAATATAAAAAGTATATTTTACAAAAACCATAAAATTATATAAATGCGCAATATCAAACGCGCGCGCTGACCGAAACAGAAAATTTTTAGTTATTCTGTAATATTTAATTAAAATTCTTCAAACACGATGGCCTTTCGAGCGTATAAGATCGGATATATTTTGCAAATGAGACAGACGTAAAATATATACATTATACTATATACAACCATGGATTATCTAATGATATTCAAATTAGACGCGCGTAAAAACGTCTCTTGACTGATGCGTTAAAACTAAAAAAATTGTTAAAATCTCTTATTGCATCTGACAATTCGTTCCAGGACTATGCTAGTCAACTCTCGTGGTCGGAAAAGAACAAAAAGAACATACCGTGCAGCTGGTTACAAAGTGCTCGGAAAAGAACAACGTGCAGCTGGTCACAAAGTGCTGTCCGCGCATAGAATTAGTTTGAGTCCGAATATATCTTAACCAGAGATAACAACTGCTTGCCCTTTTTGTGACATTTTTATAATACATATCTCAATAACACTTTTCCCACGAAGAGTTACAACTCAACAATAGGGACTTTAAGATCTACGACGGCAACCTAAGACGGGGACGTCCTTCAAAGAAAAGAATCTTCATGCGAAACAATAAGAATGAATAATTTTTATTCCCAAGAGTAATTTCAACGCCGTTCTCGTTCTGTTTACAACGCCACTGAGAGCATTTTCACGTCTTTTGGACGACGGTAACTCACGGAGAGATGAGAGATGTGACTTAAGGCTGACTTAAACACAGACACTATAATCGTTTTAGGAATATTGAAGCGTTTTAGAATATTGAAGCGTTTTTGGAGATCATAAAACAAGCTTGGACTGTCAAATAAGCTAGTCAATCGACCGTGGTTTCATTCAAATGCTAAAATTTGTATTGCTTTTCCTGCCGTCGCCGTCCAGGTTGCCGTCGTAGATCTTAAAGTCCCTAATAATATTTCTCCGGCCACGGCTGTTGTTTTGTCGTTTCCTATGTTTTCCCTGACAAGCTGTAATATACCGACTCTCTGACAGTTTATTTACGACACGCTGAGCGTACCTGAATCAAGTTACTCGTGGTGAAGCTTCAATCTTAATTTACTTCAGATTTTAATTTTATTGCAGATTTTCTTGCTTATAGAATGACGCCTGGAATATAATTGATATCTGTATAAACTCATGCGCTCGGAAACAACAACAATTACATTAGCGCTGTTTGAATAATATCATAGTCTTTCGCCCGCAGTGGAGAGTCTGCGAGAGACCATTAATTCTAAATTTCTACACACAGACCTACTTTCCTTTTCTCATCCGCGTTTTATCCTCTATCCGCCTTTTCTCATCCGCGTTTTATCCTCTATCCGCCTTTTCTCATCCGCGTTTTATCCTCTATCCGCCTTTTCCCATCCGCGTTTTATCCTCTATCCGCCTTTTCCCATCGGCGTTTTATCCTCTATCCGCCTTTTCTCATCCGCCATCCGCCATCCGTATCCGCCATCCGTCATCCGCATCCGCGTTTTATCCTTACCCAAAGTTAACATCAGTATCGGAACCGGGTAGCCTGCGTGGAGGCGTTAGGGGGAGGGAAAAGCGGAAAGGCGAAGTGGGGACATGTTTTTGGATTTCCGCCCACATCAAAAACTGTCAAAAACAACCAATCAGCGACTAGCGGGCTTTCCTCAATGATTAAAACATTTCACTTGGGGCAGAATCGTGAAATATCCATGTCTGAAACTCCGTAAAAAGCTTGACTGCATCTGGTGGAAACAAGATTTATTTTGAAAATTTATTCAAGCAATCGTGTAAACATGGAAGCTTGTGAATCAATCGGCTTTGTATTACTACGCAGTGAAACTTTCTCGGAGCGGGTTTGTAGGTCTTGCGGCAGAACAAATAAGAAATGCTTTTGAACTTTATAACTTTACGAAATCAGTATTAACACATGCGAAAGGGGACAGCAATGTTCCACCAACCGATAACATATTTAATAGCCCTGATAGAATGAAGCGACATCTGACTACCGAACACCGTAACTCCAGAATGGGATTTGGCCAAGAAATTTCATATGCAAGACAACGTCGAAACCATCACTTATATACGTTTAGCCGTAAAGCTACGGATACACGGGCAATATGTTGCTCGCGACGGTAACGCAATGGCAATAAAATCGTTGCGTTGCCGTCGCGCAACGATTGCGGGAGTCGTTGCGTTGTCGTCGCGAGACATGATAGACGAGCAATTTCGTCCTCGCGACGGCAACGCAACGATTTTATTGCCATTGCGTTACCGTCGCGAGCAACATATTGCCCGTGTATCCGTAGCTTAAGTCTCTTTATTCTGAAACGTTGAAGGAATTCTCCGAACTCCCAGAGAGCATTGTTGAAACACCTGAAGACAAGGAGAAGGTGGAAATCACAATAATATAGTTGCTTTCCCTGCCGACTGATAATCACGCGCTCGCACGAACGTCTGGTAAAATCTACCAAATCCATAATGAAACTCTTGCCAAATCCCGTTGGTAATACCATCAAAACATCTTTTCCTGCCAGCAGCTCCCTCGTAGCAACTTTTTGTTCCTGTTTTAATTTAAAGCTACGACCAGCAACGAACTGAAGATCGATTAAATCTTTCGAAAGAAAATAATCTACCAACACGGTTTTTCTAAAGTCGCCATTCTTAAATATTTATTTCCTGACAGGAAACCCTGAATACTAATGAGTTGAGTTAGCCAATCAGAATTTAGCGTCCTCTGGTGGACGTAGAAATCCAAAAACATGGGTCTTTCGTGCAGGCGTTCCATCTACACTCACCCCAGTCCCCGGCCCCAACCCCTAAACGCCTGCTTCGCAGGCTAGAACCGGGGGATGGGGGTGTTAGAACTCAGGGTTATATATATAGGCATGGCCTTACCAGGGGGTGGGGCCGGGGGGCCCAGGCCCCCAATAATTTGCTCTAGCGATTTCTTATCAGTTTTGATCTGTTAAAACTTGCTGGAAATTACTCTCAGAAGTCAGGAAATCCTATTTCATAGATCCTAATTTCAAAAATTTTCCGTGCAACCCAGTCCCATTATCGCAACCCCCCTTCCATTTGACTTTCTCTTGCTACGGCCCTTATAGGGTCATTGTGTAAGACCGAGTTTTTCGCCAAAAACAATTGCTTTAATATGTCTCGTTTTTCGCAATAATTTGGAAGAAATGACGAACATAAGATAGTTTCTACGAAAACAATTACATTAAATGTTTTGTAGCACCTTAGCCGCTTCTTGCGTGCAAAGTGCATGTATAGTCAAGCTAATTGAGGCATAACTACACGAAGTTTGCGTGTAGTGGGGTGAGATATTTCATACTCATTGTGATGTGTCTTCATTGAGGCATAATAAATTCTTTCATTTTGATTAAACGGTGGTGCAATTCTCTCTCTGGTTTCAACTACACTTTCCATGTGTTTTGAAAGATTTATTGTTTAACGAACTTACACTCTGACGGTAAAGAATACCAAGAATAAGGGCATATTTATGCTGCCATATTATAGTGTTAAAACAAGTACGATCGTACCACTGGACCAGGAACTGGCCGAGTTTTTATATTGGCAGCGTTCGCTTAAATGTTTTGCTTTATACATGCAAATTACGTGCAGTTTGCATGTTACTTTGAAGTAATTATACATTTTTCTGCGTAGTATTATGCGTAAACAATTAATGCTTTTAAATATTTGTTCGTGCAAATGCTTAGGTCCGTAAAGAATTAATTATTGGTGGGCAATTGAGGTTTTCAGCTTACTAATACCACGATCACGTCGGATGCTTGAAACTGATTTATTTTGATATGGGTTTGTCTTGAGACGAGTATACTTGTTTTTGTACCAGAGTGAGGAAGACTTGTTTGACCTACTGGAATTCAAATTTTATAATTATACATTCTGCGGGAATTGCGACACATACACTTAAATTGCTTGGCCGTTTTGATTGGTTACAACCAATAAACATACCCCCAATATTGACACAAATGGCGTGAAGCAGGCTAGAAAAGTCCATTTTCTCTTGTCTAATAGCGAAAAAACCGGCTTTGAGAAAATCTAGCCAGCGGGTTTAAATGTAGTAAAAATTTAATGCTTATATAGTCGCTGGTCCATGACTGCACAATTTGTGTTAACAACAATACAACTGCATGTTATGGTTTGCGTTTGTCTGTGAATATTAATGATATGCATTAATAGCTACTAAACCCCCAAATAACCATAATCCTAACTCTAAGCCCTAAACCCCTAAACCTGTCCCCTCGACCCCATCGTTAGAATTGCCAGCCATGTTTGAGACTTCTAAAACGCGTCTTGTTTGAGACTTCTAAGAAGCTGTTTATGAGTCGGGCTAACCCGGCTATATAAACGGGCTGAGTTATGTCACGAAAATCTTTCCTGGACACAAAATGATCATTTGAATTAACTTTATGCTCTTCTTACAGCCAAACTAAGCCAGTTCTGCTTTGAAATATCATTTTGGATGTCTATATAGTAGCTACTATCGAAATCCGCACTAGAGTGGTTAATTGTTGTTTCGGAAACCAACGTTGGAGGTCAATTTGAATGTACCACGTGATATGAAAATAATGCATCATGTGATTCAAAGATATATTTGCCGGTTTGCCCTGCACGAGTCACAATTTCATAACAAGAAGTCTTGTTTCTCCGAAGATGGAAGTATAAGCTTCGAAAAATTCATTTAGATCACTTGGCAGATACATGTATTTTCGAATCAAATGGTTTTGCATCGCGATGACATCAATGTTTATAATCCGTACTGCACAATGCACATTTTACCTTCTTGTTCTTCGATCATTCTCCCCTGATGAAAATATGGGATCGAAGGTGGTTAACACTACAGTATCTGTTCAGTCAGTATGGGTAAGCTCTTTTCTGCTTTTGATTGCAGTAATCTGCGCATTTGTTGATGATTTAAACGCCACTACGCCAGCGTTGAAGTGATGGATTGTTCGGAAGCTGATTTACGCGCGGCCGACAGTTCGGCTAAAAATAACGGCATTGATGTTATGCGAATCCTGCAGTTGCAAATTCATTTGTCTCGAAAACATCAGCCAAATGATCTAAATGAATGTTTCGAAGCCATATTTTGGTTGTAGTTTCGCCTTTACTTCCATCTTTGGAGAAACAAGATTTTTGTTATGAAATTGCAATTCGTGCAGTGCAATGTATCTTGAATCACATGATGCATTAACTTCATATCACGTGGTACATTCAAATTGAACTCCAACGTTGGTTTCCGAAAGGACAATTAACCACTCTAGTGATTTCAATAGTAATAGTAGTGAGAAAACCAGACTACGCTAGAATGTATTTATAAACTCTTTATTCCGTAAACTATAAACATAAAAACTTAAAAACAGAAAAATATAATACCGCTCAAACCACAACACGAGTTCTGTCCCATAATCCTTTTTGCGGTGTGGCACAGGTATCCCAACACCATTGTTTCAGTTTCCAACACCCTCCCCCTTTTTTAGTTCTTAAAACTAAAAAACAACCACATCTAATATTCCTGAATGTCACTCGTAATCTCCCGTATTCTCTCCCTAGCTTTTGTCTTTGCTTCTCTGGCTGCTCTTGGTTCAAATTCCTTCGCCTTCGGATTCATGCATTTCACTCGCTTCTGTTCATCTGTTGCGTTGGACAATTCTATTGGGTATAGATGTTGTAGTGATCTCTCCATTCTTCCGTTTGCTGTTCGTAGTGAAGCACCTCGAATTACTCCGTCCTTCCCCTTGATCAGTTTCTCCACAGCTCCCATTTTCCAAATCCCTCTATTCTTTTCATTTCCTTTGATTATCATAATGTCTGCGATTGATATCTTGGATTTCTTCCCAGACATATGATGATGTCTTTCTCTCAATAACTTGACATACTCTGATGACCATCGTTTCCACATTACGTCTTTACAACGCTTAATGTATCTGGCTTGTTATGTACATTCCTTCCTTCTCTTCGAACTCTGTGGGATCCTCCTCAGGCAGGCTAATGTATAACTCCATGTAACATTCCATTTGGTGTTAATGGTTGAAGCTGAATACCATCTTCCATGTATCCTAGTGGTCTGTTATTCAGCGCTACTTCCACGTCAAGTAGAACGTCTTTAAGCTTCTTGAAAGACAGGTGTGCTTGTCCTACTGCTTTCCTGAGCGCGTTTTTCATCAGGCCCACCATGCGCTCAAAAAATTCACCCCACCAGGGGCTCCTTGAAAGGTTGAATTGCCAGCATATGTCGCTTCGGGCTAAATAGTCATTCAGTACCTGACTCCGTTTGAGCTTCTTAAGCCACTTGGCTGTTGCGACAAACATCTTTCCATTATCACTGACGATTCGTGCTGGTTTGCCTCTCCTCGCTATGAATTATCCTAGGCTTCGTTTGAATTCTTCAGCAGTCATGTCTGAGAGAAGATCAAGGTGTACGGCTCTGGATGCGGCGCAAGTGTACAATGCTACGTAACACTTCCCTTGGATCTTTACCTCGTATGCCATTGGTCCGGCGAAATCCACACCAACTGTCTCAAATTCTCTTTCCCCTTTCGTCCGAAACGTTGGCAGTTTGGCTGGGCTTGGAGCTGGTAGAGGTCTTGCTCTGTAGCGTTTGAAGGTATTGCATCTGTGGATTGTTGATTTGACCAGTTTTCGCAGCTTGTCCACCCACATTTTCTCTCGTACCTTCGCCATTGTTAACGCTACTCCCCCATGCAGTGTTCTGGTGTGCGCATCTGCGACTACCAGCTTTGTGAATTGATGATTGCTTGGTAGGAATACTGGGTGCTCTCCGGTGATTCGCCCTCCACATCGAAGTAACTCTTGTTTATCGGGTGCTAATTCCAATCTTGCAATGGAATCTTTGGTTGCATCTCTCTGTACGAGTTTTATCCAGTATTTCTCTGCTTCGTTTATTTCGCTGGTTGTCAACACTCCCTTTTTCTTGATCTTGTTGGTCGCGTTGAACACAAATCTGAACATCCAAGCTGTGATGCGGAGTGTTTTCCATAGATTGTGTTTCTCAAGTAGACTACTCATGTTGTTGACTTCCTTCACTGTAACTGTCTGCAGCTGTTTGGTAATCTTGACTTCCTCGTTCACTTCCTTTGATTGCTTCAGTGCGATGTCTTGTGGCCATTCCAATTCGTCAGCCAGCCATGTTGGTCCGTTCCACCAAAAATCACCGAGTTGGTTCGTGGTTGCACCTCTGCTTCCTATATCTGCAGGATTCTGAGTGGTTGGACAGTGCCTCCAGGTTACATCCTTTTGCCGTATCTTAGCAACTCGGTTGGACACAAACTGTTTCAATTCACTGTTCCTGTTCTTAATCCAATAAAGTGCTACGGTGCTGTCCAACCATGCAAGAATTCCAATGATGTTGTATCCTTCCAATGCTTTGCGGACGTTGTCGAGAAGATTAGCCACCATGTGTGCTCCGATTAGTTACAATCTTGGAATACTGACATTCTTCTTCGCTATTCGTGACTTGGAAGCTACCAATCCTTGGGTTTTCTTTTCCTTTTGATGCACAACAGCATAAATCACAGCACTGCACCCTTTCCCACTGGCATCTCCAAAGCCATATAAGGTCATGCCCGTAATCTCTTCGTGGTGAGGTGTGATGCATCTGGTGACTATCGCTTCTTCAGGAAGGTTGGTAAGCCATTTCTTCCATGAGCTTTCGATTTCCTTTTGTAGTGGACCATCCCATGCACGTGTGGCTTGCTTCACAGGTTTGTCGGTACAGTCCCTTGGCAATGAGCATGATTGGCGACGTTACTCCTAGTGGGTCATACACTCTGGCCATTGCTCTCAGCATTCCTCTTTTGCAGTCTTATTGCAATCTCTGAAATTCACTGCTAAAGTGTCACTTGACTTGTTCCACTTCATACCCAACATCTTCGTTTCTGTCGGTGTTGGGTATCCTCCAATTCAGGCTTGCTCGAGTGCCACTTGTGGAGAGGGAATCCTCCTTTCTTAAACAATTGAATGGCATCCTCCTTGAACTTGCGCACTTGTGTCTCTCCTCCAGAAATGACATCATCTAAAGTATTCTTCTTTAGTTCCTGAACTGTGTCTGGATACTGGTTGTTGTAACTCTCCAAATGTTCTTTTATTGTTCCTCCAAGTAAGAATGGACTTGGTGCGATTCCAAATGGTAACTCTTGTTTGTCTCAGTGGAATGACTTTCTTGGCTTGTGGATCATTTACCCAGAAGAAACGCAGTGCATCACGGTCTTTTGGATCCACCCATATCTGGTGAAATGCTTGCTTTATATCCCCAGTCAATCCTATTGGCTTGAAGCGATTCCTAACCAGCACGTCGTGTAGTAATGGTTGCAATGGTGGTCCCTTGTGAAGACACTCGTTCAAAGACGCTGTATTTGGATTTCCTCTTGCCGAAGCATCAAATACCATCCGAACCTTGGTTGTCTCAGCTGAATCCCGGATAATGGGCTTGTGCGGCAGGTAGAATACTCTTTCACTAGTTGGTTTCTCAGGGGAATACTCCACAATTCCTTCTTCAAGTTGGTTTTGTATAATGTCATGATACTGTTGCATTGTACTTGGTTTTCTCTCGAGTTTTCTCATCAGTTGATCCAGTCTTGCTCTGCTACCTGATTCATGTGTCGACAGTGAGTAGTATAGAAAGTGGGGCTACCAGCGCATTTTTCCATTTTTTCATGCTTCGCAATCAAAATTGAAAAATTCGCTGTTACCACCACTTTCGAGACTACTAAAACGAGACGAAATAAATTAGACTCGAAAATCATCACACGCGTTTCCCGAAATAGTTTTTCGAGTATTAGTACGTAGAAGCTGCAACTAACTGTCGTGACTGGTCATCCTTTTCCCAAGTACAGTATGTTTAAACCTCTCGTCTAGTTCCTCACGTTCTAAGCTACTCTTAGCGAAGAGTTGTCGTTTGAGCTCTCTAATCTGGTATATAAATAACAACTCTTTGTTTAGTCTCGCTGTCTTTTCCTCCACTGGCTCCCGACGTTTCTACACTCATTAAGTTAGTATATACTCATGTCTTTAGGTCGTTTTTGTAAATTATTGTAATTAGATGACGCTGTCTTCTTCGTTCGGGGGTTCCCCCTCGGGGATTTCCCCTCTAGCCATGTGGCTGAATACGTGTTTACTAGTTGTCAGTCCACCTGATAACAACCCTAAATAAGGGAGGTAGGGGGATATGTGTGATATAAGCTTCTCTACATCTCTTTTTAGTAACTGGTCAGTAATCAACTCGTTTTCAAGCTTTTCAGGTGACTCAATAGCGTTGAACCCTCCTAACGCGTGGGCGAACTTACTTATTAAAAGATCACAGAGGAACACGTTCGCTTTCCTCCATTCTTTTTATCTCCCATCCTTCATAGATCTTGTTGATAACTTTAGATGAGGCCTTTTTAAGGTAAGCGACGGATTGATCTATCTCACCGTCCTCTGAGAGTCTTTTTAGTTCGTTTCGTTTCTTGTCTACGTCAGTTTGCAAGGTGTCGTCAACTTGTGGTGTGTCGATTTGTGGTTCGTCGATCACTTCCTGTTCTGCTTCTTGTATGTCTTCGATGAGTTCGTCAATTGTTTCAATATTTTTTGTCTTACGTTTTGGCATGTCCTATAATATACGATATGTTTTGTTTTTGCGGAATAGCTGTTTCGTATGAGTATGGATGCCTTGTGAGTATCTCCAATCTTACGTTTTCGTTGTCTCTCAACTGTTTTGTGGAACGACTATTTCGTATGAGTATGGATGCCTTAGAAGTATCTCCAATCTTACGTACTCGTTGTCTTTCAACTGTTTTATTATTTTCTGAATTTCCACTTTATCGACTCCGTTAAGATAATCGTCTGCAATAGTTTTCATATCGTTTCTGTTAGGGTTGTAGAATGTCACTAACTTTGAGATGTTCTCACGGTATCGTTTACTAATTGAGGTTAGTTGTTGTGTTACGACTATTGTGGATAGGTTGTAGTGTCTAGCACTAAAGGCTAGTTTAACTAGTTCGCTTGTTCTGTTTTTAACGTCCTGTCCACCAGCACAATCGTCTAGTATTATCAATGAATTGGTGCCTTTATAAATACAAGTCACATATTTAAGAAATACGTTGACCTTATCTTGCTCACACTGAATAGCGATAAAGTTTGGGTCTCTCAAGTATTTCCACTCTGTGTACGTTTTATTCCATTCAAATGTTGGACATATAAGAATGATATAATCGAAGTGATTCATATATTCTTTCTCTATCATATCTAGTAGGTAGTGTGTTTTACCACAGGCTGTCATACCAACAATTAGCATGTTAAAAGGCGTTTTCATATAGAATACTATATGTTTTAGTATTGGATTGATTGTAGATCGTTGTTGATAAGGTTTACGAGTCCGTCGGAGAGTACGAATATTCTACACATGACGTTCGCTGTTGTGGCTTCTTTATTGATTCCCATCAATATTCCTGACTGAGTGTTCACGATCTTTTTTCCGGTGGCAACTTTCACGTTATCTTCGATAGATCTAAGGTCAACAACCAAAGCGAAACCGTCTTTGTAAAACTTTTGGACAGTCATATGCTGGTCACAGTCTAGTTTTCGTCCAAATAGTCTTTTCGCTTCTCCCCAGAGTCTTGATTTCGGTATTCCTTGACTGTAGACCATGTTCGGTACACCTTCGATAGTGAGTTTGACTGACTCTATGTTTGGGTAGACGAACTCCTCACTATCATTTCTTATCTTATTTGTGAAGAGTAGAACGATAGCTTTCATTGATTTTCTTGGTAGGTTAATATTTTCGTTCACAAGTGTGATTCCTTTATCCCACTCCACAGTCTTCATTAGTGTTATGTGTTCGTATGATAGAGATCTACCAGATGAGTATAGATATGATACTTCATCAGCAATCTCTTGACTCTCGATAGTTTCATACTCCAACTCAAGGTTCTCTAACGTGTAGCCAGCCACAGCCTCGTTAGCTTGAGCCACCATAATATCAGACGCTTTGGGGAGTGTGATTATGTACCTGAAATTGTTGTTCATGTTGTATGGTGTGTATAGACCGTGATCTTCTAGAATCTTGTCAAGTTGAATCTTTTGCTTGGTGCCATGAATAGAGAACATCAGACCATCGCTAACTTTTTGTACGTCTCCACTCGCCGCACCACTGTCATCTTTCGATATTAACTTTCGAAGGTTCTCGTTTGCTAGACCATATTCAATCATAGCCGTTCGTTCTGTTTTAGATCTCCATAAATCTTTGTACGTACTGATAACACTCTCACCACAGTTGTCGTACACAGTCTCACCTGCTATTTTTATCACCAGTTTTTCAGAGAGTAGTTTCGAAAGGTTGTTAAGAAACCATGATTTCACGTTCGAACTTTTGAAGTCGAATAGAAGATGGAGACTGGATGGTACCAAACAAGTGTTACCCTTTGTTCTTGGGATATCAATGTATAACTCCTCCTCTGGATTGGCTTTGTTAGGGTTTAGCGTCACAACATGACGGGTTCTTGTGCCTTTGATAGCAGATATTTCACGACGTCTATATCCGGGAAGCAACTCTTTTTCACTAGTATTCATGCTATATATTATAACACATGTTTTATTTCCTCTGTTTGTACTGATCGTAGACGAACCAAGCTAGTGCTATCGCTAGGATCCACAAATTAGACGCTAACCAAGATACGCCTGCAGCTCCCCACTTTAGCACAGTCGCCACCATGTTTAGCAGTCCAGACAGTAGAGGGCCAGCCTTTGTGGCTAGATTAGCTATAGCTTTTCCTAGTTTTCCAAGTGTTTGACCACCTTTGAAGACGACACTTCTAGCAGATATTATAATTGTGGTGATAAAAGAGGCTATGGTTATTCCTAAAGCTGAGGCACCCAACCAATTTTCCTTAAACCACTCCTTTACTTTTTGTAACCTAGTGATGTCCTCTTCTTGTCGCTCCCTAACCTCCTCACGTTCCAATTGATCTAGGGTTCTGTCCCTAGCTGTCTTGAGACCTGTCAATCGTTCGTTCAACTCGAACTCCTCTGTGGAGTCGGCTTCCTCTCTGTTGATAAGGTCTACAGTCTTGTTAATAGCGTCCTGAAAATAGTCGGCTTGCGCTCTTAGAAATTGTGGTCTAGTGTCTGGATCGATTGTATCACTTGAGTTTAGGACGCCTCTTAACTCGCTATTTTCTTTTTCTGTTAACCCAAATACATTATCGTAGTTCACTTCTGTTTCAATTACTGGGAAGTCTTCACTTGAAACTGTGGTGTCTTCTGTTCTATCGCCAGTTGTTGGGGTGTCTCCTGTTCTAGCGTCAGTTGTTGTTGTGTCGGGGATTTGACCGACTAGCTCTTTAAACTGTTCAATCGCACTTTTACTTTTACTGTCTTTACTGTAGATTAAACCATTTTTTCCAGGTTTTAGAATTATTTTAGGTCTCAAATATTCACCGTCTTCTCCTACCGGTTTGAAAATAATAGAACCTGAGGGTGTCACGTACGACCTGTTGACTATATTCCTTGACACATCGTCATTACTAAGTCTTTTTTTGTACAATTTACGTATTTTTTTGTCTATTAGATTGGTTCTTTTTATACCATTTACTACTAACTCTTTGTTGAGTTCGTTTAGTTTACCTAGCCTTCTTTCGATTTCGTTCACCTCTTCAAAAGCCAAATCGAAGCTCTCGTCGTGGACGTCACCGTATGACTCTGGTTTAGCAAACACTACTGCTGGGGCATCAGCGGTGACATTACTACCCTTACTAGTGATTAACACTGTTTTTCCGTCATCATTACTTGTGAATAATGTCTCCATATATCTGTTTCGTAGTCTGCGTTTTATGACTCTAGTCTCTATCTCTACTTTCACCCTGGTGATTGTGGTGAGTCTATCATTATATTCTTGATCTGTTTCACCTTCTACAGGTGTAGTATTGTTAAGTGTCTCGAGCTCTTCTTTTAACTCCTCGTCCGTATACTCCTTAAACTTTCCACGATCTTGCATTTCGATTTCATCGAACCCTCCTTCAGCCATTATATACTACTCGATATTTTGAATATCGCTTTCTGGTATCCATGAGTTGTGTTTACTATCATAACCAAGCCACTTAACCAAAGCCATCTCCTTACCTCCCACCTTCTTTCTCTTCACTACCTTCTCGACCTTATAAACGTCATCTTTTTTATCAACAGCTGACAACTCTTCCTCATAAAACTTACCGATGATGGGTTCCCCTTCATGGTCCTCTATCTCGTACACGGTAGGGTCACCACGTATGACCTTTGTCACTTTGAATAGCTCCTCAGTGAAGTTAGCCTCATACCCTTTCGCGAATATGCTCTTGTACTTTGATATCCTGACAGTCTCACCTACTTTAAACTTTGGTAGTGGGTAGTCACCGAAATGGTGTCCAAACAACGTCGTCCATACTTCGTTTTCGTTTTTCTTGCTCACATCTTTAGGTTTCATTAGAATAGTACTATGTTTGGTATTATTGTAATTTTCAACGATTTGGTCTAAAATGTCAATCCACTTGTACGTTCCTTTACTGTAGAAGTACTTCCACATAGACGTCTTAAGTGTTCTGTTAAACCGTTCCACGACTGCTGCCTTTTTATCAGAGTTCGTGCTAAAGTATTTCACGTCGTGTTTCTCCAATAGATCCTTCACACCAACGTTGTAGAATTCCTTACCATCGTCAAACTGAACCAGCTTTGGATACTCGCCAAATCTAACCTTAACCTTCTCTAGTAACTCTGTTACAGCCTTAGTCATGTTTTTCGTATCTTTCCTGTAGACAGGTATGGTAAACGCATACCTACTAAGGATCTCAGTGGCTGTTAGTATCCAGTAGTACCCGTTGTTCTTGTGCTTGTACTTACCCATATCGACCAAGTCCATCTGTATCTGCTCACCCAGATAGTCAACAAACGTTTGTCTAAACTTGTGTTTCTTAACAACTGGTTTGTACCTAGTGTATGTGTCTTGGGATTTTAGCCAGTCCTTTATCTTTGTCCTACTAACGTTTAGACCGTCTTCTTGTGCCTTTTGGTACAGCCTCTCAGCAGACTGGTAACCAGTTGATGGGTTGTAGTAAATATCTCTTAGTTCTTGCTCCATATACACTACATGATATGTAAATCTAACAGCACCTCACCAACGTTAACACTGTTATCGTCCTGGTCTGTTATCTTGAACTCTAGTTGGTTGATGACTCCTTTGTTTATTGGGATTTTCGACCCAACACCAAAATGTTGTACAGAGCCTTTAAGTGTCTGCGTGCTAGTTATTGGCAGTACTGTGATACAGTCACTTTTGTTACCATTAACTATGTTATTAGATCTGTCCACGATACTAGACGTTACTTGTATGTATTTCAGTCCTCTGTTAACGTTCACAACGTTAGGACTGGTTTTTGTGGTGGCTATTGTAGTGTTTTCGTCAAATCCTAAAAGTTGTCCAAATTTAAACAGTTCTATTTGTTGATCAGTTGTTATCGTACACGTCGAGTCATGTCTGTTAGCCACTAGCTTCACGTCTCCTAACTCTTTCAAGTCATCGGCAATCATTTTAAAGGTGTGATACCCAGGACTAAAAACGTGGTCACTACTGTTATAAGTTATCTCGTTGTTAGCTGTGGTTACGTTAACGTAATCCCAAAAGATGGTTGCCTTCTTCACTAGTAAGTGAGGGTCTGAGTTAGTTGTTATAATTGACTCTGGTAGGTCTGTAGTTTTCGTTGAACCACTAATCAATACTACCACTCTCATATAACGTACGGTATGTTATGATGGACGCATTCAAAAGAAAGTACCCTTATGCTGACAAGAATAGGTTTTTTCTTGATGTTGACGACAATATGCATATACATATATTCTTCGTGACGAAAACTAATATTGGTGACGTTTCGATAGACTCAAGTAGGTTTAAGAGTAACCCGGAGTATACTAAGTATCTAACGATAAATAAACCAATGATAGCTAACCAAAAAGAGATAGCTAACGCCGTACGCGTGGCTAAGCTGAATCTAGTGAAAAAGTATCCTCACGTCACTTTGAGCAAGTTTGAGTTCGATCCAACTGTCTCACAAGATGGTGAGGTTAATGGCGTTGACATATATTTTAGAAACAACGACATCATAAGCACGAACATAACTAGTGATACCTTCAAAAACGACAAGAGTATGTGGGTTTGGTTACACAACAACAAGTTTCCAGAAATATGGCTATCTGGTGGAACTATCCAACCACTATCAAAAGGTCGTAAGAACCACTGGGGACTTTGGGATGGTTATCCAACGGAAAACGTGTTGAACTACCCAGTGAATAACTTTAGAGTATTCGTTAATCAAAAGAGCTACTTTCTCTCAAAGCTACCAATATTACAAATCACCACGTCAAAGACAAAGTCAAAGTGGGACGATAATGAGAGCTACTATAGGGTCGTGTTTGCAACGTATTGTGCAAGTTTCTGTTGTGGAGTGTCGTTACAACACTTGTCACCCTCGCAAGAAGTTCACCCTGTTATCACGAGTGTAATGAGGTTTCACCTGTACTTTACTGTTAGAAGACTTCTCAGAAGGATGGAAGGTGGTGAGAGTATGAGATCGATAAGTAGAGAGTTTGATGCTGGAGAATTGTATGGTAAGACAGACAAGATTCCTAAAAAACATTACTATCAGGGTAAAGTCCTTGCTGACGGTACAACAGGTGAGGAGAGAGTCTTCACTATTAACGACGTTAAGAACGACTACAAACGATACGTTTCCTCTGGTGTCGAATGGTCTCACCAACATTGGGAGACAATATCTAAATCAGTCCATAGAGGCCTTTGTTTACTCTACACTTGGTGCACAAGCAAGAACACGTGTGTCAGTCGTTGGTGACTCCGCAGGCAGTCTAGAGACTCAACAAGAGTTCCGAAAGTTGGTGGAGGATAGCGTCATAAACTATGACGTGTCAACGTGGATTCTCAACATGACAAGTCGATTAGAGACACTAACGTTGTCCAAAATCTTGCGCTATCACCGTCTACGTGGTTAATGCCAAGTAACGTGGTAATCCTCAAGAATAAAATCGCTGGGTACAACAACCTATTGAAGACTGCTACACAGAGTATGAAGTTTGGAGTAAATAGTGGGTTAAACTACACAGAAACGACGGAGGTTAAGAAAGTACATCAAGAAGGTGGAGAGCATCTGGAGACACTTGATAAACCAAAGGTGACGAATCGTCTGGTGACATCAAACGTGGCACACCAGGAAGAGCATCTGGAGACACTTGATAAACCAAAGGTGACGAATCGTCTGGTGACACCAAAAGTGACACAACGTCTGGAGGCATCAAAGGCGACATCAGGTGATAACACGACAGAGTTAGGGCTAGTTCTAGTGGTTTCGGCTGCGTCTGGCTATTTAGTAAGCAAATATATGTTATAACATAATGAGTCTAAGTTATGGATTTGAGGACAAAGACTACGAGAGTGACAAAATATTAAGAAGAGCGAAGAGACATCTAGACAGTGACCCTAAGTTAAGTGTTAGCGGTGGGAGGATGTCTGGAGATATAGATATGGCGTTCAGGGCACTCAAAAACATAGCAGATCCAGAAGATGATTTGGATGCTGTCAGTAAAAAAGTGTTGGAGTCCGTATACTTATCGCAATACTTTAGAATGCAGTCCTATAACGTTATATTTGACTTTAACGTCGCAAAGCATGCCGTGAGTATGGTGGAATACCACAATGGAACAAATAAAGTGAAAACCATTAGAGATAAAACGAACATGTTAGTACAATATGATCCAACGTATGGTCCTATTATTGGTGTTAACAATGGTCATATCTTCCTATCCCCCGAACTAACTCCAATTCCATTTGAAGCTGGAGTGCATTTTAACTGCTCACGTATGAAATACTGTGACATATCCGTTTTTATGGTAGTGAGGTTAGCCACGAGGGTTTCTACGAAAGATTGGGAGGCGATTATCTCAAACGATGATGGATCGTGGGACAAATACATAGGGTACAAAGGAGGTGATAAATTATCATATGGTGGTGGAGCTCCAGCAAAGGAGTACACGTGTACAATCCCAAATAACATCGACACCACCAAGAGACATATGATATCAATACATTGGCGGATGGGTAACTCCTACGTTAAGGTGAACAACATAAGATCAACAGACTCAGACTTCACAGCTAATTACGAAGAGATAGGGTCTCCTTACGTAACGATCTTTGGAGTGCATCGACCAAAAATACCACTCGCACCCTATAAGTACCCGTCTTTGATAGAGTTCTACGGTGTGAGGATTGTCTCTGGCTACATGACGAGCCGAGACATAATATTAGTTGGTAGAGATATGATGAAGGAATATGGGGTAAGTTAATGAGGAAGAAGTCAGTTGTTGATTTCAATCACATATCAAAGGATATGTCAGAGGAAGAGGTACTAGAGCTCAAACGTTTGTACGCGTACTACCACAAACTAGAAGCCTGTTACAAATGGAAATACAAGAGGTTGAAGAAAATTAAACTATCGTTAAACATGATTAGCATAGGGTTAACGACAGTAGGGATTGTAGCTGGATAGATAACCGCTAACCCTCTAATCATTGCTTGTATTAGTGGTCCTGGTTTGATCATCCAAGGTTACTTAGCTAAATCCAATATGCCGAGTAGAGTGGAGCATTGTAAGTTCGCGCACACTAGCTACAAAAAGATACTGACACAACTAAGATCGTATCTTAGAGGTCTTCCTTACAACGAGTCAATGTTCCTCTCAGACGTTAAAGTGTTGGACGATATTGTGACAGACTTATGCCCACCAATCAATGGAATGGTGAAAAGGTACAATAAAATATATGACGAGACACAAGGGGGGTCCGATCCTGACACCCCTTTAAACACAGGTCTACACGTAAGAACCAGTGATGTGTCAGTCGACAAGTTCCAAGAGTAGGTGCTCAGAAGTATCACCAATTAGGAGTTTGTTCTGATCAACCCCCCAAAACGGGGGGTTGGTCAGATCATGTGTTTGTGCTAAGCAAATTACTGTTTTTTAGACCCCGTCGTTTCAATGAGGTCTAAAAATATACACCCAAGTACAGTCTATATATCAGAACCAGGAGTATTAAGCAATTATTTTTTAAGAATAGCTGACCCCCTAAAACGGGGTGTCAGCTTTTCTCAAAAATAACTGCTACTTTGAAGACTATAATTAAGATGTCCTAATAGCGTGCAAATAGTAGTAAAATATTAAGACACTACATGTGACCCCCTACTGATAGTATGTTTGTGATCGATAGAAGGGTCACTTTGACCAAGGTCCCAAAATGGGACCTTGGTCAGATCACGCGTTCGTGCTATTAAGTGGTTACTTTCTTAAGATGACTGCTATTTAAACACAAAAATAAAACCTGTGGTATATTATAGGTGATGAGTATCACTAAAATATTTAGAAATAACGACATGTCAGTCACTGCTGTAAAAGATGGAGACAATATTTGGTTCTATGGAAAAGAGGTAGCCGAAATCTTAGGATATAAGAGACCAGGTAAGGCTATAACAGACCATGTGGCAGACGATGAGAAAATAAAGGTCCAAATATCAACGTCCCAAAACGGGGTGTTGGTCAAAAGTATGGTTTGGCAAATAAATGAGCCAGGTGTGTACAGACTAATATTTTCGTCTAAATTGAGTCAGCCAAGAAGTTTAAAAAATGGGTATTCACAGAAGTCCTACCGTCTATTAGAAAGACGGGTCAGTACACGCAATGCAACCAGTTGTCAATAATGAACGAGACAGACTTGCATTATGACATTGTGAAATATATTAGAGAGTACCACCCAACAATAGTCATCCCAGGGTTGGGTGAGTACCAAGACACATCTACTAAAAGAATAGATGGATGGAAGAATGGTTACAGTGGTGGACAACCAGATTTGATAGTTCCACAGCTACACAAGAGATACAATGGTTTTGCTATAGAGTTCAAAACACCGAAAGGTAATGGGGTTATTAGGAATAACCAGTTGAGGGTATTAAGGAGACTAAGATCACAAGGGTACAACACATTACTATCCTCAGACCAACATGAGATAATACATTTCATAGAGACATATATGATAGACTCTAGAGTCCTGTGTGAGTACTGTAATAGGAGATTCAAGAGTGAAACCACACTATCTAATCACCAAAGATACTTTCATCGAATACTCTATCTGTGAGATGACTGTGAGATGGTCTGTGACCAGATATCACGTATAATATAGATGACTGACAGTGAGTCCGTACCTATTATAACGTCGACAACAAGGACCAAAGACCCTAAGAGAGTAGAGGCAGGCAAACGCTTGGCTGCTATATCTAAAGCTGCAAAAGAGAGGAAGATGAGAGAGAGAGTGGTAAGTGAGATAGAGTATGATGGTTTTAGTTATGGATACATAATAGGAACTATAGGAGTGGTTGTAGCTGCCGGCTCATTGTATTATGCGATGAAGCAAGATAAACAAATGGTGACTGTTAATGAGGAGTCTAAGAACGTTGTAATAAAAAGGAACCACCACCACGTAAACTCGACAGCCTCGATTAAAACATGTCGTATAATATATGACATCAATAGACAGAAAAGAACTTATGAACGAGCTATACGACGCAGCCCTCGTGACTGCTGGAGCCGTAGCTGTGTCGATGGCATCAAAGAAAGTACTAAAAGAACCGTTGGGTACCCCCGAATCAGTGAAGGGCACCCTCAAGTTAGCGACTGCTGTAGGCGTTTCAACGCTACTCGTTAAGTGGGCGCAGAGTAAAAAATACTTACCTATTGACCCGTTCTCAAAATAATCTAACGTAATACATAATGGCTAGTGTGATAGCGGGTGGTTTGTTCAACGCTATAGCATTCGCAGGAGCTGGATTCATATTCAGCAAGCTAAACCATACCGGCTACGAGACAGAGATAAAGAGACACAACAAAGCATTGGAAAGTCTTGCAATAGCGAAAGAAAAGTTCTACGAGAATGAGATTCGTCAGAGAGACAAAATTCAGGAGTTAAGACAACAACTGTCAGATGCTATAACGCAGACATAAACGACACAAACCACGCTCTGGATCAATTAAGAGAAGTACTGACGATACAGTATGATGGGAAGACATTTAGTAAAGAACCTGAGTTGTCAGACTATTACAAACCTTCAGATGAGATGAAAGAATATCAAATGGTATTCATTGGAGTTGTTGGTCTACCTTTAGGTTACTTAATATATAGAGTATTATAATGAGCACTAAAACTTTGAAGGAGATGGCTATGGAAGCAAAACATGGTAGTAGAAACTTAATGGAGATAGTCTATGAGAACCAGATTCGTCAGATGAATGAGATTAAAGAGTTGAAACAACTATTGTTGGACGTTCTAGACCAATCAAGACAGTATAGTAGGAAGACGTTTGATTCTGCTAACTATCACGCCTTCTAGAACGACATTTAAGTTATTATACTATTATGTCTTTAAAAACAGTATAAAGACATAATATTATAATAACTCAAATGGTTGACGAACGTACAATGAGAATGTTCTATGCTGGGTATACATTGGATGAGATTGCATCAAAAAAGTGGAGTGGTACTACATTAGGGTACACGTTGGACGAGATCAAGAATGGAATTAAGGACGCAAAACCAAAAAAGTGGTACGACACCACATACTGTTATGAGTGTAGTAACCACAGAACCCAAATCGAAGATGGTGTATTTAGTTGTAACAAGTGTGGAGAGACTACCTACGGACGTGTGAGGAACTTTATACTACCTAACATTTGGATGTACAAGAAATCGGCTCATATAGTTACAGTAAATGGTTAGGGAGAATGTTGACTAGCAAAAGACTAGTCAATGAGAGTGACGTACCAATAGTGGTCAGTGATTTTATAAAGATAGTATGGTCCTCTTAAAAGAAACGAACTTATTGTCAAGAATATATCGAAATATATTTTCTATATCATAAGAATATGCTCTAGAAGAGGTATAGAGTTGAGAGGTAGTTCTAACGACCTCAAACTTGGTAAGGTCAAGGCACGATTCGAGTATAACCTGTATAGTGTAGTATACATGAAGGATCTAGGTTGGGACGGAAGAGGAGATCCATACTACAACGAGTGGGTAAATAAAACATTTAGTAATATATAATGGCAAGACCAAGAATTTATAAAACAAGAGAAGAAGCTTCAATAGCAGCTAGAGCTCAAACTAAAGAGTGGATGAGAACTCACAAATGGGTGTGTGAGACATGTGATAATAGACCATACTACGTGACCTCTAAATATAGACACTTGGAGACCAAAAAGCATTCGAGAAATTTGAGCATCTAATTTTAGACTATT
The DNA here is from genome assembly GCA_035772405.1 of Chrysogorgia sp. JL179-B06. NCBI lineage: Eukaryota > Metazoa > Cnidaria > Anthozoa > Scleralcyonacea > Chrysogorgiidae > Chrysogorgia > Chrysogorgia sp. JL179-B06. The sequence continues at coordinate 3,673,909 of JAYKKM010000224.1, forward strand.
TTGTAATGTCCATACGCATAACTAGACACACCGTCTGGTAGTATATGTCGCTTGTCGTCAAAGCAGCTTAAGGATATCTTATTTATTTCGTAGCTTCCTATAGTTGGTGGCTCTTGCTGCGAATAGTTTTAATTATGTGAGACATTTGCTCACCATTTGTTAGGACACTTTTATAGTTGTCATGTCTTATATTATTTCTAATGGTACTCTTCTTGATACCTTTAGCAGTCTTCCCACCTTTTCCGTCTTCTTTTATGTAGCTATACATTTTCGACCTTAAACCAACGAACTCAACGATGGGGACTCCTAATGTCTCATCCTTCATTTTACCAATAACCTTCTTGTTAGTTAGGTCGAAGTAAGGAGATGACTTATCATATCCACTAAAGTCGAACACTTCTTTGTTAGCGAACATGTCTTTATACACGTCCTCCGTCCCAATCTCATACATTAGACTATCCGTGTCTGTGAATAGTAGTTTGGCTTTGCTGCCATACTCCTTTTTGATGTTATTGTAGTGGAAGTCGTACATCAATGTCTTCGATAGGTCTAGAATACACATACCTACATATGCTGGTCTATTTAGAGTTAGCTAGTGTCTCTTTGATCTTGTGAACTGCTACCAAGTTATTGTCAAATATTTTACTGCTTACAAAGGTTGGTTTCGACGTTAGTTTCTTCAGTTTTTCCTCGTCTGTTACTAACTCCACGTTCACACGCTTTCGTAGATTCTCCATAGTCTTTCCAAACACACTATTATTCATAAGCTTGAAAAAGTCTTTCTCAAAGTCATTCTTTGCTTGGGTTCTCTTGTCCGTATTAAAGTCGATATATTGTTTGAGCCATGGTGACTGATTGAATTGAAGTACTCTATGTATCTTCTTAACCTTCATTCCCAAACTCTTATATAATTGTAGGTTTCTATAGTGAACGACGTACTTACTCTTACCGTTTAGGTTAGGTACAAGTTTTGCAACCTCTCCTACAGATATCTTAAACTTATTTTGGATTGTCTTACAATAGTTTGACAACATATCACTACTTACTTTCATCCTCTCAGGGGCTAGAGGATAGTCGTTGTGAAGATCGTGCAACTCCTCTGGATACTTCAGATCAACCTCTAGTAGTAGTCCTTTACTTGAGTCATCCTTATATTTGTCAAGGTTGAACTTCTCGACCCACTCAAATCCACCAGTCGGTAGATACTGACACATAGCCCAACCATAAAGGTTATTCGCATCTAGGTACACGATGTGTTTCGATGGCTTGCGACTATCATAGTCCTTCATATATTTATTATTGGCCTTACCATATCTATGCGTGATACAAGAGACGCCACCTCGCATTCCTTTCTCAATAAACTGAGACATGTCAATATCAGTCATCAACTCTAGTTTCACTCCTGTCATCTTTAGAGCAGCGTCCCACGATAGTCCTGGTGATGTGAAGTAGTGACAAGGATCTAATTGGTAGTACTGTTTACACGTCTTTCTGAAGTTCTCAAACACGTCAGACAATAGTAACACATCAGTCTTGAGGTACATATCGTGGTACTCACCCATATTATTAAAATCGAACGTCTCCCACACTTCTTGTGCGTGTTCATAATCAGCGTCTGATATGTGTTCGTCGTTTAGTACACTGTAGAAGCTCTCCTTTGAGGGTAGCTTTATGTCTTCGAACTTATCGAAACTATCCATATAGTCATATGGGTACACACCCTTTCGTGACATCAACTCTAACTCCTTACCTTGAAATACTTCGGACGTGTACTTAAGACAATCTCTTGGTAGGTTGTTTACTAGGTTGACTAGACTAGAGCTCATGAATTGGAAACTATCTAGAAACACTAGATGTTTACCTAACATGAATGCCATATATTTCTCCATATTATTTGGTATGACGTTGATTTTCTGACCTAGATTACCTATCTCTTGCATTATGAAGTGACTATCGTATCCTCTTAGATTGTGAAATATGACAGGTATCTTATCAGTCAGTCTATAGTTCCTATTACATAACTGATGTGCTGAACCTCTATATTTACCAGTGATATGACAATGATCTCTAACTCTCATGTCTCCACTTTTATATTTCCCATCACAAATGTGACATTTATTCGATTCCTTGAAGTTAACCTTATCAGCTCTGGTCAACACCATGTCCTCATTAAAATGCTCCTTTCTAACTTTCTTGCAGTATTTAACCTCCTCTAAACATCTTTTTCATGAACTTCCTAACAGAATTCTTACCTCGAAACATCTCTACTGGTTTACTATATTTATCATCATAACAGCACACTACTTTGTACCCATACCCACAGTCTGTGTGTCTTTGGTACTCACTAGTGTACGATCCTGTGAGTGGTGTCACGTTGTCTATCTTCTCTGTGATAGCCTCAAAGTCTGCATATATTACGAATGGCACTTCTAAATGTTTGTGGTAATTCTTGTACTCAAGAGTGTTGTCTCCTTCATCTGGCATCTTGATCGCTTGCTTGCCATTTATCACCATACAAACCTCCTTGTGTTTCTCTTGAATCTCACTGGTAGTAAAACATTGAAGACAGTACCTACAGAAGTTCTTGCGACACTTGTGTTTAGACTGACCGCACATAAACCTATCAAAGTCTTTGATGTATACGTAATGTCGTTTATTACCACTCGTTATAAGTAGCAGGTCCATATGATCCTCGAACTTCTCCTCAGAAACGTAAATAGGGAATGGCTGCTTGTCCTCGTACCCAAACACGTTGATACTAATACCGTTCTGCCTCTCTATCTTGTTGTACTGTTTTGTATTCATTGGAAATCTCACTCCTTCATAGTTCACAGAACCTACGTTCTTCTTATGCTTCGACACTCTCTGCGGATCCTTTCCTACAGGACACTTGTGCAACACGTGACACCACATAAAACACTTGTCATCGTTGTTCTTTATATTTATCAAACCTTTCGACGCGTTCCTCAACTCTTCTGGTAGCTCAATATAACTCGATCCTTTAAGAGGCTTATACACTACCACATTAATAAAGTGATCACTAACACTGTCCACAACCCACCCAGACCCTTCTGACAACCATACAGCTATACGATTCACTATCTCCTCACTAGCTTGTCTCGTAGTCCCACTAATATCAACACTACTAACCACTGTTTTGACCACACTATTGAAGAAGGCTGTCTTAAACACAGACTCTCCGTCACCAATTTGTTTCTCTAGAGTCACTTTCAATGTCTCGGAAAACTTTAAACCTCTCAGTTTCTCTAACTCTTTCTGTAAAGTCGAGCCCACTACTCCTCTAGTCTTGACTAGTTGTTTTAATGGATCCTTATTGTCGATCACCTCAACACTATACGACTTGGTGTACCCTTTGAGAGCAACTCTCCTTTGTACTACAGTAGGACGTTTCATCTTAGCAATAAGACTAGTGACTCTCTCGTACTCTTTGTCTGAGGCCTCCTGACTCAATTGTGACCTCCTCACATATCGTCTAAGATCACGTCTAGCCTTTCGAATCTCTTTGACCTCCCTAACTCTGGTGACTCTATTAATAACGTTCTCTCTAGATCCCCTTCTAATAAGGTCCATCCACTTATACCCCAATGCTTTAGCATCAGCTAGATAGCCAGACATCCTCTCTAGAAAACTCATCTTAATATTCGGCATAACTAAATTACCAGAACCCATAGCAGGATCACGTGCACCACCACTCGATAGTGTACCACTACGAGCGACATTACCACCCACAGCAGAGTTACGTTTACGTTCACTTCCTTCTCATAAGAGTCGTTTTATTATTTAATATAGCCAAGTCTTTAGACCCTTTCGAATCATGAGCCCCACTCAACTCACGAGTTGAAATAAAACCCATACCAGGATCACGCGTAATATTACTTGACATAGTCTTGTTACGAGCGACATCCCCACCCACAGCAGCCCCATGTCTAGACACATCACTCTGTAGCCTACTAGCTGACACACGTCTCATAGGCTCCAAACCACGTGACACATCGTCTATTAGTAGTCTCGAAAGTGGGGTTAACAGCGAACTTTTTCCATTTGAGTGTCTCAACTTCTCTGGAGAATGCAGCACTTTCTCTGTTTTTAGATTCCACATATTTGCTCGAGAGATATATGTGGAATCTAAAAACAGAAAAAGTGCTGCGTTCATCAGAGAAAAAAGTTGAGACATGAAAAAATGGAAAAATGCGCTGGTAGCCCCACTTTCTATACTACTACAGTGGTGGATGTCCTGCTTTCCACGGAAGGCCTGTTGAGTACCTGCCATCAGGCAATCTTGTTAGTTGCTCTTTAAATTCTGAATGTATGGCTTCTTGACTACCTTCAGGTTCATCTAACTTCACCAGGTCCCATAAGTGTCCATCCAAGTGTTGTCCTCTCTGCGATGGGCTGGTTCTTTCCTCCTATTTTGCAGTCGGTTGTCTTAATTCGAGCGATTTCTCCAGCTCCAAGGATTAGATGTATTGGATGTTTACCCTTGTTATCTTCATTATCAAACTGTATTCCTTTCAGGTGTGGATATCTTCCCTTGAGATCTCCAATTTGTGGGTTGTTGAGTGTCGTCAAAACTGGGCGGTCTAGCTTGTTCACCTTCAAATCTAAGATTTGTTCTCCATTGGTAGACTCTACCTTGATGTCATACACAGGCATCTTCTGGTTTACAGTTGCGGTCATGGTTTCAATGCTTTTGTTCTCCCATCGGGTTAGTTTCATGTCCAAGTGCTTTATGAGTGTGGTCGAAGCAAATGAACTGCCAGCACCGGTGTCCAGCAATGCTCTGAACTTTTCTCCTTTGACTACCACCACTATGGTTGGGTGAATGGTTTCCTAAGCAGCACCAATCATATAATGAGATGGCGGCTGTCTTGATCCGGCTGAGCATATGGATGAGTGATGTTTTCCCTTACATTTCCTGCAATTTCCACTCTTGCAACTCGCAGCTCCATGGTCTTTTCCACTACAGTTATAACACAGTTTATTCTTCCTCAAGAATTCTTTCCTTTCACTCACTGATTCAACTTTGTCGCATTCACTACTTCTATGGTCAGTCGAGTCGCAGTAGACACACTTTGGCGTTTTTTGCATTGGTTTCAGTTCCCTGGAAATTCTTCTCTTTTCTGTACGAAGTGGAAGTGAATAGTGGTGGATATTTACCGAGACGCGAAGCGTCGAGGTAAATATCCACCACTATTCACTGACACTGAAATGAATAATTGTTTTAGCATATACCAAAACAAATTGATAAAAATTAGGTAAATTTCGGTTAGTTTCATTATAATTTAGCCAGGAATTGTTGCGAAACGCAAGGCAAAACTAAATTCTCCCAAGGTGGAAACTCCATATATGGAGTTGTTTATCAGTTTTGACAAGCTGACAGCCCGGGTCGTTTTGAGAACCTTTCGAAGCTCGTTTCGAAGTTGGATCACAGTAAGGACCAGTAAGGCAAAAGACCACTGGATTTTAGCCTTTTAATACTGTAAATGGGAAAACCTTAGGACAAAGGATAGCTAATGAATTCTGGGTGAGTAAACGAGTTGTTCTTTGCAAAAGATGAGTTATATAAGCGTTTTTATTTCTGTCAGTGCAGTGTCAATGTTTCATGTGTTTAGTCGTTGAATTTCCTTTAATTTACAAATAATTTCTGTGGGTGTTTACTGTTATAAAATCGGTAGTATGTTTCTCTGTATATAACCAGGTAATTTGTTTAGTATTCAGTTCATTTATACTCGCCAGTTTCTTAATTTGGCAGTGTATTGCGGTAATCTTTACGGCCGATACCGTTATACTATTATTCTTTAAGTTTTGCTTGGTTTTTGTTGTAACTGAAATGATTTTTATTTTTTAATGTTTGTAAATGTTATTAAATTCTATATGAAAGGCAATTCAAATTGTCTCATAAACATATATAAAGGAGAATATCGATATATGAACTACGGAGTACACTTTTCTAAAGACAACTGACAACAGTCAGTTCGTTCAATCGAGTTTGTTTTTGGAGCACATTTATTTCGTTGTTCTGCGGGTTTTTGAGCACTTTCTATTCTCTTTTTGCAACTTCTTTTTCATAAATATTACGTAAAATATTTGCCCTGCATACAGTAATTGTTTTCTACCTTCCTGCTTTTACCAATTTCTTGCATTACGTAAAAAGAAAAGTCGTTCAAGAGAAGGACACAATCTTGCTTTGCGAAACAGTGAATAGTGCAGGATATCCCGAGCTAGAGGAACCAATCAGATTGCACGAAAAGCACTATCCACTGTTTTGGTATATGCTAATACAATTTATCTTAGGAGAATCCATAGATTGCAAATATGTTAAATCTCCACAGACGTTATAGGCACTGCACATTTGGAATCCGTAGACGGTCGGTAGCATCTTTGATGCATGGTCGGTAGCATCTTGGGACTTTTTTACGCGCGACTATTTTTTTGATAATATTCTAAACCAAACCCTAAAACTAACCCTAACCTAACCTTAATCCTAACCCTTTTAAAAATAAAAAAGTAAAGTAAAAATTATATACTCACCCAACATTCGAACCCCGATCTCACAACTAAAAATCAATAACACAGACCACTCGGCTATATGCAACCGAACTTGAAATTTTTGGTTGATAATCAATATTTATGTAATCCCATTGTAAGTAAACTATATATATAATAAAAAGATGCTACCGACCGTCTATACGGATTCCAAATTAGCATAGGGCACTTTAAACGAATCAGCCGGCTCCCGGCTCATATAAACAGCCCCTAAGTGGATTATGATGATCAAGTTAAATTAGTCAATTATTGTATACTGAACAAGGATGACGAGGAGTAAAGATTATCCATTCTCTTTGTTTTGTATGGAGAACTATTTTGTTTGAAGCACGTCGTCGTAAGTCCCTAATTATCTCGATAATCAATAAACGAATTTCGTGGACGAAAAATAGCTGACAGCGAGGCTGTGCGCGCGCAATGCATCACCCTGAGACTTATTCATAAAGCTAGACAAATAATAATTTTTCTCGATTCTTTTCAATAAAAATAAACGGATATTTCTAATCCTTTACTTTCTAATCTTTTATTCCACGCTGTCTGGTTTTGCTGGGGAACGGAGCATGCTGTGTCAGTTTTAATTAAGCTATCTATGACTATGGCGAGCTTAATATCTGGAATTATTGAATTATACTGAATTATTTTTCAGTAAATTACTGCATGGGGCCAATATATCCATGGGGGTTACGCCGAAGAACTTCGGCGTACGTTTCGAAATTGCTTGGCGTAGCGGCGTACCATCGCGTTGTATTTGGCGTACGATCGTATTACCGAGGAAGTACTTGGCGTAACTTGGCGTGCACGGTATTTTCAGGCATTCAGTCACTCGATACCTGGACTGTCTTCTACTCTTCTGTCAACAGGATATACAGGACTACGGGAGTAGGGTCTGCCGCTCTGGCGGCTAGCAGATCGGCCCATTGTCTGATTGCGGTATTGCCAGGAGCAACAAGTTTTTCGTAAGCTATGCAGTGTTATACTTATTTGGACAGCAAGGAATTTGTTATTAACATCGTTTTCGTGCTTGGTAGTTATTTTGTCCGTTTTGATTGTTTCTAGAAGAGATTGTACTTGTAGTCGTAGATTTAGTTTATAAATATGCCTGGACTACAGACAATACGTTTATACGCCGTTGACACACATTGTACACGCCAAGGCAACGTCGGATCACTGTGATCAGCACAAGGAGTAATATATTCGTTCATTCTTAAAGGTAAGAGGGGATAATGATCGATATATGTTATTGACTGAGCGCGAGGTCCGGATAGAAGGCTATTGTCATTGGTCGAGTTCTTTTTTCGCTTGTATGGGCGAGCGAGCCGAAGGCGTTCAAGGCGAGATCCATATACAGGCGGAAAAAAAAACGAGATCAATATCCTTCTATCCGGACCAAACAAACTTGGTCAATAAGTTATTTATTATAATGGCTAAACATAATATAAGCTTTAGTTTAAAAAAGAAACAGTTTAACTTTAATATTATCAAGTTGTTTACAATATTTGGACAATGAAGCCAGTAAATGATGAAAGATATGCGCCACTGAACAGGCTTCAAAAGTTCCTCAACCTTTTTATTGGCAAAAAAAAACAAAAACAAGAACGAAGCTGTCTTTCTAATGACAATTGCCATTAGAGGGCTACGGACAAAAAGTAATCTGTAACGTTTGCGGCCAAGAAACTGGTAAATACTATGTCTATAACTAAATTATCAAAAAACTATCAATAAACGATTGAATTATCAATTAAGATTATATAAACCCTTATTCTTCTTATCCGTAACTCCTGGGACTATCGATGAAAATCTGCACAACGAGCTCAACGTTAGCCATGAAGGAAAAGGGTCGACGGCAATGCCTTCAAAACGGAAGACAATGTGGAACTGGAAACGAGGCAGGGCCAGTGAACGAAAAGATCCCATCCCAGAGAAGAAACAAAAGGCCAGTGAAAAGTATTTTTGTATGGAATGTTTAGAAATTTGTCTACGTAGTGCTGATGGTAGAAGAGACGAAAGAACCGCAACTTTATGCAGGATCGATGATTCAAGTGTGAAACGACACAAAACAAGATGGCATAACACAACTGATTCCGCTATGTGCACCATCGTTCCATCCACCGCACCTGAGATCAAAGCATTGCAAAACCGCTACAAGTCAAAAGTGCAGAGTTCGCACTCCGCACCTAAGCCGAAACCTATACCCAAGCCGTGGAAGAAAGTTTGACTTCAGTTGCTCCAACAACATTGCTTTCCTTCACTTCAAAGTCCGGCCCCGAAACAGTTCATGCTAGCGTTAAGGAACACACCTTGGATAACGTAATGTGTGCCATATCCAATTTGTCCCTGAAAGTGGAAAATTTTGCAAAGCAGCATGCTGCACTGGAGCAGCTGGTGTTCGAAGACGACAATGTTCGAGTGGCTGTCTTGGCAATGCAAGAAGCTAATAATATCCTCAAATTGGCAAATGCGTCGGAGTTTCTTCAACTTTTCTATGACGAAGATTCAGAAACCGCCGTCTTTCGCTGCTTGCCATGTTACAAAATGCACCAAGCGGCTAAGCCTGCTCTGAGTGATCTCAGCCCATTCCAAGCTCAGCGTATTATGAATACGTCAAGCAATGGTACACTTGGCACTGGGATTCTGTTTACGAAGAATACCACCCGGTTACTGATCGAAGGGCACAACCAAACCTGGTATAGACAAAAGAAGTCTTGGGTCGATCATCAATGCCTGATGGGTGTAGGTTCAAAGATCCACAAAAGAGCAATGGAGGCATATAAGCGTGAGTTAGAGGTCACGAAAAGGAAAACTACTAGCAACATAGTTCGAGCCGTAATCACAGACCTAAAGCTCGGAGCAGCCGCCAGACATTTTGAGACTTTAATTTCCTTTTTAGCCTGCTGCTCGGTCGACGTTGGACGTTGGAAATGTTGGACACGGTCGGAACAACTTTAACGACATCGTGTATTGCTTGGAAAAGACTGTTAATAAAAGAATCAATGCGTGGCTGAATCATACGGAGCCCCATAGGTGCCATACTATTAAAGCGCTATATTTTTCTTAAATTCCGACTTTTTTTCTTAAATGCCGACTTTTTCTTAAATTCCGACTTTTTTCTTAAATTCCGACTTTTTCTTAAATTCCGACTTTTTTCTTAAATTCCGACTTTTTCTTAAATTCCGACTTTTTTCTTAAATTCCGACTTTTTCTTAAATTCCTACTTTTTTTCTTAAATTCCGACTTTATCTTAAATTCCGACTAGTATAATTTATGCAATTCCTCGATTTGATAAATGACAAAATGGCGGATAGCGGATTTGTCGGAAGCGTGGATCTTATAAATTATTCATGTATCATGGGTTCGTTGGTACTACATGATCCCAAAGACGGGTGAAAAAAGGGGTGGCTTGTCACGCATGATGAGGGAACAGGTACTGCAGGGAGTCAATTTACGTGGAAAACGAGAAAAGAAAGCGCAATTCGAGAAGACCATAAGTGCCTTGCATCGGAATTGACGACTTCTCTAGAGAAAAGAGTGAATTCCGTGACGTCAGATGTTCCTTGACAGTCCTGCATTAATGCAAGCATTTGACGCTGCCGAATTTGTACGATTGCACTGTGGTTCTTTAATTGATGGGACTGTGAAGGTGGCTGTAGAGCAAGGCGAATGTGCAAGAATGTGAAGCTTTACTAACAGTCTCGTGCAAAATGCGACACATTCAGAAATCCGGAATGGAATTTGATCCTCGATTAGTGTACCGCTATATGAGCCGAATCAAAGAGGCTGTCATGGCGGGCATCTGGAATGGACTATGTCCAGAGTGGTTTATCTTGCAAGATAAAAACACCCCAATGCCGTCCCAAGATGCCAATCTGGTAACGTTTGCGACTGCCGAGTCCACGGAATTGGACACCTTTTTCATTATGAAGTTCGCTGATGGCAAGGAGTACCGCGTTCGTTTAGATGAGCAGAAAGTTTACTGCTCTTTCTACTCCAAAGAAGAGATTTGTAGTATCCATGCTCTAATGGATATCGTTCTGGCAAAAGGGGGGCCAGAGGCCATTGCAGAGAGCTTTTACAGTGCTATGAGGGCCCAGCAGAAATCTGGGGGACAATCCAATGAAACACTGTCAAGAAGAACTAAACTCAATTGGTGTTTACCCTCCCTGAAGAAATGCGACAGTATCATTCAAGAAAGCGTCAGTTTATACCTGAATGGAGATGAAGTGATCAGACCTCACGTTAAGAGCCTCTTTTTTCCCCTGCATTATTCAGTATCAAAAGTGGTCGATTCGAGTGGATTCTGATCTGGGTCGCTGTCCTTTTTTAGCTGACCGCTAACTGTTTCGTCATCTGTCAGTTTGTGTTTCGTTGAACTTTAAGCACGAATTTGTCCATTTGCCATTTGGTCATAATTTGGATTACTATGTTAGATACTTAGATCTACTTTGTTAGTTTGTTATCCTTATAAATCTGTCTCTTCGACTCTTCCACTCTTCCGCGTCAAATCTGATAAAAACATTACCCAGAATTCATCGAAGATGACTTAATTACTATGACGTAATCATTGGCGTAATGGCGTTCGTTAAAACTCTCTTGGTGGCGTAGCGACTCCAGGCCCTTGGCGTATTTTCGGCGTGAAGTTTTCATGGAATGCATCCTGGAATATACATAATGGTATTTTGACGAAGATCATCGTTAATATTATGGACTAACACTTCTCATCCCATATCTGATTTTTCAAAAATAGACTACGTATGACTACGATGTGGCGAAAACGTGAAATCATAATATTCAACCGGCACTGCATATCCAAGAGTAACTATGATTGTTATAAGAAACAGTCCTCAATCCTTGTACGCGAGCGTATTGGCAAGGCGGAGGAGCGGGGCGAGCGAGGCGCGAAGGGGCTGCTGGGAAGGCGGGAAGAGAAAATTGGGCAGATCCTGTTCGGTTTCTTGCAAGAAAGTTCGGTTTCTTGCAACTCGTTCTATTTAATAAATAACACTTGATCCTTTGTCTGAGCCTTTATTCGTGGTCATTACAATGATCGGATGACCTATGACACTTGATGAATTCAAGATGTCTACACTTCAAGCTGTGAAAAAGCTAAGTTTGCAAGCCAGGTATGTAAAGAATGCTATTGTTTCGTTATTTCATAGACTCTCGATTCATTCTGTTTATTTCTGTTAAAAACCGCAACAAAACGTCCTCGACGCTCTGCAAGACTTCTTGCGTGTAAGTTTCGTCGATCGTTTGCGCCTGTCTTGTTGTGAATTACTCGCATAATGATGGTCAAGTCCGCTCTCCGCTAAATTGTAAAATACCCGTCCACTTTCGCTATTTGTATCTGTTGACAGTTAGTAAAAGAGTCAAATTACGGAAAGTTCATCATATACAATTGCTTAGTTCTATTTTAAAACCACGTTTAATTTTGATAACTATCAACAACGAAAACAAGTACATACAATAGAAACCTTCGACATTTAAAGAGATTTTAGAGCAATCTGGTTTGTATATCTGCCTTTAAATGCGGTTTCAAAAGTGGATGGGTATTCTAAAATTGCTCCCAAGCAGGTATTCTGGAATAATCGAAAGGATTTCTATAGTTTTCCGGTTCGCTAACGCTGTTGACCGTCATGCGCCTCCGCCTTCCCAGCATCCCCTTCGCGCCTCGCTCGCCACGCTCCTCCGCCTTGCCAATACGCGCGCGTACGCGAAGGTTGAGAATTTTTACGAAAACAAAATTATCATTTAAATACTAATTCCTTTCTAAGATGGGCCTACACGACGGGTTGCACACGTGGAAGTATTGTAACAGAGAAATGTTCCCACAGCGTCAAAACCTGCACAAGAGTACGCCGATGGAAATTGCGTGATTTCGCTGCCAGAATGTTCTAAATTGTTTTCAGTTATTAAATATTCCATAATTTTACAATTTATGTAACTAAGAGAATGACATCGGTTCGAGCTAGCTGAAAACTGACCCGCTCCCCATGCAGGCATATACTCTTAATTCGATAGAAATATCCATCCACGACTGGATAGTCCAGACTTGTCGTAGGGACCTAACGAGTAAAGATCTACGATGACAACCTAGGACGGCGACGGCCGTGAAAGCAATATAAATTTTAGCATTTGAATGAAACCAAGGTCCATTGACTAGCGTATTTGGGTTAATTCCTCGTCATAGATATATCAAGGTTATTTTCCCAGGATTCAGAAACTTCACAAGAACAAAAATCCTAACCATAACCCAAATAAAAACTCTAGTCCTAACCCTGAAATAAAGAAATACTAACCCAACTCCTAAACCTTATAATTCAATGCAACGATATTCTGTGTCTGCTACCCGAGGAAGCAACCCGTATTTGACACTCAAAGCTTGTTTTATGATCTCCAAAAAGCTTTAATATTTCTAAAACGATTGTTTAGTGTCTGTGTTTAAGTCAACCTTAATCATCTCTCCCGAGTTATCGTTGTCCTAAAGACGTGAAAATGTTCTCAGTGGCGTTGTAAACAGAACGAGGACGGCCTTGAGATTACTATAGCTCTTGGGAATAAAAATTATTCATTCTTTTTGTTTCGCATACAGATTATTTTGTTTGAACGACGTCCCAGGTTTCGCGTTTACTAACATCATCAAGAAAGCCGAAATTCGAAAATCAGCAGTTTTCGCGGGTGAAGTTTCATATAAATCTCGAAATGACATCACATATATAGACTGTCGGTAGTAAAATTCGAAATTAAAATCAGCAGTTATTGCTACCGTAGCAAGCGAGCCTGAAGCAAGCGAGCAAGGCAGCAGACAATGAATGTAGTGGGGCTTTTTTTAAATTTTGCTTTAGCGCATTGCATTGTTGTCGGACTTTTAGTTTACCCAACATGCAGTGCGCGGAACAAACCAAGCACAAAACAATGCGCCGAAAACATGTGCTTTCTTTTTATGCTTTCTTTTTATTCGAGTGAACAGGGACGTTTGCTCACTGCTCATGATACATTTGTTAAATACATCACATATACATAGATATACCAAACCATGTGGAGTTTGCCATTATCGTGCGAGATTTTTGTGTTTTTTTATGTAATATTTCAATGTGCTTGGATCCAGTGCGCTGGAAACAAACGGGGAAACAAAACCTTGCAGGTAACCTAGTTTCTAAAATAAAGCATGGTAAAAGTTAGGGTTATTATTAGGTTTAGGGTTAGCATTAAGATAAGGTTTGGATTGTTTTTTATTCGGATACTTATATGAAACTTCAGCCGTTTTCTCTATATATTTTACCGATAGCTGCAATGTTTGCCAATCGCACAATAATTATGAGCGAATGAAGTTGTTTGTGCAGTCTGATAAAAACGTTAGACCTCCTACATATTATTTCGGCAGCACACCAACGGCCTTTCAGATAGAGTATTCTATTTATATTTCTGCACAGCACAACATATTGCATGATATTAGGGTGCTTTTGAAAACACGACCATAAACGACGGCGTCTCTGAATAGAATAAAATAATTCTTCTTGCAAAACAAAGAAAATGAATAATTTTTAGTGCCGAGAGTAATTACAACGCCACTCAGAAAAAGTTTCCGGATCAAATGGTTTAGGATTCATATGGATAAAAATGTTCAAATTCGTGGAGAGTTTACCGCAAAGATATTGTCAAAAAAACAATTTCGAAATCGTCATTCTCGTGTAAACGGCAAAACGAATCCAGCTGGCAAAGTACGCGGATTGTGAATTTCCTCTCGTGTAAACGGCAAAATAACGAATCCTACAAAATACTTGGAAGTTATTGGTCAAACCAGAACAAGAGCTCAGCATCATTATAAACTGAGAATCACAATTATTTTAAAGAGTGAGTGCCAGGGTAGTGCTTTGCGCGCTTGTGTTTTTGTTTTCATACGAATTGATTGCAGTGCATCGCATCGTTAGAACTATAATTTGCATGTGGACTCTAGATTTATTTGGAAATGTTGAAATTGGAGTCCGATCCGGACTTCGGGGCGTTATGAAGTTAATGTTCAAGACGATTTGAACAGTTGCGGTTCGCTTGTCAGTTGTGAACCACTGCGGGCCGCGCGCAACGCCGTTTCTGACGAACAAGCTGGCCCGGATGGCTTTAGTTCCTGAATCTTTGCAAATTCAAATGAACAAAACATCAGAAGAAACAAAATATATTTCTTTACTAGTCACTCATCAAACACTTCCATTCGCAAACTTATTCGCGATGTTTCAGCAGCATAACCCTAGCAGCTTCTATGTATCGAAAAGATTACTATAGTAAATGATCAATTTTACGAAAAATATCACAATAATTGATCAATCATGTATATTTACTTCTTAGAAAACTTCAAAATGGATAATTTATAAGAAGGATTGATCAAATATCGACGGATTCGTTTGTGAACTGAATATAGGCGTCCCATAAAATGGCTGCCAAGAAGAAAACAAGCGCGCAAAGCACTACCCTGACACTCACTCTTTAAGGTGGCTCCGTACACTTATTTGTATAGGGGGACTGAGAACTAATAAATAATTCCTTGCAATATGGTAACATTTTTTAAGTTTTAGCTTAGTTTTTTCTTGATTTGTTTAGTCTAGATCTGTGCATTTTCATCA
Organism: Chrysogorgia sp. JL179-B06; assembly: GCA_035772405.1. Classification (NCBI taxonomy): domain Eukaryota; kingdom Metazoa; phylum Cnidaria; class Anthozoa; order Scleralcyonacea; family Chrysogorgiidae; genus Chrysogorgia; species Chrysogorgia sp. JL179-B06. The sequence goes on from JAYKKM010000224.1 coordinate 3,689,088, forward strand.
TTACGTAGTATTTTACCTAGAAAACTACAGCTTACTCTATTAAAATACAAAAATTCAAAATCTACGATTCTACCAGTACCAGTTATCAATCAAACAACGTAAAAACACGACAATCAAAATCCGACAAAATTGATAAATGCTTCACAGTTGTTGCCATAACATTTTATTCCCGTCACAGATAATTTTTGGGATTGTTAAAATAAACAATCCTATCATGTCGGTCGAGATACAGAGTGAGAAAACAATTCACTAACAAATCACTAAAACATCCTTACACGCATTGAAACAACACTTCAACCGAATAGATAACCTTACTTTAGTTTTGTCATGACAAATATAGCGGAGTTTTATTTCAAAAAAGAAGCTGAACTATCCGAATTCGAACAAGAAACTTGCGAAATATTATTTAAATTTTCAAAACCCAGTTTCTTAAAAATGTGCCCGCGATAAACATGTACGCGCGTCTGACCGCGCGCATAAATGGCATAATGATGTCCAACAGTTCAAAAAACGAGTTCGGTGACCTATCCTGAGTTTTTTCATACAACAATAGGATTTCATATTCTTCTCAAGAACAATTTTTTAAACATTCTGTTAAATTATTTTTAGAATTGTTTATAATGACAATTAATGACAATTACTTTGGATCTACAGAATTTTGATCTACAGAATTTTTAAACTTGCAAAAAACATTTGTTGAAGAGTACCGTGTTTTTTTAATCGGGTCACCGAACTAATTTTTTAAATAAAGAGAAAAAACTGACATTATGGACGCCATTTTCCCCGCAGTGTTTTCATCGTGGTTACCATGGCAACACCATATCGTATCATATATAATCTGTAAACCTGTTCAAACATCAAAAACCTATGTCCCTAGTCCCTGGGTAGAAAAGGGTATGGAGCCTACTTAATGCTTCTTTTTTAATCGGTATTTTATTGACTGGAGTTCCCTCTCCACAACCTCGTACCCAGGGCATTTTGCCTACACGGCGGAAGGTCGGCGAAAATGGCCTGGGATTCCTTTCTATAATCCGATTGGCTTGTCATAAATTCATCCGAGTATAATTTATTCATCTAAATCTGAATGCTGTCTTCAATTTTACAGCAAATTAGAAGTGATAGCTTTCGCTAAATTGGATATATGCTTCTTCATACCTTTTGTAAGAGATAACCATGGATGTATGGTGGATTATTAAGCTTATTAGTTGCTTTTATGCCGACGAATGCTGACATGAACAACTCTGAAGAGCATTGAATATTTCTCAATTATTCAGGTCAACAAAGCAGACAAAGGCAATGGAACAAAGCCACAATAATTATCATATCTAAACACCCAGACATTCTGGGAGTCATGTGGGCCACCACCGTGGAGACAAAATGCCCTGGGAACGAGGTTGCCCTCTCCACTTCATTGTAAATTCATGTATCCGAAATAATTTTAAAAAATCCTTCGGTTAGTTCAGTTGGGTTCATAAATCTCCTTCATATGTAAATAGTTTTGTTTGTATGATTTTTGTTTTATATTTTAATGATAATTAGTCTAGGTTTTTTATCTGTGCACAAAAGTTTTAATTTTAACTAAAGCTAATTATTACAAGGCGAGCAGCTTTATAAATAGGAAGCTCCTGCTAACCTTCAATACATTTTTCGTATTTCGTCTTACTCTTTTACTTTTTTTCTTTTATTGTATGTATGTATGTATGTATGTATGTATGTGCGTATGTATGTATGTATGTATGTATGTATGTGTGTATGTATGTATGTATGTGTGTGTGTGTGTGTGTGTGTGTGTGTGTGTGTGTGTGTGTGTGTGTGTGTGTGTGTATGTATGTATGTATGTATGTATGTATGTATTGTAAATAATTATTAAACTATTTAATTTAGTAGATTTCAGATTTATGTTGATTTTGGCGACGTCACAAAAATATTTTTTTATTTCGTATATGGTACATTAATTAGACTACAAAATTATCAAAGATATTAAAATACAAGAGAATATATCTAAGTTGACAGCGATTAAGCAAAGAATAGAGTTTTCTTCCGCCCGCAATTCTCAGCGGTTCCTCGCGGAAACATCAAAGGAGAGAGCAGATTGGTAAATAATGATATAAAAATAATAAAACTTACACAAGAATATATATTACAATGGAGAATGACATGATTATCAGTTTTTCTAAGAAATTACTCCACGTGCATCATAACTAATCACACTATAATAGCGTGTGCATTGTTGTTATTTTTTGTAAATTATATTAGAACAGGTTCGGTAAATAAAAGCGAGCTAAATTACAAATTTCTATGCCAAACATGTAGTCATCGGCACAAATTAGTTATATAAAATACGCAAACAAAATTTATAATAAAAATAAATTTATAATCAAGAGAAATGTTACTGACAAATTAAGTGTCGTTATTCGAAAGCTCATGGTGATGCAATGCGGGTTATCCGAGGCGAGGATCGATGATGAAAATGAAATACTTATGCTCAGCATTAACATCTTTTGTCGATCAAGGTGGCTCGATAGATCGAAGAAATGGCCATTTTTATAGCATTTTTAAGGACACTAGACACTTTTTCTGATAAGTTTCAAAAAAAAGTTATTTTGAGGATTTTTTTCCTATCGAGCCACCTTAACATCACTGATAGTTTTAATCTTTTAGGGTTATTTTTCGCGTTAGTTTTCGGCCGATTAGTTTAATTTAGAGTTTTGGGTTAGTTTTAGGGTTAGTTAGGGTATGGGTGTAATAGGATTTTTGTAAGTATTTAGGTATTAAGCATAATAGAGTCGATTTATAGACACATCTGTGACTGCTGAGCATAAGTATTTCATGTTCACCCTCGATCTTCGCCCGGGATATAGCAAACCCCACTCACAATGTTGTGCTCTTTCTTGGAGCCGTATGCTAGATATATCAATTTCGTGCATGCATGCATTCATATCAACTATGCTTTTGTGTGAGTCTCGCAAACAAACATACGTCGCACATGCGCAGTAGGAGTGGACTGTTACTCACTTTAAACGCTTACGATTATTATTAAATGTTTTCTAAAAGGAAGTGTCTTGACCGTTGCTCGGTCTTTCATCTCTCCCCGAAGTTTGATCTTTTTCACTACCAGGCATATTATGCAGACCAATGTCTTCAATAGGAACGTCTTTTCTGATACTGTTCTCAAAGCTCACGTGCTCGTCAATCTGATCGATAGCAAACGGATACATAAAGATCACAGCAATCGCATCTTCCAACATATTGCCACTGATCTTGTATTTCTGACGAACGGCAATACGTATTCCCGTCACGTACGCGAAAAAGCCACACAGCAGAACCCAACCAATGTAGGCTAGCGCATCTTCAACGATCTCGAGAATATGTAGGACGACCCAACTATAGAACAATGTGGCTAGAACAAGCATGTGTGGCCATGCTTTTTGACCATATATCTTTCCAGCAATGCGACCAGCCGCCCACCATGGTATGAATATAGCAATTATCACCTTGAGCAATTTCTTTGCTGAATTGAAATCTAAAGCAGCAAAGATACTGCTGAAGAAGTGACGAGCATTTGGATCGGTATCGCCAGCTTCCTCTTTCATGACCCTCCACAAGGCAACGCACATGAAATTGAGAATGATCGTATAGATCAATCCACCCGCAATGGATACGGTTTGAAGGGTCGTCAGGGCTTTTTCGCCGCCCGTGTAAAGAAGTGCTGTAGCACAGGCACCTTCAGTTAGCGCCCAGAAGATTCGTTGGAGTACCGGAGGATCAGGGCTACCGTTAGCCGAGAGACAGTCGATGATCAAAGATCCACTATCAGAACTTGTCACGAAATAAAGAACCATTGCAATGAGGGACACTACACGAATGAAACCACTGAGATTTTCACCGTACTGTTCGATAACATCAAAGTACATCTGGGTTTGTTTTCGACAAGAAAGTCGATACAAGCCATCTAAAGATTCAGTGGCGTTTGTTCCTCCCAATATGGAAGAACAAGTAATTCCCCTTTTGGCAGCATCGCGTTCCATTCTTAAGCCTGCTCCTCCAAAAATACAGAACCACAAGAAAGTATAAAAGATCGGTGCTGTAAGGGTGGCGTTGATGAAATTTCTGACGGTCCGTCCACGGGAAATCTTAGCAATGAACATACCAACGAAGGGTGACCACGCAATCCACCAACCCCAGTAGAAAATGGTCCAACCGTCCATCCAAGTTGGTGCTTCTTTACCGTCTGGAGCGTTTCCGAGTTGTGCGAATGCATCGGTGTGGAAACCAAGCTGAATGAGCCACTGTATGTAATAACCTATACTTTGTACGTACAGATTGAGGAGGAACCAAGTGTCGTCGTTGAACAAAACAAACAGCATCAAAAAACATACCAAGAGCGAAACAAATTTCACTGATATGACGAATGCCAACCTTGAGGCCAGAGATCACAGAGAGCGTTGCAATAGCGGTGATTACCCAAATGCAGATAATCTGGTTGTCCGTGTTCTCTTCGATATCGTTGTTAATGCGATACAAGGCCGAGTTCACTGTGATGGACGCCAATACCAAGGCTGGTACAGACTCCAAACATGGTGGCTATCACAGATACAGAATCTATGAGGTCGCCCATCCAGCCGTAAATTCTATCGCCAATGAGAGGATGGAAACAGGAACGTATGGTCATAGGTAACCCTTTTCGATATGCTACGAAAGCCATCAATAGCCCGACCACGACGTACACGATCCATCCATGAATCCCCCAGTGAAAAAGTGTTACGTTGATAGCATCTTGCGCTCTTTGATTGTCAGAATATCTGTAATAAAATCGGAGGTTATAATTCGTTTATACGCGTCCTTATATTCATTTAAATTTTTTACAACTTCATAGGCATTTTTCATACCCTGGCCCATTCAGGATTTTTAAAAAGAAGACACGATGGCATGTCTGCAAACTAACGAGCAATTATATGTATATATTGGTTTCAATGACCGATTCTTTACATATTAGAACGGCAACAAAAGCGTATACTGGCACGCACTCATGTGACAAAAATGTCAGCGGTTATAGTGATATGGTATAATAAGCATTAAGCGAGAATAGTCTATATAGTATATATGAGGATATGAAAAGGAGAAATAAGAGAACTTCAATGTGTCGAAAAAATACATGTATATTCATGTCTATTCATGTATATTCATGGTCGACGTAATTTCGGACGGTGTGTCCTTCTTCAAGTCAGATGGAGAATGAGAGCAACGCGTGCGGTACTAGTATGGTTGAAATAATATGTCAAAAATAAAAATAGAGGTTTCTAAAATGTATTAGCAAAACAAAGCTGTGTATGTAAGTTTCAAAAGGTGCCGAAATTAATCCGGTGTGGGTGTAGAGTGCTAAAGTTGAAAATAAACCTGTGCTCACATTGTTTGCGTTCGTTATCATCGAAGACATATCATCTATGGAGTGGCCTACTGAATTAAAATGCTCAGCTATGGGTGGTCACTAAGGTTTCGTCTGACTGAGCTAAGATATTCTTGAAAACGGTCCCCTAATTTTCGTTTAGTTTCACCAATACAAAAAGAGAGCATTGTTTACAAATTACGCAATAAACTAAATTAGTAGTGGTACAGTCAAAATGTCCTTTAATCGAAAAAGAGTAAGATGCGTTGCGTAGTTAGTAAAGTTCCCGTGACATATTGACATGTTCGTTAATATATTGAGCTAACGAGATCTGTCTTGCAAGGCGATTTATTGCAATGAAAAGTATCGGGATCATCGCAAGTTTTGGTATATGGTTAAATCGAATATAGATCTGTGAAAAAGCAAGGTCTCGTCTATAAAGGCATTAACTGGTTTACATGAGGAAAAATGTTGTCAGTAGGAGGATCTTGTTGTAGCATGTTGAAATTTTTAGAAATAATATTGTATATAGGTGTGTTTCGCGGATGGAATTAATTATAGGATGATTAGTATCTAATTGTTGTCTGAATTATTTTGGTTATTTTGAAAAAGTGCTTGTGTGCGTGGAATAACGATAACTTTCTCATATAGGCTTTTTAACTGTTTTTTCAATTGTTTTTAAAAAAACAACAATTGTTTTATTTAAAAAAGCCTATGAGAAAGTTATCGTTATCGTTAGAAGCGTGATTTAAACGATAGAATTAGAAAAACTGAGTGAGCTAGTGACGAGAAAACATATATGAATTATTATAACAGTGAAAATGTGACAGACGTTTCGAGAGATTTTAACAGAAGTGATAATATTATCACTTTTGTTAAAGTGCATATAAGCCCTACAGGGTTTTTAGTTATTCGTGTAGACCACGAAAAATGACCTAATAAAGTATTTTACAGTTTTTGATTTGGTCCTTTCGTTTCCGAGATATTGCTCTTCAAACATAGCCATTTGGCGTTGTTTGCATAAAAAAGCCGCGCGTAAGAGTCCTCGGGTGAGGGTACTCGGGGACGGATTAGATTTCACATACAAGGAAACATAGCGTTTTGGACAACAACAAGTTCAAAAGATCATTTTTCAAGTGAAATCGCCGCGATATCACGCTCAAATTCAGACTCAAATGAGTATGAAAGCCCATTGTCTAGTTCAGATAATATAATCGAGGAAGAAACTGAACTATCGGCGAAATATGAGGACGAGTCTGATGACTGTTTCATGGACGCCTACGATGATGAGCCGTTGGCTGACGAAGAATGGCTTGCCGCGTATGAAAGAAGAAGGAAGGAGGACAAAAAACACTTGGAACAACTTACTCGAAGGTGGAATGGTGCTGAATCCGTCAAATCTTGGTACGTTCATTGCGCCATATTTGTCATATATTTCATCAATTTATTTTATGTACAGTATGGTGTGGGTTTATTGGTTTATTGTATAGCCTATAGTATAGGTGCAAGTGTGGGAACTGTAATGTCGTTGTAACTGTAAAACCCTAAAGAAATGTTCGACTGTTTCGTGCATAACTTGAACATCCTGGCTTTGGAGTTTGGTCCTGTTTGTCTCAACAGATGGAATTTGAACACTTTTCAGACACGAGACGGACGTCGATACAATCAAATATTATCAAAAGAAAGGTAATATGAGAGGCCAAACTATTAAAATATTTAGCAAACAACCTTGTCAATATCAAACTAAACATAGACAATATTTAATTTTACCATTCCATTTTATAATAGGTGTCTATGTGTAGTTTAATATTGACAAGGTTGTTTGCTAAATATTTTAACATACTTTGGCCTCTCATATTACGTCCATCTCGTGTCTGAAAAGTGTTTGCCGCTAACTCCAAACTTCATCTGTTGAGACAAACAGGACCAAAGCCAGGATCTTCAGTCATGCACGGAGGCTGTTAACCTACGACTTCAATCAGTTTAGTGTCGCTCAAAACAGTCGAACATTTCTTATTTCTGTGCAGCAACAACATTCCGTAGGGTTTTACAGTTACAACGACATACTACAGGCTATGCCTATACAATAAACCCATACCATACTGTACATAAAATAAATTAATGAAAGATATGAACAATATGGCGCAATGAACGTACTAAGATTTTACGGATTCAGCACCATTCCACCTTCGAGTAAGTTGTTCCAAGTGTTTTTTGTCCTCCTCCCTTCTTCTTTCATACGCGGCAAGCCATTCTTCGTCAGCCAACGGCTCATCAGCGTAGGCGTCCATGAAACAGTCATCAGACTCGTCCTCATATTTCGCCGATAGTTCAGTTTCTTCCTCGATTATATTATCTGAACTAGACAATGGGCTTTCATACTTATTTGAGTCTGAATTTGAGTGTGATATCGCGGCGATTTCACTTGATATATGATCTTTTGAACTTGTTGTTGTCCAAAACGTTATGTATTCCTTGTTTGTGAACTTTCAACGCCAAATGGCTATGTTTGAAGAGCAATATCTCGGAAACGAAACGACCAAATCCAAAACTGTAAAATACTTTATCAGGTCATTTTTTGTGGTCTACACGAATAACTGAAAACCCCGTAGGGCTTATATGCACTTTAAAATCTCTCGAAACTATCATATTTTCCTGTAATACATGAATGTTATTCAATGGTTTGGCAGATAACACAGGCAGGTATTTATTGAGTTTCGAATATATGTATTTCAGTCCGAGTCCTGAAAGGGCGAGAAAAAATGCGTGAAACGTGTGCCAAAACATCGAATAAGATATTTATTATACGATTATTTCTAGGAACTCAAGTATGTTGTCTTAGTTGTCAGAATTTAAAAAATAAAAACGTAAAAGTTCAGTTCTTCACAATGTAGTCAGTTATTAACAGATAGTTTGCATCGGTCAGTTTAGCTTTGAGTTTCAGCCATATTTCTGCTCGGACAAAGAGTAGAACAGTGAAATATGACATTTAATTTGTATTTCGCTTTCAGAATATTGCACTATACCCTTAACCTTGTTAGGCAAAACTATGTCACAGTCATAATAAAATACAATACAAAAGCATGCAGCGCTTATATTACACTAATGACGTCAACATGCAGGGTATAGACGATACGAAGCAGACGTTATAACTAGGGAGATGCAAAGCATCATGGGGCGAGCCCAAAGTTGATTATGGTATTTGTTTGTAATTGTATATAAGAATGGCAATATAAATTTAAAGATGTATGACCAATATGAGTACGATTAGTGGAAGCTTTGAAAAGTAATCAACTTTTATATAAAACATAATATACAAAATTATATCAATTTTGTTTGTGTGGGCAATCAAAGAGAGCAATTTTTGGCTGCAAAAATAGAGAAAATATTTTGTTGAAAAAATATGGTGTGGAAAACGAGATCATCAAAATATCAGGCAAACTGACATTTCACTTTCGATCTTGGTAATTGAATGCTTTTAGGATGCTCTGATCGTTGATTGACCGAGTTAACAAAAAATAGTATCTTGAATTATATCATGGTCCAGATGTAAGAATCTCTGGATAAACACGTAAATATATCAATATTCGAGTGAAATTTAAAAAACTGATCCCGTTCAATTTGATAACAAACAACAAGTACGTTGCAGCGCACTTTATTATAATTATTACCAGATGTTCTCCTTTGTTGTTGTGTCACTCTTCGCAATTCCTGTGTAATGGTCTCTGTTCAGGACAATTATATATATATATATATATAAATAAATAAATAATTAATATTACATGTAAAATCCGCTAAAATTTTATTTATCTCAAACAGACCAGGTGTACATGTATGTCTTGCTGCACGTTGCGCTCGGTACCTTTGCCTTCGTCTCGATAGTCTTACTTCCCTTTCTTCTGCTGTCTCGTCTGCCCTTCGCTGTCTCTCTCGCTCATTTCTTCTTTGCCTCCTTGCTTCCTGCATTTTGTCCGCCAGCCGCCGCAAGCAATACCTTCGTAGAGTATTACAATCCGAGCGGAGAAAAAGGGTCGGAACGTTGATATTCGCCTCGATAAAAACCTTACTTCCCTTTGTTCTGCTGTGTTAACTGCCTTTTTATTTGCACAAATTCGTCTATTTCATGGATAGTATACATACAGAAGTAGTAAAAAGTCTAAAATTGCGCGATGCCAGGACAACAGCCGATGAGTGAGTATTAAAATACGACGGGAAGAAAGGGGAGTACGAACTGCCGGGACGTACCAAATCAGATCAGAGCCGCACTTGAACTCCTAACCAAGGGGCTCGCCCCAATTAAAGAATATTAATTTCACGCCATTTTTGGAGAAGAAAAAAAATCATCTTCTGGTGTGTTATCTGGTTTTGTCAGATGAAATGAAATATATTGAATTGTAGGATATGCGAATTGAAGCTAATAACAATACCAGGGGTCGAGTGTCAGGGGATATAGAGTTACAGTGAACACAGGCGAAGTTGTTGTTCTCAGATCTGTGAAAGGTGTCTTATTAAACGTAGTATATAACGTAGTCTGATTAAAGCGATTGATTATTCTAGCTGTTGTACGTTATATTACATTTGGTGCCGTGAACAGGATGACTACAACAAGAGCAAGCCTTCACGCTATTCCAGAAGTCTTCTCGGACGGTGACTTCGGACTTTGGTTGCGCAGGTTCGAACTATCTTCAACAGCGAACGCATGGAAGGAGGATAAGCTGTTGACGCGTTTACCGACGCTGCTAACGGGAAAGGCTAAAAAGAAGTCTTCGGTGGCGACGCGACAAGAAGGCATATTGCTATGATGGAGTTCTGTCGACGCGCGCGAAGATCCGGAGAGGATATCCAAGTTTTCACCTATGGCTTGGAAACACTGCATAGCCGAGGGATGACCAACATCGGGAACGACGAAAGAAATACCCTTCTCAAACAGCAGTTCATTGAAGGATCTCCGGCTGCGCTAAAAAAGAGAATTGTTTACAGAGGCCAAGTCAACTCTGACATACGCGAGGAGACGGTGAGGAATAGCCCAACAGCTTGATTTGACACCTGAGCTGTGATCACCGAACACCGATCGACTAGACGACGGTTCAAACACCCCTAATATCCAACAGGGAGTCCACCGTGATTAGCCAACTGAATGAAAATATCCAAGCCCTTACCGAGAAAGTCGACCAGCTTTCAAAATCGGTGAACGCAGTGGCAGAAGTAAGGACGGAGAACCCCCGCCGAGGAAGACAAGGCGAGTGTTACACTTACAGCTGCGGTCAATTGGGCTATATCGCAAGCGAATTTCACCAAAGCAAGTCACAAAATGGTCGTGGCCGCACACGTCGAAATGCAAACTACTGTTTCGTCTGTGGCCAACCGGATCATTTCGCTCGAGACTAACAGTATCGTTTCCAGGCTCCACAACAACCGAATCCGGAAAACTACCGAGGGCTGGCCCGGCCGCTACTAGGCCAAGAGTCTGTAGTGTTTCAATCTCGTTCCCAGACCCTTCGCCGCGCCACGCAAACGGAGGCTCTGGGATAATCCATCACCGGAAGTGTTTTGATTGGTTAACTAAGGATTGCCTTTAATTAGATTAACTCTTAATATTTACGCGAGTGTTTCGTTCAAACGGTATTGTACTTCATTCTTATGGCAGAGTTTACACCAAAAAAGTTATCTTCGGACAAACTTTTAGTCGTGTCGTGTTTCCAGAAAAGCTCAAAAAAACTTGTCTGCACGTTTAAATGGATTGACATTCTACGCGAAATGCAAGAAAGAGCGCCTGGTCTAACGTTAAAGAAGACTCTCAAGTCGCAATGTTAGATGAACTTAGATCCAGAGAGTTATCCATGGTGCGAAAAATTGCCTCAGTTATTCTTGGCTCAGGAAATGCCACCAAAAAATATGCCTCCAACTAACTATCGGACGTAGTATTAATATTGCAGAACAGAAACGAGAACACAAGCCATCGAGAAATTCAAAACAAAGATTGATCAAAGATTTTCCCACGCCTCACGAACGCCACGTAAACTTGTATATAGCGTCAGGTGTGTCATGATCGTTTATAAAAATATATTACCGTTAATTTTTGTGCTGTCATTCAAGTATTTTATTGTTTGAAGTTTCAACAATCAGCCAACACCTATTAATAAATACACAATGCAGTGTTTATCGACCTTTTTGATTTCATTGCCGCGAGTTACATAAATTCTAAAATCATATTCTTTTCTGTCCCAAATGGTTGCTAATTTAAACACCAGACAACAATTTTTTTCACCTCTGAAAAGATCCTCAAGAGTTATTAACGTGTCTAGGGAAGATTCTTGCGAAGAACTCGATATTTTAATATAGCACAGATAGTTCTCACGTCCCAGAAACTACGCTCGGTCTATTTCTGGCGCATGCTCTTTTCAATCGACGCCCTGTTTTTCGGCCCTCTGGTGATGGATTATCCCAGAGCCTCCGTTTGCGTGGCGCGGCGAAGGCTCTGGGAACGAGATTGGTAGTGTTTCTATCTTAGTTTAGTCACGTGTGTATTAGAAAGAGAACCCGGATGACCACGAGGAAACGGGGCTCTTTTGGGTTTCTGAGTTAGTAGAGTGAGAGTGAAATAAACACCTTAAAAACAAAACATTACATTGGCGACGAGGGGATGGGATTCAAAGTCCCCATGATAAATCTTGGTAATTAAAAGGAACAATATTTGAACAAAGTCAACAACAAGAACATGGCAGCAGTATTTTTTAATGGACCGGAGGACCCTTTGGGAAGAACCAGTGAAGCTGATTGATACTGCGGATAATCGAGCAGTTAAACAAATCCTGTTCATTTAAACAAAGTGGTGGAACAGCAAGTGCAAGAGATGCTTGCTCGAGGCCTCATTAAGCCGAGCAACAGCCCGTGGTCATCGCCAATCGTACTGACCCCTAGAAAGCACGGTGATTATCTTTTTTGCGTCGATTTCCGACGCCTAAACGCAGCCACGAGAAAAGATGTGAGATACCGATGCTACGAGTAGATGAGATACTCGACAAACTCAATGGTGCTCGCTACTTCACCACGTTAGATTTAGCTTGGGGGTACTGGCAGGTTCCTCTGAGAGAAGAAGATATCGCGACAGAAGACAGAAGATATGCCCATTGGCCCACGAATGCCCCGGCAACCTTTCAGCGATGACAAGACTTCTGCACGGGATTGACGGCTGCATGGTATTCATCGATGACATCATCATTTTTGCAGATAATTGGGATGAACACCAGAACATCTTGGAGAAAATCCTTCACCGCATCCAGTAGGCGAGGCTGAAGATAAAAGGTCAAAATGTCAGTTTGGAAAAGAGTCAGTACAGTTCCTGGGCCACATTGTCTCCGCGACTGGCATCCGAGCGGTTCGGGATTTACCAACTCCCTCTTCCTTGTCCGATGTAAGAGCATTTGTTGGAATGACATCCTATTATCGCAGGTACTGTATGTTCGTAACTTCGCTAACATAGCATGCAGCTCCTCTACACGAACTAACGAAAGGGTGTCGGGAATGTTGTTGGACACCATCGGCAGAAGCAGCCTTCATGGTGCTCAAGAACCGATTATCTGCACTCATCGTTTCCTTGCCGCATTTTACAGTCCCATTCACCGTATATACTGATGCGAGTGACGCAGGTTTAGGAGCGGTGCTATCACAACGTCCCGGATCCATGGAACACGCGGTTTCCTATGCTAGTCGATATTTGACATCGGCCGAGAACAACTACTCCACAACCGAAAAAGAATGCTTGGCCATTGTGTTGGCCATTCACTACTGGAGGCCATACCTGCTGGGAAAACAATTTCATGTGGTAACTGATCATCAAAGTTTAACGTGGCTACAGGGACTGCGTGAGGCTAAAGGCCGTTTGGCACGGTGGATCCTGTCGCTGCAAGAATATGACTTTGACATCGCACACCGACCTCGTCGTGAGAACAGTGACGCCGACGCCCTTTTACGGTTTCCCCTACAAAATATACTGCTCCTCACCGGCGTTGGGGCCACCGTTGTCGAGTCAACTTGGTTACATGGAGGAAATAGCGAACTTCGTCGTTATCAACAATTGTGTAAACAGCTGGAAATCGTGGAGGGAGTGTTACATTGACGAGTTGCAACAAATGCAGGTCGTCTTAGTCGTCCCTCGAAGAATGCGTGCGGACCTACTCAGTTTATCGCACAACGACCCGAGCTCTGGCCACATGGGCATTAATCGCTGTCTTCATGAGATATTGCACCTTTGGTACTACTGGCCAGGAATGGCAAGCGAAATGCAGTTATGGGTTGCAGAGTGTGCTGTGCACAAGCAACAACAAGAACAATGGACTCGATCTAGTCGAAAACGGGAAAGTTATTACGGATCCTAAACAAATCGCTGATACATTCAATAACTTTTTCGCTGAGGTGGGCGCAAGTGCTGGAGATAATTTGGATATTGACGACTTTCGTGATCATCCGAGTATATTATAAAGAGAATTGCCAATAACATTACTACTCAAAATTTTTCATTTGAGACCATTGATACTGAATATATAAGAAACTTATTGAGCAATTTAAACTCAAAGAAATCAGTTGGATTCGACAACATATCATCCAGACTTCTTTAAGCTGTCTTCATCAGCGATAGCGGAGGAAGTTGCTCGATTAATTAAGTATTTTATTACCGAAAATACTTGGCCTGCAGAATGGAAATATTCTAATATTACTCCTGCTTATAAGAAATCAGATGAAACAGTCAAGACAAACAATCAACCAGTGTAAGTTCTTACAGAACTATCCAAATTATATGAGAAGGTCATCTATTTAGGGAATACTATACAGTTGGGAATAAAAAAACCGCTGCCTGAAGCAACTGTGAATTAGCATTTTGTTCAAAGAACCGATTGTAATAGTTTGAAGGCTTAGACACCTCTGAGCAACGAATGCGTAAAAAATAACTTGGATTTCATTCGTATTGAAAACTGCTTTCTCTCTTCTTGATTAACGCAGCGCTTGGACCATCTTAATTTCTCAGGTGTATATATATATATTTTTAATTACAATAGGTCTCTTTAAGAATGCTAATATCATTTTCTAAGGGTAGCGGTTTTTTTATACACACTGTACATGTCGTAATCAACGTGTGAAAGTTGAAGGAATTTATTCGGACTGGAAACTAGTGAAAACTGTATTACCTCAGGGATCAGTGTTGGGTCCACTTCTTTTTAATTTATTTATTAACGATATAAACTTCTTCGTTGATGAGGTATCCCTTAGATTTATATGCCGATGACACAACCGAATACTATGCAGATGTTTCTCCAATGGTACTGGAATTCAAGATCAATAGAGAACTTAACATTTCTTTCGCAGTGGTTCACGTTAAATTCTCTAACTATTAACTCATCTAAAACCCAAGCTCTTTCGATAGGACCATCTAAATACGAATATAACTTCAATCTGGACGATCACTCTATTGACATTGAAGACTCTTTAAAAATCCTTGGGTTAAGTATTGACCCTTTACTGACATTGAAGGTGCATATTATAAAGAATCAATTAAGAAAAGCGTATTCGAAAACTGCAGCTCTCCGAAGAATTAAGCAACTCATACCGCAAGATGTGATGATACGACTGTTACAAGTCTTTTATCTTACCACATTTGGTGGGTATTGGTAAGACTGAAGTCTAGAAAACTGGCCAGAAGATGCAAATTACTATATCTTAAGAACGATACTGGATGCAACCATGACCCGTTCCTATATGAAAGCCTTCTTGATCAAGCGAAAATTAAATCTCTCACCAACCGAAAATATTTTCAATCACTAGTTTTACTTTTTAAATGTATAAAAGAACATGGACCTCTCATTCAACAATTTTTTGAGTTTAGAACATTTAGCTATACTATTTAGAGGTTCCGGCACGAAACTTGAACAATTACCATTTAAAACAAAATGGCTTAAAAATTCCTACTCGTTAATAATCAGCCGATTGTGGAATAGTTTTACCATTAATAATTCGTCAAGAAGATTTAAATACTAAAAGAAGTTGAGTTTAGACCGAATATTTATCTGGATTAATCCCATTCTAATTACTTTTTCTACTATTGTGTAATACATAGCCAATATCAACATATACTCCACTAGTAACCTGTAAAACCTATTCTTAATATTGTTCTATTTTTATTGTAATTGTATTAGATATACATATACGTGCGTGTTTTAACGAGCATTTTTTGGTCCTAAGTGTTACGTATTCAAATAAATAATAATTATTATTATTATAAAATTGGTTATCAGGATACGTGCATGGAAATTGTTGAGTGCTAGAATTTGTATTCTTAACACCCAACTGGAAACAGTTGCGTGAAAATGCAATTCGAAATTCTTCTGGCAGGAAAAATACATACTTTGTTTATAACTGACGTCACTGCGGTTAGTGGTTATATATAATTAGTGGTTAAGTGGCATACCACGCAGCTTTTAATTGACCTATAGATCCATATTATAATTTATAGCCCTATTGAAAAACACCATTATATTGATTAATATCCACATGGGAAATATAGACAATGGTATTTGCCTGGAGATCGTCAGTCATGACAGGAAATGATGAAGCCATTTTAACAATATCATAATTTGAAAATAAATATCAAAGCCCAAATAACTAATGTTAGGCGCGACATTTTATTACAACATTTTATTAGCTAACGTTTCGTTGCATATAGCAACACCATCAGACCAGATCAATCACTATATCACACTCCTCCGCAGAGGCAATTCTCGCGCTTTTATATATACTAAAGGTGGGCTATTCGCCTATTGGGCTCACAGAATGTGTTTTGGGAACGCGTGGAGAGAATAGCCAACTGGATGCGGAATTGCAAGCGCGAGGAGTAAGACGGGGAAGAGGGAAAATAATCAGGAGCTTCCTCGATTTTCCCCTTCCCTTGTCTCCCCGCGCGCCCTCCCAGCCCGCGCTGCCGAAACCATATCTGCCCGAACTCTACAAAAAATCGCAAGAAGCCTCTCATAACGAGAGTATTACTATTACCATTTACAGGGTTTGAATTTTGAAATGACAAGGCCGGCTTTCTCTAAAGCCTGCAGGTTTCCATTTGGTCGCCGCGATAGCTATAACATCGACCACTATGACACCGTTTCTATAACATCGACCACTATGAGAGTGTGTCCATCTATCTCTGCAATCAGTAACGACTGCTCTGCATATACAGCAGACAAAAGACAAGATAGATCGACACTCTATTACATCGTCCACTAGGACACCGTTGCGATCGTGGCGACCAAATGGAAACCAGGCTCAAGTAATATAGTTCAAATTTAGATTTTGAGGTGAAAATTGTAAGATCAGGTCGAAAGAAATTGGGCTATCAGTGAAAGGATTACGCGAGAAAACACTGGAGAAAGAAGACATAGAACTCTTTTTTCTGTTTTTTTTAGTTCAAAATGTCTGCAGCCCCCCTGACATTCTGAAGAGTGTGGCTGATCCCACCTATAATAATCAGTATTGTGCCATGTTTTGGTTTAACAATAACAAAATGATGAGATGTGTGGCTTTCAGATTATCTTAAAACTCGCCTAAAAATGCAAGAAATAGGGTTTAAGAGACACCAGAAATAAAAAATTTCCCCAGGGTAGCATGTCCACGGACTCCCTAGAAATCTTATAAATCCGTCTTCAGCCCTCTTAACCCAAACGCCTCTAACTCTGAAAATCCGTTCCCGAGTGAGGTCGCTAAGCGAGGGTGATAATCAAGCCGCGGTAGGGATCCATTTCTCACCAAAGGTTTATATCTACATAGTTTACAGGCACGTCGGAAGCGGGGGGGGGGGGGGGGGGGGGGGGGGGAGCGCGGCTAGGCAGGCTGCAGCCCCCTCCCCCAATAATTTGCTAAACAAATTTGAAACATTCTTTTGAAGATGCAAAAATCTGTTAGTATTGCCCTGGATTTGAACATGATCATTTATATTGAGCTTGTAACCTGATAATTTCCGTTGTAAAAACCCTCGATTTATTTACTTCGCTCAAATTGCAGGAAAGGGTGTTTCCGAGGTTCAATATTTCAAAAATTTCCAGGGGAGAATACCCCCTAGAAATACGGTCACTAATTCCAATGGCTACACTTTTTCAGCCCCCCAATATGAATTTGCTTCCGACTGCCCTGGTTTATATCTACAGTATATAGTTTATATATGTAAAATGATAGGTCCAACTCCTTATAAGGAAGCTAAGTAAAAGTGGTTTAGGGTGATCCGTTTGAATCGGATAATATTTGGGGCGATTTGTGATCTGACAAAGTACATAAAAAGGTTTTACGAAGGGTTATATGCACGTTCTCGTAATACAATAGATACGTGTATGTTATGCATTTATACTCGGTAATTCCCAATCTGTTTACAGGGGGTAGGATGAAACACCTCAAAAGGAGGGATTAGAATAATCAAACGAGCCGGGGATTATTGCGGGGTAAACGTATTCAGTAGTATTATACATAATAGTATTTTGTCGGAGATCATCCTTAACAGGACATGATGAAGCCATTTCAAAAATCCCACATCCGATTTTTCGAAAAGGTCATACCGGATACTTAAACCATTAATATTAGTAATAGGAAATTCGTCATCATAACACAACAGTCAACATCATAAAAGCATTTTAATTATAACAGACATGATGAAGCAAAAGCAATTTGAAACAATACACCCTGCATTCATTCCATGCATATTGAAGGACAAATTCTTTTTTTTAAAAACAGGAATGTTGGAACTTAATTTGAAGTTGTCCTCTAGAACTGTTGTTTTGACGTCATGTGCAGGGTCTATACCCACGTAAAGTCAGTGAAGGCTAAAAGGGATGACTCAAAAGGACCTTTACATTTTTTAGAACTACTAATCCTAACCCTAATCTCAATCTTAATCCTGATCCTAACTTTAAACCTAGCCCTAAACCGTAGTTATCCATAAGTCATAACCTAACGAAAAATAAAAACCAGAAAAAAACAGAAAGGTCCTTTTGAGTCATCCCTTTTAGCCTTCCCCCGCAAATTCTTCTCATCCCATATATCTAGTATATTGTTCAATTAAAACTACCAATGGTTTCAAAAAATCCCATCATTTTCATAACATTCTACGTTTTCCACATCGTTATAACAGGGGGTTTTATGTACACGACGGCAAAACTGGAGAATGGCGTCCTTGAAACGAAAATAGTCTTCATGATATTAATATTCTTTAAAACAAAGAGTACGATTTTTTTTGTTTACAACGGCTGTCTGAGCACTATAGTTTACAGGGAATTTTCGAAAGTGATTCTCAACACCATAAAACATATAATATTGCAAACCCCGTAGCAGATCGTTACCATGCATTATAGATCACTTTCAATTTATGTTCTCAGACACTTTTGAAACATGACAGTTTGCAGGGAAAACTTGGGGACGTCTTTGAAAATTCTCTTGGGACTAATAATTAAATTTAGCCTTTGCTCGATGTCCTCGATGCTCGCATGGTGTTCACGTCTTCAGGACGGCGTGAATTCGCAAAGACGTAAGGCCGTTGTTACTTTATTAAGCCAAGATTTGAGTCGTAGCTACTGAAGCGTTTCGGTGGTGAAAAAACAAGCTTCGGATATCAAACACCGTGTAGTCATAACAATTAACAATTAACATACTAACCTTAGTTAGTATTAGGGTTAGTTTTAAGGTTATAAATAATCAGGTTAATATTGAGGTTAGTTGGTATATGGTATAGTTGTTGGTATATATATGGTATAGTTGTATTTTCGGTTGTTGGTCACATATCGAGAAAGCGCCACTTGCCCAGCGCCATACAATTACAAACTTCTGGAGTTTTCTCTTTGTATAGAGAAATTACCAGGGGTCCGTCTTTCATTGAAAACAAAAACTTCTTTCAGGCCCGGAGCTACGGGGGTGTGGGGTGCGACACCCCGTAAATTCAGTCGGCAGAAGTTATATTTTAGACGTGTTCGATTTAACACGGACAAGTAGAAACTTGTCCAACTCATTAACTTTTAGCACTTATCAGTTTAAATTAATTTCAAACTGCCAAATTTAAGACTCACAAATCTAATGTTAATGTTAAATGTTTCATGGTTTATATGTAAATGTAATGAACGAGAGAAGACATAAATTTATTAAAAGTTCATCATGTTTTCATTCCGTATTGAGAGTGCGTTATTAACGTAGGACTATTAATTAACCATTTTACCAGCTGACCAGGTTCATTTTATAGTAGGCACCAATGGAAGGACAATATTTTGACAAGCTTCGATCGATAGGATGTAGATCGGTACAAGCTCGTGCGTCACTGTGACAGTCGATTGAAGTGAGCTTACACCCCCCCCCCCTGTAAAATTTTCTAAGTACGGCCCCTGACTTCTAGTTTGCATTTCAAATATTCATTATATACCCGCCGTATTGTTTTCGCAAAAGACATTAAGGGGTAGTTTATATGGAGGAGGGCTAGCCTTCCTAAGATGGCTGACTCATATGTCACGAAATTCTTACCTCGGCCGCAAAAAGAGATTTGAATTAATGTAAAGATTGTTTACATCTAAACTAAACCAATTCTCCTTTGTAAATTTAGTTCATACACGTTTCAAAACCACAATGCGATCCTAATCAATCGCGTGCAGAGCCGGGCTAGCCCGGTTAACCGGGCTCATGTAAACAGCCCCTAACAATATTACCCCATGGGTTTTGATCGGTGTTAGATAGACGGAATGTTCGTACAGTATATATATGCGACACCGACATGTATATACAAACTGAATAAAGCTTTAGAATTAGTTATACATGAGTATACTAACAGCGTCCGTCCTAGTTATTGCAAAATATTTGCAAGATTAATTAGTCACTGAAATGCTTAATTAAGATGCCTTTTACTACCAGTCATACAATTTTGTTTTCATTAGGTTCTTTATTTGAATTTTTGTGCCGACATGCCTATCAAAATTCGTTTTATATAAGAAATGGTTCATGGCTTGGTGTGCTTGTCACCCGACAGAGCCGTATAGATATATGTCATCAAACTAAGCCTATCAGTTTGGCGTGTTTACATAAAGCTATATAGCAACCAGGAGCGCTGCAACCATGGTTGCATTATGAAGCATGGATAAGTCACTATATACGGTGGATATAACTCACTATTTGTCCTATATATATATATATATATATAGATTTTATAGCAAATGTATACGTTGAATAGGACCTATTCTGAAACGCGGTAAATAGTTATCCTGCAAGTTTTGAACAACTGCATGCATGATGGCCCTAGAATAATTCAAGTTCATGATATTGATAATTGTGTAGCTAATTCCAAATCGAATCATCAAACATTACAAGGTTATATAGGTTATATAGGCGATAAGTGAACGAATAAAACTTTTCATATTTTAACGTACCTTCCCCAGTAACGGTTTCCATATTTTCCAGGCTCGTAGTGGTAAATAGGTTCAGCTACACCATAGTTAAAACAGACCAATCGCGATGCCAGCAGAAAAC
Source organism: Chrysogorgia sp. JL179-B06 (assembly GCA_035772405.1). Lineage (NCBI taxonomy): Eukaryota > Metazoa > Cnidaria > Anthozoa > Scleralcyonacea > Chrysogorgiidae > Chrysogorgia > Chrysogorgia sp. JL179-B06. The sequence continues at coordinate 3,710,005 of JAYKKM010000224.1, forward strand.
AACATGGTGAAATACGTGGCATCGCTAAATTCAGGTTCTTCGTCATCTTTACCGAGTTTCATGGCGCCGTATTTCGAGAAATAAACGACGATGATGAACATAAACCAGATGTCTTGGGTGCCAATGTACAACCATGTGAACTTGTCCGTGATCCAGCGTTTTCCTTTAGCCATTTTCTCTGATGCCGTTTCGGTGTTGACAATGGCCCAGATTACAAAACCCCATATGACAACCGCCGATATGAAAGTTACAACTGGATTGAAGTTCAGATGCAACGGACCAAGTTTAGCTTTGAACGTACGACACGTTTTCCTGGCTTCGTTCTCGACCATGGTTATAATAGGAACTATAATTGGTTAATTATTGATGTAACCAGTCGGGTCCTGTAAAGCGGTATGTAAGGTAGGCAAGTCTATTTTATAGTCCCCGGTGTGAACATTAACATAATAAAAATCATTGCTACTTATATAAGGTTAATTTAAATGTACGTAAAATAGTATAATTAAACTGCGGCGTTTGTTGATATGGATCGTGGGCAGGAAAACGGTAGATGGCGAAAGGAAACGTCAGCTTTCTACATCGTATAATCGACTGTAAATTCAAAAGATGAATGCATGTCGAAAAAAACAAGTTATATAGCTGTATCACATGCTGCGCAATTATTATGATAAGACCAGAAGAGGAAAGAAACCTATGTGTCTTGTGGGAATAACCATAAGCTAATAAGGAAAATAAGCATAATGTCGACTCATAAACGCCAGTTAAAGTGCCTATCCGAGGTTTGGGAATTTTACATATTCGTAATCTTTGGGCCTGCTAAATTTTTGCCTGCTAAATTTGATTTACTATTCACAGGAAATGACGTCAAAGCAGGGACAGGCGAAGTCATTGTACACTAATTCAACAGTGAAATACAAAGAAACGGTTTGGCTCTAAACTTCAAAGAAACATGTTTAGACCAGGAAATGCATTCAATTCCCAAACTTTCATTCGATTTCACTGTATGCAATGTTTTTGCGTGTCCATGCTTGACGTCATTTCCTGTAAATAGTAAATTACTTTAGCAGGGGAAAAGGCATGAAGATAAAATTTTCGCACGACAAGATATTTTAGACAATTCTTCTCAAGAGATTCCAAAGATCACAAATACGTAAAATCCCCGAACCACGTATAGGCACTGTGTCTTGATTTTTATTGTGTACAGGGGGAAACTTTGGGTTCTACCCAAAAGAAATGTAATATATTTTGTTGTTCGAAAATTGCATCTTCATGCCTTTTCCCCCTGCTAAAGTTCACAGGAAGTGACGTCAACCGAAGTACACGCGATATTTTACGGAGTGATTCAGCAATGAAATACAGCGAAAATTTGGCTTTGAACTTTAAACAACCTGTTTAGACAAAATTCACTCAATTCCTAAACATTCACTGTTGAATAACGCCGCAAAATATCGCGTGTCCCTGGGTTGACGTCACTTCCTGTGAACTTTAGCAGGGCGAAAAGGCATGAAGATGCAATTTTCGAACAACAAGATATATTACATTTCTTTTTGGTAGAACCCAAAGATTACGAATATGTAAAATCCCCAAACCCCGGATAGGCACTTAAAATAGTGCTACAAACAAGGTAAATTTGTCTTTAAGATTTAACCAAGGTAATTGTCGTATATCGAAATTTAGTATTGAACTTTGTTGTAAACCATTTGCAAATCTCGTTGCAAATTACCGACAGACTCTGACGTCGACCGTCTCATGGGTTTAATAGTGCTACTGCCAAGGTAATTTGTCTTTAAGTTTTAACCAATTAGGTAATGGACAATTCCCGCATTGTGCTCGTTAAAATCAAACGAAACGAAGTCATGCACTGTCGAGTCGTCGACAAACTATTAGGCCAAGTAAAAAAAATAAAGTAGTTTATCGTCCCCGCCCGCATCCTTTTTTCCGCACGCATCAAATTTTATTTTATTTTTTATTTTATTTGCATCGAAAATTTGTCTTGTTTTTGGGGCCTTTTGTGCGCAACCTTTCGGCCATTTTCGTTGCGTTTCGGTATCTTCCGTTACCTTTCGGCAACTTTCGGGACTTTTCGGTTCATTTCTGGTTTTACACGTCACAATTTGTTTTGGCGCAATCTTCGGTATCGAAACAGTTGTAGAGAAATCCATTCAATTCTTGTTTGTGCTTGTAATACCAACGTTAAATAGATTTAATATGTGTTAAAAATAGGTTTTGGTGGTGATGGCCATTTCGGAGAAGCCATCTTGAAAAAAAAAATTAAAAAATAAAAGCGCCCGCATTCTCCTTTTTTTTCAAAGTTAGGATGATAAACTACTATATTTTTTTACTTGTCCTTACTGAACCGACTGCAGAAACTAGCCTCTGCACTTGTACAATAACTTTGTTAAAACCAAAATAATACTTCTGCAGTTCTATAGTTTTGAACCTTGTTGTTAACCATTTGCAAATCTCGTTGCAAATTACGGACAGACTCTGAGGTTGAGCGTCTCATGGGTTTAATAGTGCTATACTGCCAAGGTAATTTGTTTATCATTTATTATTAACATTTATTTTTGATATTTGACTCTTTGTTTACGATCTATTTTAATGGACTTGAAACGGGAATTCATTCGATTTCGTTAAATCTCTGTAATTTAGTGTGAAATCTGGCGCAGTTGTTGATATTTGAGTACTTTATGTACGATCTATTTTAATGGATTTGCAACGGGAATCATTCTATTTCGTTAAAAATGCTAGAATATTGCCATAAATTAAGAAATAAAGTTCACTTTATTTCTTATGAAGTCGTAGTTGTCGTTTCTGTGTAATTTGGTGTGAAAACTGGCGCAATTGAGGCATGTACAGCGAGTTCGATATCTGGCCATGTTGTTCCTCACTATAAAATAGGGAAGGCAGGAGACTGCCGCTCACGAAGCCCACGTATCGACTCCACAAATCGTTCTCTAGGAGCCGCTTTACGCGCCCAATCGCGAAGAAAACAACAAATCAATAAAGTACAGTAAATTTCCCATCAGATACCTCGTCCTCAGCAATCGATACACAGATTTAGTAAGATAAAATTCCAATATAAATTCAGTTGTTTGACGATCTGCCATAATATCAAGCTCAATTCTCATTGGTCAATTCGGGACGCTGTCATTTGAATTGCAGTTTGGCAGATCGTCAAACAACTGAATTATATTGGAATTTTATCTTACTAAATCTGTGTATCGATTGCTGAGGACGAAGTATCTGATGGGAAATTTACTGTACTTTATTGATTTGTTGTTTTCCGTTCGCGATTGGGCGCGTTAAAGCGGCTCCTAGAGAACGATTTGTGGAGTCGATACGTGGGCTTCGGCGGCAGTCTCCTGCCTTCCCTATTTTATAGTGAGGAACAACATAGCCAGATACCGAACTCGCTTGTACATGCCTCAATTGCGCCAGATTTCACACCAAATTACACAGAAACACGACAACTACGACTTCATAAGAAATAAAGTGAACTTTATTTCTTAATTTATGGCAATATTCTAGCATTTTAACGAAATCGAATGATTCCCGTTGCAAATCCATTAAAATAGATCGTACATAAAGTACTCAAATATCAATAATAAATGTGCCGCAACTGCGCCAGATTTCACACTAAATTACAGAGATTTAACGAAATCGAATGAATTCCCGTTGCAAGTCCATTAAAATAGATCGTAAATAAAGAGTCAAATATAAAAAATAAATGTTAATAATAAATAATAAATAAATAAATGTTAATACCGGTATTAATAATAAATGTGCCGCAAACTTGGGAAGCCTGTGCTGTCGACAAACTTACTGAACAGACTGCAGAAACTAGCCTCTGCACTTGTCAAAATTATAAACATCTAGACAGTTCATTGTCTTGCAGTTAAATTAAATACTAAACATTGGCCTTAAATATGGGAACAAAGCCAGAATTGGTTGCAAACGTAACAATAACTTTGTTAAAACCAAAATAATACTTCTGCAGTTCTGGACTGTGGTCACCAAGGATTGTAATCGAATCACCGAACGCGATGCGAGCTCTGCGTCCAGCGAGTACAGCGTTCAGCGAGACGCAAGACGGACGCAAGATGAACGCAAGGCGCAAGACGAACGCAAGACGGACGCCAGACGAACGCAAGACGGACGCCAGACGGACGCAAGACGAACGTAAGACGGACGCAAGACGAACGCAAATCAGATGCGATTTTGTATAGGTTATTTCTTAGCAGTACTGTACACCATTGGCATTGTGCATTGGTGCTGGATAAGAGTCTCCCTCAGTCCCCCTGCACTCGGTAGGCCTGACTAGTACTGTATGAGATGTTTACACAAGGCTGGCCTAACCTCAGACTGGCCTGCATTTGCCAATTTCGACTCCTATTTCCATGAGGCCAGTCTGGCTCACAATCAGCCTTGCTTAGTTTCAAATATACTGTCGTTAATTAGGGATTCAGGTTAATATTCTTAAAACATTTTATATAAATTGGAAAAACATCTACCTGAAATCCAAGTAAACTTGAACTGTACTTCACTTTAATGCTAGAATATGCAATCAATATCAACGGATGTTGAAGGAAACCAGACTGGTCATCAAAATAACAAGCTTCTTCACTACCCTGATTTATCATCAAATCCAAGTCGCTAATTCCTACAGCTTTAAATAAATCATCATCACATGGTGTGATCACCAACATTAAGCTTGCTGACATTTAACTAAATGCAGTTACAGTATTTTTGTCCAGATAACTGTATGCTACAAACTCCAGAATTTGGTCATCAAAAGTACAATGTGTTGTAAATTACCACAATGGACCAAAAACTATAGTCTTTATGACAGTGACATTTAATTTCTTACTGTCTTATCAGTAACACAAGATTCTTACTGTTTGGAATGACTGAACTTTCTTTGAAAGTATAGTGTATGAAATACACAAGATTGTTACCCATGGTGCATTTTGTATTCAATACTGGACATTGGCTGGAATTGACACTACTGGACAGCCGATCAATCACTTCCTTGGATCTCAAGCAAAGTTGGTGCATCATCCAGCACTTCGCTGTTACAGAATGGCTTCGTTGTTGATGTATGGGAAGTGGTTCAAGATGCTGTTGGAGGGATCAGCCCACCATTCGAGAATTTTCTCCGTGTACTGTAAGCTTTGACTGAAAAGTCTACCAGCTGTTTCTACTAATGTGATACAAAGACGATCCTCCAGGAATTCAAAAATGCTTCTATCATACACCTGTACAAGTGGAATGGGAATCATCAGGCCTGTGACAACCACAGGGGTAAATTCTTCCTCTCCATCCCTAGCAAGAAGCAAACCTTAACCAGAGACTCCTGCCAGAGAGCCCCTGTGGATTCTGCAGAGAGTGCAGGACTAGCAACATGGTGTTTGCTGTAAGGTATAGTAGTCCCGAGAGAAATGTCAGGAGCAGAACTTGTCAACCCAACGTACGAACAACAAGATGCATGCAAGATTGAACATTCAAACTTATCTCATTTAGAAATATCAATAACCTTGTTGTGAAAATGCTAATCTACATTTCCAATGTCAACCTATGGACAAGCAATTGAACTCTTTTATAAGTAAACTATATGCTTCATGGGTCATGGGCAGCATTAACTAGTTCAATTTTGTAATGACAGTAATTATTTTGTCAATGTTTTTCATTGACCTCTCTGCAACCATACATAAAAATCAATATGGAATCCAATGAATCTTTATAGACTAGTATGTTCTATGTATCATATACAAATCATTTAATACTACCATAGCAACCATTCTTGTACTGAGGCACATTTTGTACTAAGTCGTTTATCTTCATCACATTAAATGGGCCAGTTTCTGTTATAATAATTGTGTTTACATATGACCGTTATATATATTTACATCGTTTTGTGTGCAAGCCAAGCAAGGTACGCGTTGCGTACCTATTTTTTTATATATAGCTCTTATATATAGTTTTTTTTATATATAGCTTTTTTATATATAGCTTTTATATATAGCTTTTATATATAGCTTTTTACACGTCGAATTTCGCAACATCACGTTTTCAAACTTGTCTTTTTCCGTCAAAGCTTTGATACAAAACGCCAATCTTTAAGCTTATTTGACTTCCACACGAATTGACAGTAGCATGCTTTCTCGTGCTTCCAGCTGCTCTCGTCTGATCTGACGAATAGTAGAATTCAAAACATTCACACCGCATTCTTCCCTTAGTTTATTTTTAATTTTCGGCAGATGTTAACTCGTCGTTCATGTCATCTTATCGTCGCTCATATTCGCAATGCTGTTCGTTTAAAAGTTGCTTTCTTCCACTTCGAGGCGCATCCTGTAAACTACCACTCCGACGCGCGGTAACGAGAAAGAAATAAGCTGCTATGTGCCTATTCCTTCGTCTCGAAAAATATCTGTAGTTTTTTATTTATTCCCCAAGACTGCAGTGAAATAATTTGATTTCTTGTGTAAATAGACAGCTTTCTAATTTCACCGAACAACGCGTTTGCGACGGTGAAATGAAAAGGCAAACTTCGGAAATGATCGTATTTCCTATCGTGTGAAATTTGAAGTGCGGTTGCGGTCACGCCAAAACTACGACATAGGTTCGACCTAACCTAGGTTCGACCGCAGTTTTCGTTAGGTTATTTCTGAGCAATACTGTGTATATATATATATATATATATATATATATATATATATATATATATATATATATATATATATATATATATATATATATATATATATATATATATATATATATATATATATATATATATATATATATATATATATATATATATATATATATATACACATATATATATATATATATATATATATATATATACACTGTTATTTTCAAGGAGTTAAAATAACTCCCCTGTTACCCCATTTAGGTGGAGTTAAAAAAATAACTCAACTATTGGGAGTTCAAATAACTCCCAATAGTGGAGTTATTATTTTTTGAGAGTTAAAATAACTCTCATGTTACCCATTTAGGTGGAGTTAAAAAATAACTCCACTATTTGGAGTTAAAATAACTCCCAATAGTGGAGCTATTTGTTAATTTTAACTCCTTGAAAATAACACTTAAAAAATATACTCCCTTTTGGCATATCGTTCTCTGAGAAGATTTGTTAAAAATAGTCCCAGACGAGTCAAAATGCTATAGTTTCTTACTTTATATCAACTCGGACATACGATGCAGCGACAGGGAAAAGCCAGCACTAAACACGGAAAGATATTCAGGTTATCTGTAGACTACTGTAACTGCAGTTGGATTTGAAGTGTCCTTCGGTTCGAAGACGGCTTTGTCGGCGATCAGGGACAAGGACTATGCTTCAAAAACCCATTTGTTTTTGAAGAAACCTGTCTTCCTGTCAACAAGAATGTTTGGCCTAAGGTTTACGTTCATGTTTACCTTCTTTGTGAATCGTATATTATTGCCTTTTTTACTTTCTTTGTGGGCTAATTGTGAATCGTCGAGTACTGTCCAAGTTATTAAACATTACGAGTCTGTACTACCTCCACTGCGACTTTGACTTCAATAAGCCCACCACTTATTTTTTGCAATTTTGCACAATATTACGACTGTCTTGGATTTCGAGGCAGCACTTCCCTTGTGATAGTAACTTCTAGTTTATGTCTAGTTGAGAAAAGTTTTGTTCTGTTCTTAACTTGTAATACTGCAGTCTGCATGCTCAACAAAATCTTCGAAATTTAATACATTGTTTAAAATTTATACAAGTTATTAAAGTAGGTCAAAAATTTGAAATGAAAATAAGATTCGTAAGACTTTTAATAATTCATTATATACGATAAATATTACTATAAGTTATAGAGTGATCGGGTGGCGCAGCGGATTAGTCGCGGAACATTAGGTTAATTAAGTTAAGTTAGTTAAGCAAAGCACGAACGGTCGAGTTCGAAGCACACTCGAAGCACACGTTGGACTTCCGAAAGTGAAAATTAATCCCCAGACCCCCAGGTACGCGAGTTAATTTTTAACTCCGAAACACGGGTTGGTATTTAACTCCAAAAACGGGAGTTAATTTAACTCCACAAAACGGATTATTTTGAACCTTTTTTTTGGACCCGAATTTTGGAGTTAAAATAACTCCCTGAAAATAACAGTGTATGTATATATATATATATATATATATATATATATATATATATATATATATATATATATATATATATATATATATATATATATATATATATATATATATATATATATATATATATATATTATATATATATATATATATATATATATATATATATATATATATATATATATATATTAAGGTGTGGCTTACCCAATTAACAAATAAAGGACCAGTAAAGAAGTTGTTTGCCTCTCTTTCCGTATATATATAGATAGATAAGTGTCAGGTTCAAAATCATATCAGGTAGAGTGCTCAATACCTAAGTAGAGCAGAATAGTAAGAACAAAAACGGCGAACTTTGGTTACTTCATTTAAACTTTATTTCACTACAGATCTGTTTCGTATGGAAAGCTATATTAGCTTACCACACTCATCAGGTGAGTATTGCGACTGGTGTTACAAAGCGGAAACTTGATATTGTATTGATCTACGAGACGGATTAATAATGTATGACGTTATGTGAAGTTGCGGTGCATATTAATTAGCTAATACAGTAGTTGCACAGTAAATGTTTTTTTCTATGCCTGCAAGTTGATATAAGTTCGTTTCTGCTGTTGAGTGAACATAATTCGGGGTGACATATAATTATAAATTTTTCATAAACGCATAAGTTACAACGTTTTGTTAAATTAGAGTAGGGTTTGCATCGCTTGATTATGTTCCATTTGATTGAGTATTGAGTATTTGATTCTTTTAAAGTCCAGATGTGCTTGCTTAGTTCAGTGGCAGATTTACGTTTTGAATTTCTGAAAGAGCTTGTATGGTTTAAGTATCTGGTTTTAAAAGTGCCTTCAGTTAGGCCTACATAAGTTTCTTCTTTTGTGTTGTCTTCTGTGGTGACTGTAGCTTGGTAGACTATTCCTTCGGTTAGGCATTTACCAGAAAGCGGGCAGTTATTTTGTTGGCGGCAATTGCATTCCTTGGTGGTGGGGATAATGGTTGGGTTATTTTGGTTTTTTTTTACTTTGTTGAGTTCGAATTTATTGTGGGATGAAATTATGTTGTCTATATTAGGCATGCAGTTATAGCTTAATTTTAGCGTATTTCTATTGAATATTTTCCGCAAAGGATGGCTGGCGGGGAAGCATTCGTTGATCGTACGCAAGAATATGCGGCCGATGTTTGTGGCGACGTTGGCACTGTAAGGTGGATTAAACCATGTGGTGTTTTCTGGATCTCGGGCGTTTCGGTTTTGTTGGTTCGGGTTTGTAATTGAGTTGGTAGTCGTACCCGCTTTTCTTCAGGGCTTCTTGGTATGGTGGGGTTGCTGAGTCGAAGGATTGTCTGTCGGATGAGATGTTGGAGAGTCTTCTGTTGATGGATTCTGGTATGCTGCGGATAATGGATGGCGGGTGGTTGCTTTGGTGGTTGACGTATTGAGGGGCTTAAACGTTTCGGATCGTAGGTCTAATGTGATGTCTAAGAAGTCGACGGATTTCTTGTTTGCTTCGATGGTAATTCTGAGGTTGTGTTCGCCGAACGTTTTGCATATTTCTTTCTTGATGTTTTCTATTTCTCTTGGTGTCCCGTTAAATGCGGCCAATCCATCGACCGATGTTGTTTCCATATTTTGGCACAAGCTTCGATAGGATGTAAGAGCCTATCAGTTCACAGCTCTCGGCGCCATCAAAGCTACCCATCGTTACGTCGAATAGCGAGTTGGATGATTTCTTGCACCACGTCTCGTTTCCGTTAAATAATAAGGATTTTTTGACTTGGATAATGATTTCTTTCTCTTCGTCTGTTATCTCGTCATAGTTTGAGGCCCACGTTATAGTCCGGGCGGTGAGTGAGGTAGGTATCACCTGAGCGGGTAATTTACGGGAGTAGGATTTTCTAGACCAGTTTTTGACGTTAGAACGCGAATCTGGATGTTATTCAGGCAGACGAGGCTGCTTTTAAGAGTTATAGCCTGATATTGCACAATTTAGACTCATTTCCGTGTAAAATCGTTAGTTTTAAATAATTTGTTATTATCACTAGAAATCCCAGCAAAACAGGTCTACTGGACCAGTTTTGTATGTAGAATCCAACTGGCGAGGTATTTTTTAGAAAAAATATAAGTGAGGCTGTATTTGACTATATTCTGAATATAGCCTCGTTTTCGTGTAAATATGTAATTTGAAATAAATCGTGATGCTTATCAAATTAACGAGAATAACTTTTCCACATTTGGTAGGGACATCCATATCTGAGTGTTACAATATAGTTTGCTCTGGCTGTGTGCTTTCGTAGACTGCTGCTACATGGCGGAAGAGGGAATTATCAACAACCTTGTGCTCTTTGCTCATCTTTCTCCAGAAAATAGCTGACCTTGCCTCGTTCACTTGTTCGGTTTTCTTTTCTCCATACAGGAAGCACACATACTTTTCAATGGCACCAAATATGTTGTCAGACACATGCATCTCCGGCTGAAAATGTCCAAGAACCACTGGATCTTTGCTCGCCTGTTTCCAGCAGAAGGGCTTCCGTTTGCGTAAAAAACTTGCCACATAATCATTTCCAGTAAATGCATGGTGTCCAACCAATGCTTTCTTTTCCTGATTGGTAAGACTACACGAGTTCAGGTGAAGGAGCTTTCTTGTCTAGCCAGAACCGTTGTCGATGTAGACTTCACATTCCTGATTGAGTGATTGGAATTTAAGTAAAATGATGGGAATATCGATATCACCAGAACTTGATCGTACCACACAGGTTATTGGTTGGTCATCACTGCTCCTTGCAACATGCTGAATCAAATACGCAATTTTAGTATCAGCCTCCTGGTGGTCTGTTGCTATAGTTCCCTTGCACAAAAAGAACCGTTTTGCGTTATCTTGAGGCAGGCGTTCCCCCCTAGCGAAGTATACAATAAGCTGAAAATAAGCTTCGATAAGCTGAAACAGTCGCTCTTTGTTGTCGCCGTTGCCAAGAAACTTCTTGAAATCAGCAGGTACACGTACATTCTCACTCCTAATAACGACCTTGTACGTATCACATGTAACGTAGACGATGTTATACTGCCTTGGAAGATCTGAGAAGGTTTTTTTTTGGCGGGTTACAAAATCGGAGAACAACGTCAACAACATCGTAAATGTGTTGAAGAATGACTTTATTGATCCCTTCAGGATTGACCTGGAAGCTCCTTACCAGACGACGTAGCAGAAAGCCTTTTGTCTGTTCAAGAGCGTGGAACATTGTTGAGAGACAAATTCTTTGAGCGATTAAACTCAGAGAGTTCCGAGGAAGATCTTTATTTCAGTCCCATAAAACGAGTTCAATGGAAGAGTTTTACGGACGTCAGTAAGAAGCTAATGGTGTCTGCCAAGTCACAACAACCGAATGCTGCGATAAACATCGATAAAGCCCTGTGTTACCCGCTTGCACCAGTCCCCACTATCGATGGCAACATGCGATGGAATCGCATGAGAAGAAAAACCGCCAAAAACAAGCTGTTCAATGCCGCGTTAACTTCATTGATTGAAAACGATGCGCAACTGCCCGACGATCCACATGCTCGCAGAGCCTATATTCTCGATCTCGTAGCCATTATTCGTAGCATGGTTAAGGTACCAAACACGTTTTAAAGATGTTGCATTACGACTCTTCTCAGATCTTCCAAGGCAGTATAACATCGTCTACGTTGCATGTGATACGTACAAGGTTCGATCAATAAAGAATAGTGAATGAAACCTCCGAGGTGATAGCGACAAGTTCGTTATTAGGACTAAGTGAGAATGTGCGTGTATACCTGCTGATTTTAAGAAGTTTCTTGGCAACTGACAACAAAGAGCGACTGTTTGAGCTTATCGAAGAAGTGTAGGTTCAAAATAGGAATCAACTGGGAGAGCGTGTTGTATGCTAGGGGGAACGCCTGCCTCAAGATAACGCAAAAACGGTTCTTTTTGTGTAAGGGAACTATAGCAACAGACCACGAGGAGGCTGATACTAAAATTGCGTATTCAGCATGTTGCAAGGATCAGTGGTGACCAACCAACAACCTGTCTGGTACGATCAAGTTCTGGTGATATCGATGTTCCCATAATTTTACTTGGAATGGAACCAATCAGGAATGTGGAAGTCTACATCGACAACAGTTCTGGCAAGACAAGAAAGCTCCTTCGCCTGAACTCGTGTAGTCTTACCAATCAGGAAAAGAAAGCATTGGTTGGACTCCATGCATTTACTGGAAATGATTATGTTGCACGTTTTTTACGCAAAGCGAAGCCCTTCTGCTGGAAACAAACAAGTGAGCAAAGATCCAGTGTTCTTAGACATTTTCAGCCGGTTGTGGACGGAGATGCATGTGTCTGACGAGATATTTGGTGCCATTGAAAAGTTATATGTGTGCTTCCCGCATGGAGAAAAGAAAACCGAACAAGTGAACGAGGCAAGGTCAGCTGTTTTCTGGAGTAAGATGAGCAAAGAGCACAATGTTGTTGACATTTCCCTCTTGCCGCCATGTAGAAGTCTACGAAAACACACAGCCATGTGGCTAGAATTTTGAGAAAGGCATGGTACGCAATTATGGCATTTGAGGATCCATAGTTCCATGGTTGGCTCCCTAACTTAAAGTTGAAGCGTATCCTGACGACGTGCTGGAGCTACTTGTCGAGCGTGATTGGGAAAGTGATGACGGATACGAAGAAGACAACGCATACAGCTCGAGTTCGGATGATGAATAATAAAAGTACTGTAACTAACCAATTAGAAAATGTTAATTTTGAGACACCCCTCGTATATTTAATATTGTAATATCACGTTTGCGAGTTTTCCCTTTGTCTTAACGGGTTGATTATGGAATACACTAATACACCCCGATTGAAGTTGTATTAGAACTAATACGACCGCGGCAAACCGTGACGACAGGTAGTATTACACTAATACAAACTAAGGTAGGATGAACCCCAGTAGAATTATCAATCACACACGAAACATTGCAGTATTACATCATTTTTATTAACCCATCTCGAAGTATGCAAAGACTGCCGCACCCTTTCGGGAAAACTCGCAAACGTGATATTACAAAGTAATATCATGAAATGAGGCGTATTAGCTATTAAACCGCGCCCACTCGATTCGGGTCATTTAGTAAAATTCCCTCGGGCCTTCGGCCCTCGGGAATTTTACTAAATGACCCTCATCGAGCGGGCGGTTTAATAGCTAATACGCCTCATTTCATCATATTACTTATAATAACACTCAGATATGGATGTCATTTCCAAATGTAGAAAAGTTATTCCCGTTAATTTGATAAGCATCACGATTTATTTCAAATTACATATTTGCATGAAAAACGAGGCTATGTTCAGAATATAGTCAAATACAGGCTCAGTTATATTTTTTGTAAAAAATACCTCACCAGTTCGATTCTACATACAAAACTGGTCCAGTAGACCTGTTTTTCTGGATTCCTAGTAATAATAACAAAATATTTAAAACTAACTAATTTTACACGGAAATTAGGCTAAATTGCGCAATATCTCTTAAAAGCAGCCTCGTCTGCCTGAATAACATCCAGATTCGAGTTCTTCGTCAAAAACTGGTCTAGAAAATCCTACTCCCGTAAATTACCCGCTCAGGTGATACCTACCTCACTCACCGCCCGGACTATTAGGGCTTTCTGATATCGAAGGATAGAATTCCACTATGTCGAAGCAGATGAATGAGTGTGCGGATGTGTTGGCAATGTTTTTGTACCACTTGATAACAGAGTCAGTATTTTTCCATTGGTTCAATTTAGCAGATGTTACGGCTTTGGAATTTATCCTTTCAAGGATTTTTTTACTGATTATTCCGATTTTGATGGGTTTATCACGTAGGATTGTTGCTGAAATTTGGCTTGTGGTCTTTTAGTGTTATGAATGAGTCTTTGCTTGCCAGTGCGTCTATCCTGTCGTCAAGGTTAAGGTTCTTTGCGATTTTATTTTCTTCGGAAGTTATTTTGTTAGTAGAGTTGATTGGTGCTTTCTTGTAGGATTTTGTAATTGTGTTGTTGAGTAACTGCTTGTATGAAGGAGCGTCTATGCGGTAAAAGTTTGTGGTTTTGTCGGCGGCGATAAGTAGCTTACTGTCGAGCTTGATCTCTTCACATCTTTTGACAGGAATTTTTGAAATTCGTTGTTGGAGTTTTTAAATTCTATATTCTGGACAAGCGCGAGCATTTTATCTTCAAATTCGTTCAGTTCTTTGATCGGTGGTGGCGACTTAGTAGTTTTAAATCCGAATGTTTCTTTACTTGGCGTTTCGGTTGGGTTTAGAAAATGGTACGCTTTCGATCGCACACGTCGTAGAAATGATTCCGTCTTTTCAATCAAACATTTTAAGTAGTCCTTAGGCTGCGCAATTGGAATGTTCTTTGTGGAGTATCCAAGGTTGACGGCCTGACGAAGTGTCAGGTTCAAAATCATATCAGGTAGAGTGCTCAATACCTAAGTAGAGCAGAATAGTAAGAACAAAAACGACGAACTTTGGTTACTTCATTTAAACTTTATTTCACTACAGATCTGTTTCGTATGGAAAGCTATATCAGCTTACCACACTCATCAGGTGAGTATTGCGACTGGTGTTACAAAGCGGAAACTTGATATTGTATTGATCTACGAGACGGATTAATTATGTATGACGTTATGTGAAGTTGCGGCGCATATTAATTAGCTAATACAGTAGTTGCACAGTAAATGTTTTTTTCTATGCCTGCAAGTTGATATAAGTTCGTTTTCTGCTGTTGAGTGAACATAATTCGGGGTGACATATAATTATAAATTTTTCATAAAGGCATAAGTTACAACGTTTTGTTAAATTAGAGTTTGCATCCCTTGATTATGTTCCATTTGATTGAGTATTGAGTATTTGATTCTTTTAAAGTCCAGATGTGCTTGCTTAGTTCAGTGGCAGATTTACGTTTTGAATTTCTGAAAGAGCTTGTATGGTTTAAGAATCTGGTTTTAAAAGTGCCTTCAGTTAGGCCTACATAAGTTTCTTCTTTTGTGTTGTCATCCTTTGCGGAAAATATTCAATAGAAATATGCTAAAATTAAGCTATAGCTGCATGCCTAATATAGACAACATAATTTCATCCCACAATAAATTCGAACTCAACAAAGTCAAAGAAACCCAAAATAAACCCAACCATTATCCCCACCACCAAGGAATGCAATTGCCGCCAACAAAACAACTGCCCGCTTTCTGGTAAATGCCTAACCGAAGGAATAGTCTACCAAGCTACAGTCACCACAGAAGACAACACAAAAGAAGAAACTTATGTAGGCCTAACTGAAGGCACTTTTAAAACCAGATACTTAAACCATACAAGCTCTTTCAGAAATTCAAAACGTAAATCTGCCACTGAACTAAGCAAGCACATCTGGACTTTAAAAGAATCAAATACTCAATACTCAATCAAATGGAACATAAATCAAGCGATGCAAACCCTACTCTAATTTAACAAAACGTTGTAACTTATGCCTTTATGAAAAATTTATAATTATATGTCACCCCGAATTATGTTCACTCAACAGCAGAAACGAACTTATATCAACTTGCAGGCATAGAAAAAAAACATTTACTGTGCAACTACTGTATTAGCTAATTAATATGCACCGCAACTTCACATAACGTCATATACATAATTAATCCGTCTCGTAGATCAATACAATATCAAGTTTCCGCTTTGTAACACCAGTCGCAATACTCACCTGATGACGAAACAGATCTGTAGTGAAATAAAGTTTAAATTAAGTAACCAAAGTTCGTCGTTTTTGTTCTTACTATTCTGCTCTACTTAGGTATTGAGCACTCTACCTGATATGATTTTGAACCTGACACTTATCTATTTCGCTCCTTTATTGTTGAGCACTCTACGATCAATATGGAAGCCGTCAACCTTGGATACTCCACAAAGAACATTCCAATTGCGCAGCCTAAGGACTACTTAAAATGTTTGATTGAAAAGACGGAATCATTTCTACGACGTGTGCGATGGAAAGCGTACCATTTTCTAAACCCAACCGAAACGCCAAGTAAAGAAACATTCGGATTTAAAACTATTAAGTCGCCACCACCGATCAAAGAACTGAACGAATTTGAAGATAAAATGCTCGCGCTTGTCCAGAATATAGAATTTAAAAACTCCAACAACGAATTTCAAAAATCCCTGTCAGAAGATGTGAAGAAGATCAAGCTCGACAGTAAGCTACTTATTGCCGCCGACAAAACTAATGAAACTTTTACCGCATAGACGCTCCTTCATACAAGCAGTTACTCAACAACACAACTACAAAATCCTACAAGAAAGCACCAATCAACTCTATTCATTTGATCATATTCCCTTTTTGTCATCCCGAACGGTATTGCCATCCAAATTAATGACCCCAACCCCCCTGAATTTTCACCATAATAAACACGGCCGGGGGTTGGGTTAGAAAACTCGTTAGGCGGGAGATTAGGATCTTTGTTGTTTTGGGTTTAGTGGTTATTCCAGGGTTTAGTGGTTATTTCAGGGTTTAGTGGGTTAGGGTTTAGTTCGTGGAGACTGGGTTGGATTGACATACAGTATTTAATTATTTATGTCCCTCAGCGACGTCGCAGACAACTCCCTGATTTTGAGCGCCATGTTTATCCATCCTAAGGTCACTCGCCCGGCAGGTGTCCTGTGGCACAGCAGCGCAGGCCTGATATTACTGCTGCCAAACGTTATATTGAAATGGTCAAAGGAAGTTGATGTAGTAGTCGATGTTAATTGATATTATCTTGAATTATATAGCTATTTTCAAAACGAATTCTATTTTAAAACACTTTATCATTTCTCCATCCTTTGCCAGAGAGCTTTAGATATACAACATTTGAAATATGGTTTGAGCAATCTGATAAATCTAATTAAACAATATTGTAGTGAATACTAGAAGGCAGTCTGAGACAAGCCTTTGGTTTGAGGAAATAAGAATACAAATTAGCTGCCTCAAATGTTGGTTGGTTATGAACTGACGAGAAAGCTTATTTCCAAAGTCAATTCTTAATAAGCCGTTCATGCGAGAAGCGTTTATCAACTACGAGTCCTACACCATCCCAGGCGGTGGGGGAGGTTATGGTAAGCATGAAACTCAAGGCGAGGGGGGTTGGGTTAGGACAAAGGTTAGGATTGGGGTTAACTATTGGTAATTCTACGCACTTGTACACTTACATTAGTCTATAAATTTAGAGAACTAAGTTGGGGAGTCGACGGGGTGGGCGTATTTTTAATTAGGATTTTTAAGATTTAATTTCGTTCACGTGTTAATGGGACTACACGCCGGGCGAGAGCATCACGTAATTAGTAACTGTTCACCAACAAAACATCATGTTTTATTAAACTCTATTTTGCCAAAAGATTAGATGCCATTATAAGTACATATATTACGCAACAAAGCGACAAATAAAACAGATAAAACATAGTAAAGGTTGTTTCATCAACTTGAATCGTAAAATTACACTTGGCTCAATGCACACGACTCTCGCAACAAGAGCCTTAAAATATCATTATCTACACTATAACGAAGAGAGTCGCAGCTTTAAAAGCAGTGTAACAGTTAGTAGAACAATTCCATGCTCTATTCTAACACGAGTGGAAGTTTGGGAGAACGAGAAACCGCCGTGGGGACACGAACCCGAAGGGCGAGTGTGTTTTACATTTCTAGTTATCCCAAACTTCCACGTGTGTTTCTATAACTACATTATATAGAAACATGGAAAAATATTTTCTATTTCTTTTTAAAAAATAACATTTCGAAAATAGGTAAAACGCAAAAATAAGGTTCAATTATTAAAATCGTGAATGTGACTAAATTGTGAAAGCCAAAGCAATTCGCGCGACTAGAAATTCATGAATGTTGTCTTAAAAGATCAGAATAAACTTTGAAAAAGGTTTTAGCAAACTTTCGTTTGACTTAGAGGACAATCAGAACACACCTTTTCAAAATGTTATGTTACACCGTTATTTTATAATAGTGACTAGTATAGTACAACAACAAAAAGCATCTTAAACATAAAGAAAAAATTCTACAGTCGTCGTTAAACTCGAGTAGCTGGAACTGTTTCAACAACTTCTGCATCCGCCTCACCGCTATTCTTGACCACCATTGAGCAACCAGAATCATTTTTCTTCTGTTTTTCATCTATCAACATGTGTTTCTCCATTTGATCAACAGCCAACGGATAAAGAAAAACCACAAGAAGTGCATCTTCTGCAATATTTCCTAACAGGGTACATTCTTCTCTAATGGCACTTCGTATTCCAACAACATAAGCAAAGAATCCACATAACACGACCCAACCTACATAAGCCAGTCCAACGTCAGCCAACTGGAGAATCTCAAGCAACACCCACCCATAGAACAAAACAGCCATAATGACCATATACGACCACGACTTTTTGCGGTACACTTTCCCTGCAGCACGACCTGCTGGCCACCATGGTGCAACAATACCGATAAACAACCTTTTAATACTGTTCAATGACACGATGTCAAACATATCAAAGATACTCGAAGCAAAATCACTTGCATTCTCGTCAATATCACCAGTTTCCTCTTTAACCGCACGCCACATCGCAACACACATAAACAAAAGAATGAAAGTGTACGGTAGGCCAGCGGTAATAGATACAGAACGTAGAGCG
This sequence comes from Chrysogorgia sp. JL179-B06, assembly GCA_035772405.1. NCBI lineage: Eukaryota > Metazoa > Cnidaria > Anthozoa > Scleralcyonacea > Chrysogorgiidae > Chrysogorgia > Chrysogorgia sp. JL179-B06. Next base: position 3,728,834 of record JAYKKM010000224.1, read on the forward strand.
TTCAAAGCCGTTGCACCTCCCGATTTGAGCAATGCAGTAGCGCACGCTCCTTCGGTTAACGCCCAAAAGATGCGCTGTGCGATGGGAGGATTTGGATTACCATTTGCCGAGAGACAATCAATAACCAGAGAACCACTATCTGAACTGGTCACGAAGTATAAAACAATACCGATGAGCGAAATAATGTTGAGAAAAACACCAAGGTTATCGCCATACTGCTCAAGCAAGTCAAAAAACATATGAGAACTCCCTCGACAAGACAATTTGTACAACCTCACGTTGCCGTCATCATATAATGGGTTGCTACAATTTACGCCCAATTTGACAGCGTCACGTTCCATTTTCAAACCAGCACCGCCAAATATACAAAACCACATAAAAAATATAGAACACAGGTATGGTCATAGTGGCAGTTAGGAAACTTTTAATGGTTCGACCACGTGAAATCTTAGCGATAAACATTCCAACAAATGGACAGAACGACACCCACCAGCCCCAGTAAAAGATTGTCCAATTGCTCATCCACTCAGTGGCTTCTTTTCCATCGGGAGCATTCCCCAGCTGAGCAAACGCATCTGTATGGAATCCAAGTTGGAGTATAGACTGGAAATAGTATCCTATACTCTGGACATAAAGATTGAGAAGAAACCAGGTGTCATCGTGAAAGAAAACAAACAACATAAGAAACATACCGAGACCAAAACACAGTTCACTCAGGCGACGTATCCCAACCTTTAATCCAGAAACAACCGAAATGGTAGCAACCATAGTCACACCCCAAATGATGATAATCTGATTGATAGTGCTCTCTTCAATACCATTATACAGGCGATTGAGGCCAGTGTTGAGAGTCATGACACCGATGCCCAAACTAGTACAAACACCAAACATGGTTGACACGACAGAGAAGACGTCGATTATGTCTCCAAAAAATCCGAAAATTCGTTCTCCCAAGAGAGGATAGAAACAAGATCGGATGGTCATCGGCAGACCTTTTCGATAGGAGACAAAAGCCATCAATAAACCAGTTATCGAGTAGACAACCCATCCATGAAATCCCCAATGAAAAAACGTTACATTCATGGCGTCTTGGGCTCTTTGATTGTCTGAATATCTGGAAAAGATGGTCGGAAAAAGAAAAAATATTAGTCATATAAAAACAATGTTATACACGAAACTATATTATGCGGTATAAGATATTATTCAAAGGGATATAGAAAATAACTTTATCACATTTATCACAAGAAATTTCTGCGTTGACCCTGGGTAATGGCTAAAGGCTATGGACGAGAGGAAGGTTTCAAGATGGGACCAATATTAAGGTTCATAATTTGTAAAAATACGATACGCCCAATCAAAATCATCAGACTCATCGCATGTGAAAACATAACCAATGGAAAAGAAGAGATCGAATAATTTAGAGAGCCAATCAGGAAACGCTTGCAAAAAGCACGCAAGCCATGCGTAGTTGTTTACTTGAAAAGAAAAAGTACGTATCGTTTTATTTCTCTTTATATTATAATTTTAAACAAATTATAAAAGGTAAAGTTAAAGAGGCAGTCCACCCTCAAAACTGGTGTTGCTCAAATGAAAGTTATTTGTCTCCTTACACGAGAATGGGTATTAGTTTTCTTCTATTTTTCAGTTTGAGAAATTTGAGTTTGTTTATTGTGTTTTTGGTAAATTAAAGGCGGCCATAGTTGTTCTTATTTGTTCTTTCGACGTCAATGAGTGATAGAAACACTATGAAAAGAAATCTTTCACAATAGTGTGAATAGAAATCTGCACAATAAACTAAAACCACGCTATTGTCATGATATTGTAAAGGGTTTCTTGTATAGTGTTTCTATCACTCAATGACGACAACAATTAATGGGGATCGACCACATTCGCTCACAATCAGAACAAAAATGGCGGCCTTAATTTACCAAAAACACGATAAACAAAGACAAATTTCTGGCTAAAACTAAAAAGATTAGAAAACTAAAAAAACATTCTCATGTAAAGCAACACTTGTTTTGGGGATCGGGTGTCCCTTTAACTTTCTCTTTGGAAGTGTTTAAGTTTTCTTCCGTGAAGTTCACTTCATTGTCCTGTAACTGAAGTGTTTTGGTACTTCTGTATTTCAAAATGGTCAAGAAATTCTTGTGATACATGTAATAAACAGAATACAACATGCAAAAGTGCTTTAAACGGTTTTATATCTTCACTAGGTTGTTTTTGTGTCTTGAACTCACTCGCTCGTAGCCCGCTTGTTCGTTGAACAAAACAACTCGTTAATATAAAACTGCACAAAGCTCTTTCCATGCAGTATATACACATGGGAAAAATGCGAATTTGGACGGGTATATATAATACATGGTTTTATCAGAAAAATGGAAGGTACGTAGGGTATAAGTGAGGGTAGACACGTTTTATCTTTCGTTTTGTCAAATAATGTTTTCAGATCAAGGTGCGCTTCAAAAACTAAGACAAAATGAAAGATTAATCTTGTGTACTGTATTGGAATAAACCGCCAATAAATAACTTTGAGGAGAACCATGCATCATAAAGACAACAACAATTGTAAAACCATAACAAAAGTATGTGTATATTTCGGCCGTATACATAACCAAAAAAACTTTGAAAGTCTTTCGTTTCCCAATGTTTATTTCGAACACAGTTTTTATTATAATTCTTTAAATATCTGTCACTTATTAAATAGTTGCCGGAGAATATTTCCGTGCATGTTACTCTAATTTTTAACCGACTCATTTTGATTTATATTTTGTTTCATAAACGTTGTACCAATTCGCTACCAAAACTTGACAATGTTGTGATCGCAAAAGCAAAACATTTTAAATTAATGTTTAAGCTGCGTTTGCGCACTGCGATTAATATGGAAGATTTCTTATCCTGGTGGATGTTACGCAGTGGTTTTTACTCACAAAAGCATTGGAATATGGTGGTCGCTAGAAAGCATACTTTAAAATACGGTTTCCGCGGAAAGACTGAAAATTAGTTGTTCGAGTGTTAGTAGAAGGTTAATATTAACCCTCATACTAACCTTCCTACTAGGGCGAGGTTTAGTATAAGGTTTGAAATATAACCCTAACCCAAAATCAAACCCTTATACTAACCATCACCCTAATATTAAGCCTTGTAAAATAAGGTTTCCGCGTTAAGACTGAAAACTAGTTGTTCCAGGGTTACCTTCGTACTCAGCATATCCTCCACCCTTATTTTTATGATAATCGTCAATTCGCAAACTCGTGTTATTTTTATATAATTATTAAAATAGAAGCTATCCTCAACACAACACCAATCCTAACCAACCCTAACCCCCCGCCTTAGTGTTTTCCTAACCCTAACCCCCCGCCTTAAATGTCTCCCTAACACTAACCCATCGGCCGTATTTTCGCCATCCAGAGCCCCCGACCCAACCACTCCCGTAGGTGACGTGATAGGTAAGGTAATGCTTGTGGGATATGCGCAGAACAGACTAAAATTTAGACCTGTAGAGTTCATGCTATTTTGACCATTATCATAAAAATAACACGAATTGCCAATTTATGATTATCATAAAAAGAAGGATGGAGGACATGTTGTCGTATACTAACACTGGAACAACTAGTTTTCAGTCTTTCCGCGGAAACCTTATTTTAAAGTATACTTTCTAGCGATCACCATTTGACAGATATCTGTTCGCGAACTCTCTTTATTACTTTCGTGATTGTATAACATGCACCAGGATACGAAATCGGCCTGATTAATCTCAGTGTGTGTAACATAGCATTTATAGCCATTCGAATTTTTATCATGGCTGCACAATTTCTGTTGCCGCCTTTACTATGATTCTCCACGAACTTATTCTGCGCTTAGAAATCAAGAACTCCTTTTCGGCGTCCCGTATATACAGTATCATATCAACGAAACGTGTTTGACAAGCTGGGATAAAAGTCATTTCAATTCACGTTACCTTACTAGCCGCAAGTCATAAGAGTAGCTTTCGGGCAAGTAAACTCTCTCAACTTTTTTGCCATGAATGTTTCTAACAGAATAGCACACTGCAGGAAAACTCGAACAATTGCATGCAACACAAGAAAATTTGTTCAACAGGCAATAACAATAATCAAATTAAGGCTTTGTGAAATTAAACATCGCACACGTTTTATCATCTTAGTTTTTGTTGTAAAACATTCTGTACCGGTATCAGCTAGTAAATGACCATTCATGGAAGGAAAATTGAGAGAATTTACGAAATGTACAATGTCAATATCGCTGACCTGTCAAATTAAAAAAACGACAATCAGTATACGTGCAAGTGATATCGAGTGCGTAAATCGTGGCGACGGGCCACGGCCACAAATTCACACGCCTTTTTGTGTGTCTCATTAACACGGGTTAAGGCGTGTTAATTCGTAACGTTTGTACACCTTTTACAGTGTCTATAATCACCCCACAACGACTCTAAAACCAGTCCTCTCATACATCATGATGGTGTATCCGAAAATTATGGATCTAAATTACACATTGTCATGCCAAACGTCAACAACAGAATTTTTAGGATCCAAACAATGTCAATCATGCCATTGTTTGTACGCTTTTATGAATAGGATTTTGGCAGGCGTTACTTTCGCCTCTCTATTTTCCGCCCGTCCCAAATTCCACCCGCCCCCAATCGTAACGCCTGCCACGCAGGCTAGGGTGAGACTGATATATACAGTACATGTAGTGACTGATCCAATGGCAGTACATATACTGTATCAATCGAACCCAATTCATTATTGTAACCTCTATTTGAGTCTTGGTAGCTCAATGAGTAGAGTGTCAGAGTGGCTCATCTGTAATCAGAAATCTTTTCTGAGGATTAGAACTTGATGATAGTCTATGTATTGCCTGTGTACTCCATGTGTGTTAATATACACAGTTGTAGAGAATGTGGGAACTTAGACAGATGATACATTCACGATTGTCAAGCTCAAATCAAGAAAATTATGTAATGGTTCAATTGATATACTGTATGTGCTGCTGATGTACAGCAGTCACTATATATCATTAGTATAAATACGTGAGGTGATTATAGAAATCGCGTGCGCTGATTGGTCGAGCCAGCTCGCATTATTTCACGATAATCACCTCCAGCGTTTTTTCAACATGGCCGCCAGCCGATTTGTCAAGTTTACAGAAGAAAAAACAGAGAAACTATAGCAATTTTGAGGAAAATGCTGTTCCTAAAAGTAGGAAAATATGTATTTATACTAAAACAATTATTCAGCTCAGGCTCAGTGAATATCGGTGAATAAAACCCTCGACTTCGTCTCGGTTTTTATTCACCGATATTGACCTCGCCTTCGGCGAATAATTGTTAAGTAATGCTTGGGTGTGTTAATATGTACCTGTTGTAGTGCAGATTGAGGGAGCTTGGAGTCAAATCTTTAGAAACTGTTTCTGACAAGTTGCCATTATTAATTTGTATAAGTTTGATCACATGGTTTTGCAATTTCCACAAATTGTGTGAGCCCAAAGGGTGAGTACAATTTGAGCTCTTTTGAAAAACATGCACAAGTGTATATTAACCCCAAATTGCATGCACATGAAGTGTTATAAACAGTGATATTAACAGTGATATTAACAGTGGTATGAACAGTGTTATTGCCAATTAATAATACATGTACTGTATATACACATGAAAACATTTTGCAGAAAGTGATGTTCGGGAATCATATGACAAAGTAATTTATTCAATCAACAAATTATAATACTAGACAACCAAACGAGGCTCAAAAGAAAGAGTTTCAGTGCTTTTCCAGTTATTTCCTTTTTTCTGCATTATACTATTTCCTCTTTTCTACATTGTGTTTCCTTTTTTCTGCATTATATTTCCTTGAAATTGCACTGCTCTCAGCCAAACAGAATGTACTGATTTTTGTCAAGAACATGCAGATATAATGATTGATTGCGAGATCGAGTTAACATGCTATATGCTCTAACATAATGTACATGCTAACATGAAGTAGCAATACGTTGTTTAATAAAACCGCTGTTTAACACTTCGCAATAATAATAATTCGCATCTCATTAATTTTTAGTTTGTTTATCTCCCACTTTTTGGATGACCAGTTTTGAAATCCTCGCTAAAAGCCTGCTTGGACGGCTGCAGCCTCCTCTCGCATTTGACTGAAAATTTATTATATGATTTTTGTCAAGAACATGCAGATATAATGATTGATTGCGAGATCGAGTTAACATATATGCTCTAACAATGTATATGCTAACATGAAGTAGTAAAAACGTTGTTTAATAAAACGTACCGCTGTTTGATACTTCGCAATAATAATAATTCGCATCTCATCAATTATTAGTTTGTTTATCTCCCACTTTTTGGATGACCAGTTTTGAAATCCTCGCTAAAAGCCTATACTTGGATGGCTGCAGCCTCCTCTCGCATTTGACTGAAAATGTATTATATTTCTTCAAAAACGGTCTTGTCATTCAGTTAAACTAGTAATTTTTACTAATACTGTAAATTAATTTAAGTTTTAATAAGACTAACAACGTTATCGAGTCCAGAGTACGTATTAATATTTAACAATACAATCCAACTTTCTCAATAGCTCTTTGTCGAGATGACGTCAGTACCAATGTTTGTCCGCATTGGCACATTTACCCATAATTATTGCGGCCATAACAAAACAAATAGCTCATTTGCAACATTTGTGAATCAAATTTGGTTTGGTTGTCCGCATTTTGAGCTATTAATAATAGCAACCGCTTGAAAGGCTATTAACAGAAACTTACACACTAGGAATAGTTAACACTAAAACTGGCCCCGCTTGTCTCGTTTGCTTATGACCTGCACCGTGGTGACTGAGAGTGTAAGGCTGAAAGCTACGGTGAAAGCTTTTAGCCAAGACCTCTGAATTATATGCTTTGAAAACTTTTCCTAATTCCGTTATTTGAATTTCTCAGTTTTAACATTTTTTAAATGCATGCAATTACTGTTTCTAATTTGTGTTATTGTCGACGCCGAAAACTGCAGAAAAGATCGTGTTTGCGAGGTTCCTTCAAGAACAATGAAGCATTTCATCAGAGTATCAGATATTCTTGTTTGTTGTTTGATTAAAGATTTTCAAACAATAAGCGGTTATTATATATGATATTGTAATACACTCTCTATATATATTTCGGCTTGCTCGGTGAATTCACGGTGTTTATTAATTTCTGTCACACATGTTATTGTGCCCAACGGTTCAACATAGTTCGCATTTCGACATTGTTTACATTTTAATAGATATCCAAATTTAATACTATCATTGCTCACAATATATTAGCTTTTACTTCAATATAAACATAGCTACATTCGTTGGCTTTCAAATTGCGGAAAACGGATACGTTGTGCAATGCATACGTTGTGCTGCGTACTTTTACATACACAAGCCCAAGTAGTAGCCCGAGTTTGCTCTTTCGAGTAAATGTTGTTCGAATTAGATGTATGGCGTTCAAATGGTCACATTGAATTTTGACATTATAAACGCGCCATATTTTAATATTACAAGGCTATATGATCGCCTTGATATGTGGTATTGTGCAGGTGTAGATTCTACAGTCTATTTATTTGATCCGCTATATCCATAGAAAATGTCTAGCATGATCATTCTGCTGGCATGCCTGATCCTGAACACTGCTCCAACCTCATACCACTGCTTCTGCAGCATTTCACTTCTGATAAGAACTCCTAGTTTATATATCATACTAGAAGTTACTATCGCAAGGGAAGTGCTGCCTATCCAAGGTAGTCGTGATATTGTGCAAAATTACATAAATAAGTGGTGGGCTTATTGAAGTCAAAGTTGCAGCGGAGATAGTACAGCTGCCTCGTATACCCATGCGGTTATGGTTTGGTAATACCAGAGCAGTGAGTTCTACACATATTTATTAAATAATTTTATTCTACGCACGCTGTGAATGGTCAGCTTGCCGGTCTCGATCAGGCTACAGAGACCGAAATGACGTCAGTAACTAATGAGAATGTGCAGTAAATCAAAATCAAAAGCGTTATATAAGAAAGTAAAGTCTACTACATCGTAGGAAATGAATGTATGTGCGTTTTTTTCGGTAATTCTTGTGAACCACTCGGTGACGGATGAGGAGCTTCGCCATTGGTTTACCCCTGTGCTTGTTCGGATTGCGGTGTTGACACGATCTAGGATTTTGCTTACTTTGCCTAAGTCAGATTTAGCCGGGTTGATGAGTCTGCATTTGATATTGTTTTCAAAGTTATCCTCGTGGTCCTTAAGGGAAATAAATGCTTCTTTTTTGGCCATAGACTCTATTCTGTCGTCGATATGTAAGTCACTTGCGATAATTTTTAATTCCTCGTTGACCTCTTTGAGTGAGTGTTCATTTCCTATCTTGTAATTCTTCGTTATGTTCTCGGTCAGTAGTTGATTGTATTTTTCGGGTTTGATTTCGTAAATGTTTCTTGTTTTGTCTACAAAAGCCATAACGTTCATGGATGAATTTATTTTCTTTGCGTCGTTGGATAGAGTTGAAAGAAACTTGTCGTTGACATTTCTGAACTTGATGTTTTCGACCATTCTCGCGATGTCGTCTTCAAAGTTGTCTAGTTCGTTGATATGTGGTGGAGCCTTTCTTGATTTTAGTCCAAATGTTTCGTTGCTGTTCGTGGTTGCGCTATCTCCATTCAGGAAAAAGTGGGCTTTCCATCTCATTCTGTTGATGACGCTTTCGACTTTCTCGATTAGTTTTCTACGGTAAGTATCGGCTGACGGTATGGGAATGTTTTTCAAAGAATAGTTAAAGGGGATCTTCTTCATTCTAAGTGTTACGCCAATAAGAGTGCACAACTGAAATACAGGTGCTTAATATGAAATAAAACGAAATAAATACTGAATATTGACGTTAAATAGAGTGCTCAATATCGTTAATGATAGAGCGAATATATATTGTAGTATATTGTAGACAGATAAATTATCTTTGTTTTAAGGTATAAGAGAGCTTGTAGAGTTGATTATTTGTCAAGAAAACGTTCGACGTATTTGGGTTAAATTACGATGCTGTTTTTGAAGATGGCGGCCAAATTATATTTTAATTTCGTCGTCAATATGAAACTAATGAAAGTACTGAAGCCGTCGATTAAGGACGATACAAATAAGAAACATACAGCGATTGCGTTTGTTATCGAAATATCGGGTAATCGGGATTCTTGTCCACAGGCTCTCAAATACTCTCGAATTTCGGCAGACAAAACAGCGGAGTCGATTTTACTTTAGTGTCAACTATTCGATAACTGGTTATTCTTACCGTGAAAGCAGAGAAGCAATCTTTCTGTAGTTTGGGAAGACAGCGCGGTGCAAATAGAACATGCGCAGTTTTCCCTAGTAAGTGCCCCCCCCCCCCGTTTCCCCCCAGAAAGTGCGTCCAGAACAAATCGAAATATTCGTCGGCTATACATAGCTCGGCAAAGAGACTGAGCACGAGTTACGTACAGAAACCCAAGAAGTGTCAAGAATAGTGTGCTGCCTCCCCTCCCTGAGGGTATCATTCCTTAAAGTTGCATTGTTTAATAATCTGTCTGCAAAAATAATGCTGTAGACATTGTATCTCAATTTAAACTTCTTGGTGTCATAATCAATATCATCTAACCTGCCATGGAACTCACATGTTGACTACATCTGTTCCAAAGCAAGTAAACGTGTGTATTCAATTTAATTCAATTTAGAATACTAAAACGTTCTGGTGTACCATTCATGATCTGGCTTTAATTTATTGTACATTTGTCAGACCCATTTTAGAATATGCCTGCCAAATCTGGCACTTCTCTCTGACAGAAAAATTGACAAGCCAGATTGAACATATACAAACTAGGTCCCAAGGACAGACTGGACAATGCAAAGTTTTATAGAATTATGTATCATATTAAATAAAATAGTAGTACGTATAACTAAGTATAACACATGATATAAGCTTAATCCGTTCAGTTGCTTAGCTGCAGTATTATTGATAGTTAATATACTGTTAGTTAGAAAAACAATTATTGATCTTTATTATTTTAATCACAAGCTTAATAAAGGTGATATTAAAGTTGGACAGAACATTATGGCAACTACTGTATGTCTATGGATAAAATTTCATTGGCTAATGTCCTATGATTATTGGAAACAAACACAAAATCCTAATAAGAGAGTTATTAACACAAAACAAAGAAAATAAATGAAATAAATGATGATGAACAATAAACATTATAAAAGTAAATTTTAGTATCCAGACGAGAAAGAAACAACAGAAAATAATGCTAGTCCGGTATTTTGACGAAGTTAAGGGAAGCGATGTCCAACCAAAGACCAAGAAATACAAAATTGATTTTGTAATAAAAAGTGCCATATAATATAATGGACTACCGTATATCACGGCGTACAAGTCAACCTGGCACATAAGTCGACCCCCTAATTTTCGGGCAAAAAATTGTGATTTTTGGGCAAAAAATTGTGATTTTTAGGATACCCTGTGTATAAGTCGAGTCCCAATTTAACTAAATAGTTACTGGTAGCAGACACAGAGTAATATTCATGGAAATTTTAATAGCGTAATATAACAAATCTTTAAAAAAGAAAACGGAAGTATTTTACGGAAACAAATAAATACACTTTTCATCAACCTACGGTATTTACAACTTACTCTATATTAGTATGCTAGTCAGAGTCTTATAAAGAAATGGTTATTACAAACAAAGATTAAATTATACAGTATATACATGGCATCCACAGATCCACTTGGCTAGCTGTTCTTCGAGTTTCGGCCAGTGGCAATTCGATCAACGATCAGTGTATTTTGTCCTTTTCATGTTGTTTCCGCCATTCTCGAACGAGCTTTTTCATTAACTCCATACTTAAGTCCAGCAGCAGAGTTGTTTGAGTTTTTGGCAAAGTCTATAACCTTTAATTTGAAACTTGCTTCTTACTTTCTTCGTTTTAACGGAATGTCGATGTTGTATTTACTATTTATGCTAGCAGTATGAAGATGTTGTATTTACTATTTATGCTAGCATGAAAGTTAGCATGAAATTTACACGTGTCGATTTTACCTGATGCATCGAGAGGACTGGGTACTAGTTTATCCGTTCTATGATTTCATGACCCTTCGTATAAGTCGAGGTCGGGTTTTTGACATCATTTTTTGGTCCTAGGAAATCGACTTATACACCGTGATATACGGTACTTAATAACCTTGACTGTTTGGGCTTTACAGTAAAATACCAAACCTTGGCCGCTATTGCTCGGCCGATACATTCCTCACTCTTGGTCATTAAGTAGTTTAAGTATTAAAAATATTTTACGGTCAAAAATCTCATCCTTTGATCTCTTAAAAAAATCAAATTCCCCGTCTCTCCCCCTATGCTGTCAATGTCCCCACCCCCACCCATGGTTAATATTGATACATGGGTTAATATTAATACATGGGCTAATAATACATGAGCTAATAATATATTCAGGCAGTTTCAAATGCTCTTAATTTCATATTATTGGAACAGCACCAAATTTCGATGAAGTTACAATTATACAGCCAATAAATGGCCAAGGAACAAGGCATGTCTTTATTGGGCATATAGAGGAAATTCATTGTTTCAACAACAGAAATGAATCAACTGACAGTGCTTATGCACAACATGTCAACAGCCCCAAACCATCCTGTACAAAACAAAGTAATTGACAATTTCTCTAATACTCGGTACTCATATTAATGCTGAACAGCTCAATATCCAAAACACATCTATGTACATGTATTTCATGTACTGATAGTACAGTAAATAGCGAAACTACAGAACGTAAATAAACGCTTTACAAAAGTGCAGAAGTTTAATTTCTATGTTGCCGTTAATTATGTTCCATATAACAGAGACTCGCTGCGCTTACCCGACAGGTTGACTCATGACACAACGTGACAGAAATATCCTGAATGTCAGACCTTTATTTTATATCCAGGCTCGTCTTCCTCTAACAGACAACGAATCATTTCTCCTACACCATACTATCGAAATCACTAGAGTGGTTAATTGTTGTTTCGGAAACCAACGTTGGAGGTCAATTTGAATGTACCACGTGATATGAAAATAATGCATCATGTGATTCAAAGATATATTTGCCGGTTTGCCCTGCACGAGTCACAATTTCATAACAAGAAGTCTTGTTTCTCCGAAGATGGAAGTATAAGCATCGAAAAATTCATTTAGATCACTTGGCAGATACATGTATTTTCGAATCAAATGGTTTTGCATCGCGATGACATCAATGTTTATAATCCGTACTGCACAATGCACATTTTACCTTCTTGTTCTTCGATCATTCTCCCCTGATGAAAATATGGGATTGAAGGTGGTTAACACTACAGTATCTTTTCAGTCAGTATAGGTAAGCTCTTTTCTGCTTTTGACTGCAGTAATCTGCGCATTTGTTGATGATTTAAACGCCACTACGCCAGCGTTGAAGTGATGGATTGTTCGGAAGCTGATTTACGCGCGGCCGACAGTTCGGCTAAAAATAACGGCATTGATGTTATGCGAATCCTGCAGTTGCAAATTCATTTGTCTCGAAAACATCAGCCAAATGATCTAAATGAATGTTTCGAAGCCATATTTTGGTTGTAGTTTCGCCTTTACTTCCATCTTTCGAGAAACAAGATTTTTGTTATGAAATTGTAATTCGTGCAGTACAATTTATCTTGAATCACATGATGCATTAACTTCATATCACGTGGTACATTCAAATTGACCTCCAACGTTGGTTTCCGAAACCACAATTAACCACTCTAGTGATTTCGATAGTATTTTATAACTGTAAATCAACAAACTCCCTGTTTACACAGCTAAACGTTAATATTTGGACCAAAAAATTACAAAGAAAGATGTTACTTCTGGTAAGAAAAGTGATTTTCGAGCATAGTGGTTTTCATATCGGATCCACCCCGTTTACACACGATATATAAATACGGTTACTTTTCGTGTGTTGAACCGGATCACAAAAGTGATGAAAAAATTAAATGAAACAAGTGTAGCTATGGAATTCCTTGCATGCATGGTCGTGAACAATGTCTGTCAAGAACAATCATATTATCCTTATGCAAACAATGAATTTCAAAGAATTAAGTTTGACAGTGGGCATGTCAACCGTTCATATTTGATTTGAGGTGGGTGGTCGAATATACTGTAGTCGTGTGGCAAGCAGGTTTTTTCTTGTAATCCTACCATTTGTGAAGCAACCAATTGTGAAGCATGACCAATTTAATTTATGCTTCATGACCAATATCGCGCCAATGAAAAGCAAATATCACGACTCGCCATCTTGATCTTGCGATGGCCAAACCGCATTATAATGTTTCTTTATAATTTACTGTATATGGGAGGCGAGCCACCCCGGTAACCGCGATCGCCCAGTAACCAAGACCTTACTGAATAGTTTTCTTCCTCTTATTATTTCTTTTCGTTTATATGGACAAGCGGGGATCTCTCACTTGAATATGGCGGGATCTCACTTGAATATAGCGGGATCTCGGTAGGCGGGATGAAAATTTTCCCATGTAAACTCTCCGCTCGAAACGTCAGTATTTCGTTACTAAAAATCTCGCCAGTTCACCACCTTTTCACTTGTCTATATAAATATTCATTTGGCGGGCTAGCCCGTTTATCGGTATGACTTTTTTCAAAGAGCACATGTTTCATACGCTTTCAGCCTTTTGTTGTGATATCATCCCGTATTTATAGCGGGATGAAATCCAAAACGCGAGCCAGAAGGCAGTATCGACGCACCGAGCTCGTTCACACGAGCGACATAGCACAAGATCAATAGACAATACGAAAACATAGCATGACTTCTCCTCTGGGACTTGCGAAGACATGAAAAACAACGAGAATTTTCATTTCTTTGTTTTGTCTTTTGTTCTGCTCTTGGCATATGCTGGATAAATTATCTAAATATGCTTATGCCCAACGTGTGAACCAGGCTTTTAATATATTACCACCACAAAATGTTCACTTTAAAACAAAATAAAAACTACATACCTTCCCCAATAACGGTTTCCATGACTAGTTCCATTCTTGTTTGGTTCATAATGCCATACTGGCTCGGCCACGCCGAAGTAAAATAGGCCAATTCCTATTCCGGCAGCAAACAACATTGCGAAATACGAGGCATCACTGAATTCCGGTTTCTCATCATCTTTGCCAAGTTTTAGGTCGCTGTATTTTGAAAAATACAAGTATAATAGAAAGAGAATCAGGATATTGATAGTGCCAATGTAAAACCATGTGAACGTTTTTGTTATCCAGTTCTTTGTCTCGGACATCTTTTCGTTGGCGTTCTCAGTATCGATAATGCACCAAGTTACGAAACCCCAAATGACAATGCCTGACAAAACTGTTACGACTGGGTTAAAGTTGAGGTAAACAGGACCAAATCTCGCCTTAAATGTATGGCAACGTTCAGACCTTGGATAGCGTTCCATCATGTTCACGAACAGACAACTTCCTATGTCAATCGTCAGTCCTCGCGTCAGTCCCAAATGAGAAGACAAATCGGTGTGATGTGTGTCACGCGCGAGGCTCGCCTTATCCCCTCGCGAGCGAGGCGAGGCGATGTGTCAGAAAGATGTTTCATCTTTTGCTGACAGATTATGAAGATGTTAAAAGCCAGACTTTATAACAATCAAGCGTGCTAGATCGCCATTTGAGAAACATTAGATTTAATAACCATGCGATTGTGAAATTATTAAGGATCTTTTAGTATTCGTTGCCTTGGGGCGTGTTGTGATGGTTACAATATTTTGAATTTTGTAAGCTGTGTAATCTGAGTTGCCGCAGAGTTTACGTTTTTAATATATTTTAGTCGGTTACAAGATATCGCATTGCGCTTTCTTACACTCTCTTCCGCAGAGGCTTCTTGCGCTTTTTCTACTATAGGTGGGCTATTATTGGGCTCACAGGGTGTTTTGGGGACGCGTGGAGAGAATCGGGACGCGCCTTTGCCGCTGACTTTAGCTTCTTGAAAAGGTCTCCCAACTATATTTAACTTGATTTGCATCCATAAGCCATATATTATGACCAGTCTCTCTCGGAAATTCGACACCATTTTGGAAACATTATGTGGCATTCTCCAATTTCCGTCTTCCCATATTGATGACATTTTTACTGCTAAATTTTGAGATAATCTAATTGGCGCGAGTCGCGGGTAAATTGTCGCGGGTCGCGGGTAATTGTCGCGGGTAATTGTCGCGGGTAATTGTCGCGGGTAATTAGCGCGCGTCGCGGTGTTTTTCCTCGGATGCGTTTACCGGGGGTAGACCATGGTTATTACAAATAAGTCAAAATGTAAATGCAATAATCTTAATTAGAGGTGCGTATGTTTCAGTCGTTCACGCACAGGGAATGAACCGTGAAGTCAAGTATATTTATTTATAATTTATTTATAATAAGTCTCTATAATTTATATAAGCCTGTCTGGAGCTCCGATTTGAGCTAGACACTCAAGATTTGATTTTAGCCTACCGACATTCATCGATTCTCATTTCGAATAATATTTATCCATGGCTATGCTATTATCGAACCTTTATTTGTATAAATAAAGCGTTTTAAAAGCGCCTTATATAATTAAACACATTTGTAGTTGAGACAACAAGCAACGTTATGCTTTATAACGTAACGTAATAATATAATTTATAACGTAATTGTCGCTTTTAATTTTGACCAAGGATTAAACGCGCGCAGAAAATGCTTGCAAAGCTAGCCGTGTTATGGTGCGAGATAAATACCTGCACAGTCAATATATGTGATCACTGGCAGGTCTTTAATTTTAACGATACTCGACACAATATTGAATCTGCCCCAAATCTAACTCGCGCACTAGCAGAGGGCCGAAAAGGGTGAAATACATGGCGATCAATTGAAAGTCTTCAAAATAATCGATACCCAAATAAACCATTCTATAATTGGCAAGGAGGTTTCGGAAGGCAAAACATTGAAGAAGAAGAATCGAGATAATAGTCATATTTGGTGTGCTTCGTATAATATGTCCTATTTCTTTAGTTCAGATAAATGAGGTGTCATTGTCTAATTGAACTGTTTGTTGTGATTCTTTTTGCGGCCCTTTGCTTGCCGGCGCCAGCTTGGCGCTTTAGCTCTAACGGCGTGTGTCACAATAATATTATTATATAGAATGTTTCGTTTCATCTGACTATTTTCTGGCATAGCAAATCAGATCATATATAGAAAACAGCCTTCTTCATTATACGCATCTTTATTCTTTTTCTATGTTTTTTTCTTTTTCTATTCACACTGCATGTGCCATAGGCTAAATGCGCGTCGTTATTCTAATTCCCAAACCAAAAAACTCAGATACATAATATACCCGCGTGTATCGAGTCCGCCGAGTCGAGTATCGTGTGTCGAGTATCGTTAAAATTAAAGACCTGCCAGTGATCACATATATTGACTGTACAGGTTTTTATCTCGCACCATAACACGGCTAGCTTTGAAAGAATTTTCTGCGCGCGTTTAATCCTTGGTCAAAAGCGACAATTACGTTATAAATTATATTATTACGCTTGTTATCTCAACTACAAATGTGTTTAATTATATAAGGCGCTTTTAAAACGCTTTATTTATACAAATAAAGGTTCGATAATAGCATAGCCATGGATAAATATTATTCGAAATGAGAATCGATGAATGTCGGTAGGCTAAAATCAAATCTTGAGTGTCTAGCTCAAATCGGAGCTCCAGACAGGCTTATATAAATTATAGAGACTTTGTCAAAGAAATATACTTGTCACAGCGTTTAAAAGGCATTTACGCGTGATACTTCACGGTTCATTCCCTGTGCGTGAACGACTGAAACATACGCACCTCTAATTAAGATTATCGCATTTACATTTTGACTTATTTGTAATAACCATGGTCTACCCCCGATAAACGAATCGGAGGAAAAACACCAGGAGAAAATAAAACCGGAACAATTACCCGCGACCCGCGACAATTACCCGCGACCCGCGACAATTACCCGCGACAATTTACCCGCGACCCGCGCCAATTAGATTATCTCCTAAATTTAGATTAGGCCAGCTGGTTTCCGGAGATATGTGCTTTCAAAGCGCAAAACTTGACATTTTTAGGCCGTGCGGTCGTCATATTAAAATGATAAAGTTGTGGTCCATACTTACTGGATCACTGGTTAGGGCATGTTTATTTTGTTTAGAATTTCTGTGGGAACGGCCACGTGAATTATTTATTGCTAGCTTTCGGCCTGATGATTCCAGCGGTTTCATCAGAGTTAGCCACAAATATGAACAATGACATTGATCACAAAATTGCGTTAAGTGCATTAGGATGGCAATCACTTCAAGCTCAAAGAAGAAAAGCCAAAGCTAAGATCATGTTTAAAATTTTAAATAATATGGGACCAAAGAGTCTCACAAATCTTTTTACTTATAAGAAAGAGATGTCAAATTATAATCTTCGGGACATCTCATCTGCCGTTTGTTTGCCACAACCACGTACAAATAGCATGAAAAAGAGTTTCATGTTTGATGGGGCATTTATATGGAACTCTTTGCCTAAAGAAATTAGGGAGAGCAAATCTCTGCTATACTTTGAACGCAAAATCGCTGCTCATGTCATTAAATAACGTTTATATAATTTAAAATACATAAATATAACGATATATAATCTTTATTATTATTATTATTACCTTATATTGACATTGTTAGCTAGTCGAACCATTCTTTACTGTTGTTACTTTATACTATTTTATTTGTCTTTATTGTTGTACACGCCCTTCGTGGAAACCAGCTTTTGTTGACGTTGTAAGCGTGTTTAAATAAAGTTATCTATCTATCTATAAAGTTATCTATCTAGCCTCCTCCGCAAGCAACTTAGACTTGCTCCAAGTCTGCCTCTTGGTGTTTCGAGACGAGTTTGTTTCGAGACGGGTTTATTTGAGACGGGTTTTGTTTCGAGGCGGGTTTATGTTTATTTGAGACGGATTTTTATGTTTTGGTTTCAACGACAAATTGTTGTATGCGGCGGGCGAGAGATTTATTGTTGAAACCAAAACATAAACCCGTCTTGAAACAAACTTAACCCGTCTCAAATAAACCCGTCTCGAAACAAACCCGTCTCAAAACACCAAGAGGCAGACTTGGAGCAAGTCTACAAGCAACTGTGTGGCTTCAGGCTTCTCAGTTACCGCGGAGTCAAATAGCTTCCAAGGCCTGTTTTGGCTGATCCAGAGAAATTAACATTGCTGCCCCATCTCTTCACAATCCCTATACAGTTATACTAGCTTCGCTTTGGAAGCGATTTGAGCTGCGTAGGTAGACTAAGGTAGTATACAAATCGAATATTCT
The DNA here is from genome assembly GCA_035772405.1 of Chrysogorgia sp. JL179-B06. Lineage (NCBI taxonomy): Eukaryota > Metazoa > Cnidaria > Anthozoa > Scleralcyonacea > Chrysogorgiidae > Chrysogorgia > Chrysogorgia sp. JL179-B06. The sequence goes on from JAYKKM010000224.1 coordinate 3,747,227, forward strand.
AAGCCTAAATAGTGTGTAGGAGGTCTAAAAATAGTGTCTGAAAAATAGTCATTGTAAAGATAGCTGTAGCCTGTATATATTATAGGAGGTCTGGCTACACATTATTTCGGCTACACACTCTCCTCCGTAGAGGCTTCTTGCGCTTTTATATATACTATAGGTGGACTATTCGCTTTTCTTGGGTTCACAGGGTGTGTTTTTCTGCCCGATTTCTACAAAAAGCGCAATACCCACCCTACAGAGCTTTCCAATAACACGGTCAGACCGGTCTGTCTGGCAATATTTTGCTAAATGTAACACTATACGTTTGAGGAGTGCGGCTGGTCTGCCCGGAAAATTTGGGCCTAATCAATTGGAGGTCCATTCTGGCTGGACTAACCAGTCTGACCGTGTAAATGGAAAGAAAAGGTTGCAATTGATGTGCTCACGGAATAGCGTGTATAGCAGTTCTATCTTTTCGAGCGAAGGCTCTGTTGTAGAATGTCAATTAGTTAGATAACTTTGTAATTAGAACGGGAAATAAAGGAAACCATAAAATTAGGATTAGGAGTTGCGACAATGACGCAACTCATTATCTGAACAAAATCAGGAAAAGGAACTCCGTCATGACTAATGAAAACAAATATAATCGTATAGGACAGGAACTACGTTAAGGAAATGCGTTATAGCTAGAGAATGTCTTCCCGTGTTCTACCGTATTAAAACAAGCTATAAGCATAGAGAGAGTGTTATTGCCATCGCTGATTGGCATTGGTCATCAAGAGTGATCAAGTGAGTGAGAGTGTTGTAGATCGTTGATGTTGAAGGAATAAACACATTGAAAGTATACAGTCCCAAGTTGTCTTGAATCAACGGGCCGGCACGATCGTAATTTGCGAACGCAAAACAGGATGCGCGACAGGCCCTGTCAGAGTGAAACGGTTACAGGAAACGTTAAAGATATTCCGTTCTGTGCATGCTCATGGCCATTGATTTGTTTACATTTACGTATAGCGCTCTGACCAGGGACGGACTATTAGAAAAATGATGGAGAGGGGTGGGAAAAAATCAGAAAAAAAGCAGAAAAAAATCCACAACAGAAACGTCATAGAAAAAAATTATCATCATATCCGGAAAAAAATCACATGCATATAGCTGACCACCAAAAATATGCCCCACTTTTCTAATGGTCCTAAGCGAATATATCGGGCACGAAAAACATGTAAAAGCCATATTTTTCACTATGTTAAAGGGACACTCCGGCCCAAATACAAATGTAGTTCATATGAAAGATCTTACTGACTTTAGATTATTTCCAAAGTTTCAGCATTCCTATCAATTTAGTTAAGAAGATGTGGCTAGTTGAAGTTGGAGAGTTTGTCCAATTTCGACGCCATTTTGTTTCTCAAATATGACGTCACTGAGTGACGTGTCTCGTATTATGCCTAAGAAGCTCCTCTACTTTCCTGCATGATGAACTAAATAGTTTATTTCGACTAATTTTCGTCCAAAGACCATTCACAATAACTATCACTATGTGATCGCCATCAAAACAACTCCACTGACGATAAAGAATCACTCAATGACGTCATATTTTCAAAACCAATATGGCGTCAAAATCCACAAATTTTCAACTTCAACTAGCAATATCTTCTCAACTAAATTGATAGGAATGCTGAAACTTTGGAAATAAACTAAAGTCAGTAAGATCTTTCATATGAACTGCATCTGTATTTGGGCCGGAGTGTCCCTTTAAGTGTTCTTTCAAATACAATCACAAACAGACAAGTTTTAGTGTCGCAATGGCGGATGGACATACCAAATTTCGCTCCTTATTTCTTCCTCATATACTGTCTATAAGTGCTACTCATGAGCCTGTTATCTCAGAAATTGACTCGACATTACGAATGGAAGCTGTTAAATAACTCAATGCCTGGAATCTTAGCAGCTATGATTAAATACTATTCAACTTACGAAGCTGGTAGAACTATAGCCATCGGCATATCGTGCGAAGCGATTCCCGCATGCGCGCTAAAGTGCTATCATACCTCAAATGGAACTTCCTCATTTCAAATTCAACGTCAGCTCTTGGCCTGGCAAAATTATTTTTTGGGATCACATAAGTTTTTGGGACCTTGACTACGCATGTACAGCCCACAAGCATTCTCTCTCACGCGTTGGCCTATAAACTGAGAGTGCGCTTAGGATGGGGAAAAACCATGCTAGGCGGGGGGTTAGTGTTATAGGATTAGGGTTATTTAGGGTTAGGGTTAGGATAAAAGTTATTTCGGGTTAGCCAATCCGGATGGCCTGCCTTGGCTAGCCTATGTACAGCCTGAAGTACAGGTGTATATTCAGGCTGTACACAGGCTAGGCTTGGCCTGTGGAGATATATCTATAGCAATCCTGGATCGACCAAAAATAGAAAGACTACTCCAAAGTACCTTGAATGTGGAGAATGCAAAAAAGCGTTCGAAATAATCAGGACGCCAATATGTGCACAATGTTACATTTGGTGTACACCAAATGCTTAGGTATGTCTATTACCATTTTTAATTACTAACTAAATCGTCCACAAAAGGATCGACTGGACTTTCACGCTATGTGTATTACCGAACTTCATGAACAGTTCCAGCGAACATACAATTTCGGTCGATTCTGAAATCATTGACGGCGTAGTTATAATAGAAAGCATACAACAATTGAGAGACGAAAACCGTAAACAATGCATTATCGCAAATTTGAATATCAATACTAGTACGTTTGCCTAATAAATTCGAAGAGATCATGGAATGGCAGAGCTGCATGCATGTAAAGCAATATATATATATATAAAGCCATCTACATAATGTCATAAACATCAATATTATTGCAACTCACAAAAGAGTCTCATGTAAAGAATTGGAAGCCTTACTGTTCAATTTGCTTATTGGTCAAAGACAATTTGCCCTGATAAGCGCCTATAAACCGCCTTTAGAGTTCAGTCGATATCAGTACATTAACGAGTGAACAATCTAAAGTCTTGGATGGAGCCTTTACTCTGAGTGAAAACATAATACGCATTGGGGATCTCAACTGTGACTTATTACATAACAATAAACATACAGGGAAATGCCTCTTAGCCTCTTAGACATTTGTGACATATATATATGATTTGGTTTCTTTGATAAATAAACCAACAAAAATATCAAGGAATAAATCAACCTGTTTGGAGTGTAATTCTTACAAATGTTCCAGCTTTCATGAAAGTTGCTGATGTCATTGAAACAGGTCTGAGACTCTGAGTGATCACTGCCTTGTTTACACCGTAATGAATAACAAGTTATCAGTGAAACCTAAATCAGTAAGTTGTGTTAGAAGATCTCTAAAGAACTTCGATCAAGCCACAGCTTTCCTCACCGATCTCAGTAAAGTATCTTTTACTACGGCTTATGTCTTTGACGACCCTGATGATGTTTACTGGTGTTGGGAGAAACTTTTCAATCAAGTGCTGGATGAGCACGCCCCTATCAGAAAGGTCAATAGGCGCAAAAATATTGGAGCTAAGTTTATAACATGCCCTGTCATTCGAAGTACTATGAGAGAGCGTGATCACCTGAAGAAAAATTCCATAGAACAAGAGACCATGCAGATTGGGAAAACTATAGAAAATTGAGGAATAAGGTAGTTAGTATGAGAAAAAAAGCGGTACAAGAACACTTTAGAAACATTTGCGAAGACAAACACGGCAATCAAAAGAAGTTTTGGAGTACAATAAGGCCATTTATACATTTATATTCCCGAAAGTAAAATAGCAGTGGTCGTGTTGTCCTCAAGGATAATGACAGGATCATTAATGACCAGCAGGAAGTAGCAGAGAAACCGAACGAATTCTTCTTGAACGTCGCTAATGTAGAGACTATAGCATTATAGCGAACAAGAGTTTCCGGAAGTTCCTATACCCTAACATTAAGAAAAACAAATCCAAGGGAAGTTATTATAAGTCTTTATTTGAAAATGACTACGCATACAGACGTGCGAGTTTCCATACATTTGGAAAATAGTATATACAATTGTATACACTGAAATGTTAACTATAAATAATAAAGAATAAATTATATGACCAAACTTAATTTAAATAAAGTTAAACAAACATCTATTTACAAATACACGTTTAAATCGTTCAGTTCGAACATAAGGTTATATAAAGTTATGGCCAGCCACGGTACCTCAATTGGCGGGCCTGCATCGGCAGCAAATCATGAAGGCAGTGTTTTGGATTTGTAGAGATCTTCAGACTTCAGATTCCACAATTTCCTGTCTATATTATAAATAAGTTGTTTGATGGGAACATACCTATATTTGTATAGCCGAACCTGAACTTGTAGAACGTTTAAAGAATTTATCAATTCGACTTAGGTATTTTCCTTCTAGGGCGCAAGCCCATATACCTCTAATGCATATAAAAATAGAGACATTATCAAGCTGTCAAACAAAGTGATCAGTTCCTGTATTGAGTAACCATAGAATTTACACACTCTTAAAATATATAGACTTATAGTCTAGAACTTGCTTTGTGAAGTAATTAATCAAGAGAGTTCCTGTTACATGGGTCTTAAAAGAGGTGCAAAAATCTGCAGATGTTTTATGTTACCATTTGAGCACACTGATTAATGCCACTGAAACAATGGAAACTGGGACAATTGACTCCTGTATACAAGAAAGACAATATCTTGGAGATATCCAACTACAGACCACTTACCATCCTGCCATCTCTTTCAAACGTATTTGAGACACTAATCAACAACAGAATGAGCCCTCATTTTGAGAGTATATATCACAATTAGTTCGTTTTTGCGTATACGAAACATCATGACTGTGATACTGCCCTTTTAAGTTTAACAGAGAATTGGAAAAATGAGCTCGATAATTATAAAGTTGTTGGTATTGCATGTCTATGGATATTTCAAAAGCGTTTGACACGTTATCTCAAGATCTCATGCTAATATCGAAACTAAAACTGTATGGGGCTGATGATAATTCACAGCTAACCTCCTCAAGGATTGCCTCTCAAACAATTTTTCTGGGTTCCATACTTGGGCCTTTATATTATTTAATATTTTTTATGAATAATCTCGCCTATGCAGATGCAATACACAATTTATTTATGCAAATATAAGGACCCCAACAAAGTCGTCGACAAATGGTAGCTACACTGAAAATGGAATGAAAAGAAACCACTCGAAGTTATGGTTATGGGTAAAACGGAACAAAATCTAGAATTTCGCTGCGAAAATACTGTTATTCCAATTGCTGAAGAGATTGAGCTGCTCGGCGTTATTGTGGATAACAAATTGAAATTCGATAAGCACGTTGCTAAAGTATCTAGGAAAGCCGGCGGCCCAACAGATTGCCGTGCTGAAGCGAATCCTATATAATAATGATATACGAAAAGCAATCTATATGTCATTTATTGTTCCGTACTTCAATTATTGTGCCGAGTCATGGCATTTTGCAGTAAAAGTTCTGTGACTAAACTTGAAAAAGTTAATGAAAGGGCAATCCGCTTTGCATGTTTTTAAAGGGACACTCCAGCCCCAAATCAAGTTTAATTCAAACGAAAGAACTATGTAAACTTACTTCAGAATGAGTATTAGGTTCCTTCAAATATTTTTAGTTTTGGAGAAATTTGACTTTGTTTGTCGTAATTTTCGCACATTGGGGGCGGTCGTTCCCATTAGCGTTTTGACCATTGAGTGATAGAAACAAATGTTCTTCGACAGCGTGGTTTTCTGTCTAAACGTAAATATTCTTTGTTTATCGTTCAATACTTTCTACAATGCCTCATTGCATGGTTCCCAACTGCACAAATAATTCACGCAATACTCATGTGGGAATAAGTTACCATCGAATTCCTGCAGAACTGCGACAAGCGCGTGGCTGGTCAGAATTCGCCGCAATATCCGCCTGTGGACGCAACAACTCGTTTGTTTGTTCGGAACATTTTACGCCTGATTGCTTCGAGGAAAGCATGCGTCAAAATTAGTGCCTGGCCGCCAAAACAGGAGAAAACTTAAGGCTAATTCAGTACCATCTATATTTCCACGAAGATATCCCGGCGAAAAATCGAGATGCACTAGCGAACGAAGAAACCTTAGACGCTGTAGACAAGAGGTATTAGTAGCTAAATATTATTTTGCCGATCTAGCTAAATAATATTTAGCTGCAAAACCTAGCTGATTTATTACTTGGGCTACCTGTGGTAGCACCAAGTCTTAAAACAGGCTTCGTTATTTTTGTTATTTTTGGGGTTCCACAAATTTGCTAAATTGCGCAATAACTCTTCCCCCTGTAAATTAAACCCGCAAACTGATGCAAAGATTCTCTCCAGGATAACTGGATGAGAGAAACACGGAAAGAACTCGCAGAACCGTGGACGAAACGTCAACATGACTGCAAGCGAATATTTGAAGCGAGTTCGAACTTTCGCTTTATTGACAATGAATCGCAGTTGGAAAAGTTTACCGAAACCTGTAAACCCTCAAACCATTGCAAAGATTCTCTCCAAGATGAGAGAAACACAGATGAGAGATCAATCATGAAGACGGAATGGACAGCCGAAGGACAGGGAAATATTATATTATGTTGTGTTGACATTTATCCCGTGAAATTCCGTAATATTAATCATTATGAAACGTTGTGTTTTTGTCCGATTTAAATCAATTCTATATCGAAATCATCACTTGAATCTGGCGAATCGAACGATGTAGGTTTCGTCTACTTAAAATGAGAAGATCAGATGTTATATGAGAAAATGCGTAAGCGATTAAAGCGAGACTCGTCTTTAAAATCAAAGGACATGGCTTCAAGATGTAATATATGAACAACGATAGCGAGTGTTTCACCGGGATATCCAAACACGAGAAAATAATGGTGAAAACACGAGCGCGCAGCGCGAGTGTTTTTGTCCATTGTTTTCGAGTGTTTGGATATCCCGGTGGGACACGAGCTCGAGTTGTTTATATAGCTTCTGAAATGAATGGAGAGGTAAGAGAATGTTTTCGTTTGCTGATTTGAATAGAATTTCTAACGAAGGATATCGTAATTAGGAATTCTATTGAGATATTACACAATGCATAACTGAAGTGGGTTTTCCACGATGAATAGATAATGATAAATTAAATAGTGGAGTTGAGATGATTGTGATGCATCTGCGAGTATTAAACTGGACAAGTGTGTGTTTACTGGCTGTAACATTAGATTTGTGGTAGACGACAAAGAGTGAATAAAGGCATTTTGTGTGTGAATTTGTTTGCTGACTTGATTTTGCATACGTAATTTAGATATTTGATCCAAACACTAGTGTTTGGATCAAATATCTTAATTACGTATGCAGCTGAAATCTTTTGTCTGGCGGTGTTTGACCGGTGTATCCAAACAGCATCATGTGACCGAATGCTTACATGCTATTGGTTTAATTACTCATGAATTATTAACGAATTTTAGAACTATTCGTCGTTTACCCGATGATTTAATGCTTTTATGTCCATCAAACCAATGTAATTTCGTAACAGATATGTTTCGTATACCTTGCCGTTGATTTTTATATAAATGGTGACACATGAAGACCTTCAATCGAACAGATATTAGAAAAAATAGCATTGCCGTGTTTGTTTGTTTACATTAAATTTCGTCTGCGTGTCAGGCGTTCTGCATTGGGGGGGGGGGGGGGGGGGGGGGGTTAGCCTGCGTGTAGACGCCTATTTTTCTTCGTCCTCATTTCTAGCCCAACTTGCTTCTAAAAGTTGCCACTATAAACGAGCGCTGCACAATGCCTTCAGTGCCTGATTACAGAAATCAATGCATTAAAAATTATCCTTTGTAATATAAGCCCAGAATTACGTTGTACATATACTCAAACATATTTGAATAAATTAAAGACGTAATAAATACAATGACAGACGTTTGTGTCTGAATGTAATGTCAGGATAATATATGTCATTAAACTATAGTAACACAGTTGATCACTCCTGATTCCTCCTACGATTCGGTCACGAATAAGGTTATCGTTGAGTGTAGCGAACTCACAATTCTTGGCTTTGTTTTTCAGATCAGTAACGAAGGCGTCAATTGTTTCGGTCGGTCCTTGTGATCGCGAGAAGAATTGGTGGCGCAGAACTGTCAAGTTCTTTCGTGGTTCGCAGTACTGCTTGAATTTCTGTTTCAAGATCTCGATTTTGTGTTCGTCACCTTCCTCGGCAAAATCGAATGCATTAAATATGGTTGCGAGCATCTTCTCCGGCCACGTGGAGGAAATTAAGTGGCACACTGAACTTTTTCGGTTTTGTCGCTTATGTAATTGTTTAACTGTTTACATGCAATACTTTCGCTGGTGACTCATCTCTGGTTTTGACTTCTTTAACAAGAACACAACACGTAAACTACACCATGTTTCGACTTTGTTTTTTACGAAGCTGGAATGTGATATAAAACTGTAGGACACGCCCAGAAATGTCACTTCCGTCTCACGAAATTAGTATATTCAAATTAATGAGTTTGTTTACACTCCCCTTGACCATTGGTGCAATACATCTTATATATTACTTATGTTACTACTCCTCATCCTCCTCGTTTAACCACTGGTCAACTAATTGTCTACGAATGTTCCCAACTATCGCTGCTGTTCTTGCTGGTCTTCGAATGTGCATGTCCGTTTTCGTTGCTAGCGCAATCTCAGGCTTTTCTGGAACAGCCTTTCCTTCGTATCTTACTTCAAGTGGATACAGCTTCTTTATCGGTCGTTGGTAAAGTTGTGAACCACTCTTCCTGGTACTGGTAACTCTTACTACAGCGCCTCGTATATATTTCCATTATTTCCCGTATGTAGTTCCTCCACTTTCCCAAGCTTCCACTGCGATCTTGGTACCTTCTTCTCTTCTTCAACGGTCACAATGTCCCCAATCGAGATCGCTGGTATGGATTTCTTTCTTACGGTAAGATCATGGTTTTTTCGCAGCTCTACTCCATCGCGACCAAAAGTGGTTGGTGACAGTAGCTAGGTACCTTTATCTTCTGTTTAGCTTGTCATGTTCGTCTTCATCACTTTCCATCGAACTTGAATCGGTAACTCCTGGTAGAAACAAAACTCTTCTGCCAACTAACAGATGTGATGGCGTGAGCGGTTCTGCTGTATCATCGGTTTCCAAATACTTCAACGGTCGAGAATTCAAAATCGTTTCAATCTCAACAATTTACTTCGCTGTGCCTAGAATCTTTTTTAAGCATCTTTTTGCACTCTTAATCATTCGTTCAAAAAATCCGCCCCACCACGGTGCCTTTGGTAGATTAAATTTCCACTTGATCCGCATTTCTCTGGAGAACTTTTCGATGGCTGGTTGTTTGAGTAATCTTGTTAGCTGTCTCGACGCTGTCTTCAAACTGAGGGCGTTGTCGCTCACCATCTCGCGAGGAACTCCTCGTCGTCCAACAAAACGTCTGAAACATCGTAGGAATGCCTCAGCTGACAATTCTGGAACCAAATCCATGTGAACTGCGCGGGAACTTGCGCATGTGAATAAGGCGAGATAGACTTTCACAAGGTTGCTCTCCTGATTTGCTTTCTCCTTAACATATAGAACGGACCGGCAAAGTCCACACCGGTATGCGAAAACGCCGGATCGTCATTATAGGAACGCTGGAATTACAGCTGGAACAACATCGGGGTAAGAATCTCCTTCAAAACGGCGACACGTGGCGCAGCGAAATAGTGCCTTTCTCATGCAGTTTGTCGTCCCTTTACAATCCAATAACGTGATCGTACTTCGGCTAAGGTTTCTCTGATTCCATTGTGGCCAACTCTACGATGAGAATCTTCAATCACAAGGGTAATTGTCATGTAATGGTTGTTTGAAATAATCGCCGGGTACTTTGCTTGGTAAGGTATCTGTGCGTTTTCGATGCGACCTTTACACCAAAGGACTCCTTTCTCATCTTCGAATAATCCCAAACGATTCTTTAACTGTTGGTACATCATGTACTTCTCGTCAAATGCCGGGACTGAATGTCCACTTTCCGTATTGGTCATCATCTCGCGACGCTCCGGGCTGTTAGTTTGCCATTTCCTCAAGGAAAAATCCTCCTTCTAGCATGCGTTGTTTTCTCTTCAAATACAGCTCGTATGTCAATGGTGTACAGTACTACCTCCGCCACTCAAATCATCCACATAGAGCGAAGAAAGAAAGGCTTCAACAAACTGGGTCTTCATGGTAGCTTGTGATGTGATGAGCTATGGTGGCATTCAGAAGAAACGGACTGATGGTTACTCCAAAAACTACTCTTGCAAAGCGGTACACCAAAAGTTGGAGATTGTCCGTCGTGATATCATATATCCATAAAAAACGTAATGCATCTCTATCTTCGTTTGCCACAGAAACTTGGTGAAATGATTTTTCCACGTCTGCTACCAGGGCAATTTTATGATACCGGAAACGAATTAGCACATCCATAATCTTTGGAAGAAGAGATGGACCAGTGTTCAACCAAGAATTCAGTGACACTTTGTCAATCTTGGCACTAGCATCGTAAACTATACGAACCTTAGTCGTCTGCTTATCTCTTCGAATCACAGGGTGATGTGGAATATAGTGCACCTTCCCAGCACTACAGTTGGCAATGGCATTAGGAGAAATTTCTTCTACGATACCCGACTCTTTCTGCTTCTTAATCAGCTCGTTGTACTCTTGCAACAGTGGGGGATCTTTCTTCAACTTCAACACTGAGATCGAAGACGCTGCTTACTTAATTCAAAGTTATCTGGCAGGATAGGATGATAATCTCTCCAAGGTAATCGAACTTGGTAGCGACCGTCCTTAAACTGGACTCCTTCAACAAATTGATCATTAACGGTGTTCTCACTTGGATGAATACCAATTGCTTCTAGTTCCCAGAATCTTCTCAGTTGGCTATAGTTAAGTCCCCATTCTGACCTTCTTCACTTCTCGTATCCGCTCGCAACAGATGTGTCGTGACAATATTGACAGTGGTTTCTGCAGCTCGATAAGGGTCTTGAACTGGACCAGACAGAACGTAACCCAACTTGGTTTCCATCGCAATTGGCCCTTGCTCCCCCGTATCACATTACCAGTTACGATATGCCAAAAGAAATCGGCTCCAATCAGCATGTCGATTTCGGGCTGCTCTTGGTTACTACTAGATTAATCTGCGACGATTCCTCATATGTGGGTAGTTACTCGCAGCAAACTCAATGGGCTGATGGTTGAGCGGTGAAAAAAATCACTGGTACTATAACAACTGACATAGAGATTTAGATCAATGTTTATACCTTTAATACTGATTGGACGACATCACATGCCCGGGCAGTTTCGGTTGTTTTACCAAAAGTCACAATTAAGTTTTCGGTATCGATCGTCGGAAGGTTTAGGTCGTTTCTCAGCTTGTCGGTGATGTAACTCTTCTGGCTTGCCAGGTCTAATATCATGCGAATTATTTGTGAATGTTCTCCATTAAAGTGTCGTTTGGATTAGATATTATTGCACTTGCTGTTTGTAGTAGAATGCTGGTCTTGTTTTCCATATACAGATTCGTTGCTGAAATGTTGGTGGATGTTGTTTGGCTTCCAGTGTTCTGGCTCTGGTGTTGTTGTTGTTGTGGTGCTGATTTCGTTGTGGGTTGATATGCGTGGTAGAATCTCTTCGACTGTTCGGTGGGTGACCGTCGATGAACAACGACTCATGGTTGGGTTTTATAATATCACACACAATTGTATGGTGTTTCCTTCACATTTTAAGCACCGTCTTGGTGATTTACACTCTCTCACAATGTGATTCTTTCGAAGGCAAGTTGAAACACAAACCATTTTTTCTTAAAATTTGCTTTCTAGCGACTAGGCTATTTCACTTTAGGCTATTTGCCTATTTCACATTAGACTATTTCACATTAAGTTGAACCATCGCACAACTAGTTGAATCATTTCAAAACAAGTTAAACCATTTCCCAACCAATAGTTGAACCATCGCATAACTTATTGAATGATTGCGAACCATTTAAAAACTATAGTTCAGCCATTTCACTGCGCACTTTTCATCCATTTCAAGTTAAGTTGAATGGTTCCGCAGCGGAACGTTAAACTACTTCATATTAAGATGGACCATTTGTGTTTTTGTTAAACCATTTCACAACCAACACTCCGTTTCACCACCGCACTATTTTTGATTGAATGATCTGCATTTTTTCAGAACGTTTTTAAGCGGAAATTCATGCACCTTTCGCGGGCTATATATATGCACCATGTGACCATGCATAGACTAGTATACACAAAACTACGGAAACTTTCAGTAGAATTTTTGTGAGAAAACTAGATTATCATCTCATGCACGAGTTAACCACAGGCTGCATTTGATTAAGTTTGTTATTCTATACCAGAGTCTTTGCAGCAGACCCATGGAAGGGCCGCGGAGCACTTTTTAGAGTGGGGTAATTTCAAGTGGCGAAGATTGGGGGGTGCAGAAAAAGATGTTGAATTTCGTACTATTTCAATTTTATTTTACAAAGCACGAATGTTCATGTTTACATAAGTGCACGTAACAACAACAACAGCATTAACAATAATGATAAAAAATCAATTAGCTCGTTGCTTGACAATTAAACTGTGTTAAAAGTCAGATTCGGTAAACTTGCAAAAAGTACGTTTACGACTGTCATTGAGTCCTGCAAATTCGTTGGCGACATCAATAAGATTTAGCTGATCTGTTCTATCTTTATGTATATTAAGTATGGCAAAACTATTGAAACATGTTTGAGTCATGGTTGAGCGTAGCCATGTCTTCAGCCTTCTTGCTGCGGAAAATGATCTTTCTCCCGTTGCACTTGTTGCAGCGTTCCAAAAGGGTTATCATTGAGCATCTAAGACATTGTGTGCTATTTGATTGTAAATCAGTTGTTTCAGTAATGTCAACTGAAAAATATTAAAAAGAGCACTCTATACCCAATTTAAGAAAATTAATATCAGGGAAAAGTGGGGGGTAATTACCCCCTTGCCCCCCCCCCCCCCCTGCCATGAAGCGTAGGTAAATGTCATGCAAGCTAAGCAAGCTAACATTACTCATCAGTAGAGCGTAGACAAGTGCATGTGAAGAACAGATATGGATTAAATAGATTAATCGGTTGGGAAAAAGGTACTTTTACTGATTAGCAAATCACAATAACGTGCATGGTTGTGGGCTGTTCCATAATTTCCCGTCGTGTAAACGGGCCTTTTTTTGCAACTCGCGTTGCCAAATTATCTTATGTTACTGCGTGTTCAAAAGAGGGCTTCGGTAACAATTTATATATATCCCAACTTAGAGTACCCGAATCACTAAGTCACTTGAATCTCTCTTCAATCACCACGATAAAATATGCACAACAATATTTAACAGCTGCATCGTTAATAATAGACTATGATAATAATGAACGTCTCCACGATCTGCTTCCCGAAAAATGTAAAAACCGAGTATAATATCAGGCATCCCCGGAAATTCGTATTTGCAAAATGTGTTTTTATATGCTGTACTTTAACTTAGCTCAGTTTAGACTTATTTATACAAAGATGTTGCGTCAATAACGAATAAGTTGAAAAAGATGCGTTTAAAATACACTACAAGTGAAGGATAACTTGAGGAAAAGTGGAAATTCTCGTCCAAAAAATGTGGAAGTTTCTAGAAAGAAATGGATGATATCCACTGATTCCTCGCGTATGTTCAGCGCATGCGAATTTAAGCGGTCTCAAATTTATTGCGGGCGCAAGCGTACTGTAAACAGCACGTACCGTTCCCCCTAAAAGTAATGATAGCGACCGCTTTTTAATTATGCAGGAAAAGATGATATATCTGGTTTTGCCGTATATACACGGCATTAGGCATGTTGAGATAATTAAAATTGCCTTGATCTGAGGTCCCTTAACATGGGTAAGAGCCGGAAATGTATCTCATGCAATATTGGTCCCCATAGTAGTAGCGGACGTGGGTGTGATATATCACGGTCATGATGATGTCTGATGGTAAAGCAATGAGTAATAAGACGTGCTGTGCTGTGTAGGCAGTGTAGAAATATAAATCAAATATCTAAAAAGGTTGGTGTACTGCCGTGTATAGCGTGTAAGTAGTCTAACGTTTCGAGCGAAGGCCCTTAGAGTACACCAACCTTTTTAGATATTTGATGTGTGAGTGGAATATGTTTGGAACCGTTCTCCTTTTTCTTGTTTCTACTCGTTTTGGAGTTGTTTCTACTCATTCTAGTCATTAACTCGTTCCGATGACTTTTGAAATGTTATGTTAAAGACAGTACGACTGTTTCGTGTCCATGCAAGATGGGTAAGAGCAGGAAATGTATCTCATGCAATATTTGTCCCCATGGTAGCGGACGTCGGTGTGATATATCATGGATGACGTTATGACTAAGCAATTGTCGTTTATATTGGCATGTTTGTATGATAGATTGAACAGAAAATCAATCGATAGTACGAATTTGTTACTCTCTTTTACTGTCGTTAGTGAAATCGAAATCGGTCTCATGAAAATTGTCATTGCATGCGTCAGGGGGGGTTATTATAACTACCGACGTGCGCCCGTAATGAGCGCGTGACAGAAAATTGAAAATATTTTATCACGCAACAAACATGCCTAAAGCACGATTAAGTGTTCGAAGTAAACGTTGTTGATATTTTTGGATGTTTTACGTTTTTTGCTGGATAAACTAGCATCGCAACAAACTTTTTATCTTGTAAAGCCACTTTCTCTGCATTGATAAATATCTATCTTTTCTGCTGTACTTCGAATATTTTTTGCTTACAGTGTATAAAAAAAAACGGAACCCTTAACACCTATGAGCCACGGATGCGTAAAAAAACACTGTCTTAACATCTCGGATAATTAAGATAACTTTAAATGTACGCATGGTGAAAGTATTTAAAAGCTTTTTCTCTTCCTATGCACAATAGGTTGTGTTTTAAAAGAATACTAATTAATTTTCTAAGCAAGGGTTCCGTTTTTTTTTATACACACTGTATGACAAATCACTTAAAGTGCCTATACAGCCTTTTTTCAAACAAAACTAGTTGATAAGTTCTTTTACAGTTTTTGAATTGTTCCATTTGTTTCCAAGATATTTATCTTTTTGTGATATGCTAATGAGGTAGATGATGACGTCATTTAAGTCAAATAACATTCTGTCAAATCCAAAAGTCCTGTATATCTTCAAAAGTATCCACTAAATTACTTGGAACTTTGCATGATCATACATACCACTAAACCAAAGAGCATGAATCAAGTTATATTGTCACCATAGTAACAGATTAGTTCCCAGGCATCTTAGTTCCAAAGCAAGGTTGGCAATTTCAAACCAGAGTCCTATATTGATAAATTTTGTGAAAACGTTCTCCGAAATTCCCCCAATCTCAAAATGTTCTGCACATTAGAGAAAACGAATAATTTTGCTTTCGGAACGAAGAGGACTGGGAACTAAGTGTTGCTATGGTGACAATTAATTCATGCTTTTTGGTGTGGATGCGATGTTCCAAGTAATTTCAGTGGATACTTTTGAAGGACTTTTGGATTTGACAGAATGTTGTTTGACTTTATAAATGACGTCATCATCTACCTCATTAGCATATTGCAAAAAGAGAAATATCTTGGAAACTGGTTTTTCGTCTTCTGTTTAAAAAACTAAAAACTGAAAATGCTGTATAATTCGCTAGAATTACGAGAAACTCGGGAATAAAATCCCACCGTTTCCCGAGGGACAAGTCATTAAGTGTTTAAAGAGCGAGTTTCAACCGTCGTGCATTGAGCGTTTGTGTTTATCTTTTCGTACGATAACAAAGTGTTTTGAAATGCTTCGTTGCCAACTTGACGTTGTAAATACATCTTCTCAAAAAACCCTATAGAGGCTTTCTCATTTATCTACAATGCAAATACGTCTACTCAGAACCGGATTTGTTTGTTTGAACTTCCTCCCTTGGTCTTTCACGCTTCGCGTCAGTCAAGGCCGACATAATTCGAAACGAAAGTCAAGAAAACGTTGAATTTTGTAAAAAAATACAGAAGTTATTACTTTCTAAGGTATGTTTTCTTTCAATCAAAAGACAAAATGAATAATTTATATCAAGGATTGACAAGATATTTACGGATGAGTCCACCAAGTGAATTTCGTCATTTTCGTGCTTCGAAACTGAGCGTGCAATGGTTGACACTCACTCTTTAATATGAATAAATAAACTTAATGCGTGTTTGTTTCCCCTTCGTCGCCCCCAATTCCGCCCGCCCGCCCGCAAACGTAACGCCTGCCAAGGAGGGCTAAGGATGGCTAAGGATGGCTGGCGAGGGCATCAAGAATTAGTAATCGCTTAACACCAAAAACCATATTTTATTAAACTCTATTTTGCCAAAACGTTTTACATTATTTTTATATTATTTTTTTATTAGATACCATTAGAAGTAAATATATTACGCAAGCTTAAAGCGATAAATAAAAGAAATAACATAGTAACAGTTATTTGATGAACTCGCACCGTGAAACTACACTTGGATCAATATACCCACGACTATTGCAACGCGAGCCATAAAATATCAATATGTAAAGAAGAGAGTCGCAGGATGTTGAGACAGTTAGTAGAACAATTCCATGCTCTATTCCAATTAAGAAATTAAGAAATAGAAAGTTAGTTATAGAAACACGAGTGGAAGTTTGGTAGAACAAGAAACCGCCGTGGGGACACGAGCCGGAAGGGAGAGTGTGCATTTTCCCACTGCGATTTCGAGTTCTTCCAAACTTTCACAAGTGTTTCTATTACTGAATGGAAACACGTAATAAATATTTTCTATTTCTTTTATAAAATAACATTTTGAAAATAGGTAAAACGGAGGAATAAAGGTCCAATTATTAAAATCATTAAAGTGTAAATTATCCTTATACTCACGCAAAAATAGTTCTGATGTCAATGCTTATGAATTGACCAAAGCAATTCGTGTGATAAGAAATACATAGATATTGTCATAGAATATTAGAATTTAAAAGAGCAGAATTTGACCTTTAGCCAATCCGAACACAACTTTTAAAATGTTATTTTATAAACGGTATAGAGTATATAAACAAAAACCATCTTAAACATAAAGATAAATAAATAATCTATAGTCGTCGTTAAACTCGAGTAGCTGAAACTGTTTCAACAACTTCTGCATCCGTCTCACCGCTATTCTTGACCACCATTGAGCAACCAGAATCATTTTTCTTCTGTTGTTCATCTATCAACATGTGTTTCTCCATTTGATCAACAGCCAACGGATAAAGAAAAACCACGAGAAATGCGTCTTCTGCAATATTACCTAACAGGGTACATTCTTCTCTAATGGCACTTCGTATTCCAACAACATAAGCAAAGAATCCACATAACACGACCCAACCAACATAAGCCAGTCCAACGTCAGCCAACTGGAGAATCTCAAGCAACACCCACCCATAGAACAAAACAGCCATAATGACCATATACGACCACGACTTTTTGCGGTACACTTTCCCTGCAGCACGACCTGCTGGCCACCATGGTGCAACAATGCCGATAAACAACCTTTTAATACTGTTCAATGACACGAAGTCAAACATATCAAAGATACTCGAAAGCAAAATCACTTGCATCCTCGTCAATATCACCAGTTTCCTCTTTAACCGCACGCCACATCGCAACACACATAAACAAAAGAATGAAAGTGTACGGTAGGCCAGCGGTAATAGATACAGAACGTAGAGCGTTCAAAGCCGCTGCACCTCCCGATTTGAGCAATGCAGTAGCGCACGCTCCTTCGGTTAACGCCCAAAAGACGCGCTGTGCGATGGGAGGATTTGGATTACCATTTGCCGAGAGACAATCAATAACCAGAGAACCACTATCTGAACTGGTCACGAAGTATAAAACAATACCGATGAGCGAAATAATGTTGAGAAAAACACCAAGGTTATCGCCATACTGCTCAAGCAAGTCAAAAAACATATGAGAACTCCCTCGACAAGACAATTTGTACAACCTCACGTTGCCGTCATCATATAATGGGTTGCTACAATTTACGCCCAATTTGACAGCGTCACGTTCCATTTTCAAACCAGCACCGCCAAATATACAAAACCACATAAAAATATAGAACACAGGTATGGTCATAGTGGCAGTTAGGAAACTTTTAATGGTTCGACCACGTGAAATCTTAGCGATAAACATTCCAACAAATGGACAGAACGACACCCACCAGCCCCAGTAAAAGATTGTCCAATTGCTCATCCACTCAGTGGCTTCTTTTCCATCGGGAGCATTCCCCAACTGAGCAAACGCATCTGTATGGAATCCAAGTTGGAGTATAGACTGGAAATAGTATCCTATACTCTGGACATAAAGATTAAGAAGAAACCAGGTGTCATCGTGAAAGAAAACAAACAACATAAGAAACATACCGAGACCAAAACACAATTCACTCAGGCGACGTATCCCAACCTTTAATCCAGAAACAACTGAAATGGTAGCAAACGATAGTCACACCCCATATGATGATAATCTGATTGATAGTGCTCTCTTCAATACCATTGTACAGGCGATTGAGGCCAGTGTTGAGGGTCATGACACCGATGCCCAAACTAGTACAAACACCAAACATGGTCGACACGACAGAGAAGACGTCGATTATGTCGCCAAAAAATCCGAAAATTCGTTCTCCCAAGAGAGGATAGAAAACAAGATCGGATGGTCATCGGCAGACCTTTTCGATAGGAGACAAAAGCCATCAATAAACCAGTTATTGAGTAGACAACCCATCCATGAAATCCCCAATGAAAAAACGTTACATTCATGGCGTCTTGGGCTCTTTGGTTGTCTGAATATCTGGAAAAGATGGTCGGAAAAAGAAAAAAATATTAGTCACATAAAAATAATGTTAAACGCGAAGCTATATTACACGGTAAGATTGGGATATAGAAAATAACTATACCACATTGATTACAAGAATTTTTGTTGCATAAAACCTGGTTGTTAGAATCTATATTTTCACAAGTGAAAACACAATATGACCAATCAAAATCATGTACAGACTATACGCATGTGAAAAAATAACCAATAAAAAACAAGAGAGCGAATAATTTAAGGAGCCAATCAGAAAACGCTTGCGAAAAAGCACGCGATCCAGGCGTAGTTGTTTACTTGTAAAGAAAAAAACGATGTGAGCAAATACGTATATCGTTTTATCTCTCCTCTTCTATATTATCCTTTTAGACGAATTATATAAGGTAAAGTTAACCTTCTTTTTGGAAGTTTTTAAGTTTTCTTCTGTGAAGTTTACTAATCATTGTCTTATAACTAAAGTGTTTTGGTACTGTATTTCAAAATGGTCAAAAAATTCTTGTAATAAACAGAATACAACATGCAAAAGTGCTTTGAACGGTTTTATATCTTCACTAGGTTGTTTTTGTGTCTTGAACTCACTCGCTCGTAGCTCGCTTGTTCGTTGAACGAAACAAAACATATAAAACCGCACAAAGTACTTTCCATGTACACTATATACATGGGGAAATTGCGAATTTGGACGGGTATATATGACAGGGTTTTATCAGATAAATGGAAGGTACGGTATAGGGTATATGATATGTGAGGGTACTACACACGTTTTATCTTTCGTTTTATCACATACTGTTTTCAGATCAAGGTGCTAAGACAAAATGAGAGATTAACCTCATGTACTGTATCGGAATAAAAATAGCCACTCAATAATTTTGAGGAGAACATTGCATCGTAAAGACAGAAACAATTGTAAAACTATAAAAAAAAAGATGACAAGAGTCGAAGGCATATTAATGGTGCACCATGTCTGACCACCGAGCGCAGCTAAGTTTACAGAGGGGGGAACCAGAGAACCCTAAGAAAAACCCTCGAGGTACAGGAGAAAACCAACAACTCTATAATTACACGAGTCTGAAGCTCGCAAGTCAATATGGGTATACCCAGACGGTCTCCCATCCAACTTCTATAACCTCGTTCAACAGGGTTTAACTTCAAACCTCAGTAGTGAGGGCAACGTGCTTACTGTACGTGCCACCCGTGCTTAAGCCATGCTTAAGCTTTTTTCCACACTGCGATTAATCGGATCGATTTCTTATCCTGGTGTATGTTATGTAGTGGTTTTTACTCACTAAAGTATTCGAACATTTGTTCGCGAATGGCCCGATTAATCGGCATGATTAATCGGCATGATTAATCGCAGTGAGTAAACATAGCATTTATATAATCACTTGAATTTTTATCATGGCTGCACAATTTCTGTTGCCGCCTTTACTGTGGTTCTCCTCGAAATTATTCTGCGCTTAAAAAACAAGAACTCCTTTTCGGCGTCCCGTTTATCATATATCTTCGAAACGTGTTCGACAAGCATATGGAACAACAGGGATACCGTGGGATAAAAGTCATTTCAATTCACGTTACCTTACTAGCCGCAAGTCATAAGAGTAGCTTTCGGGCAAGTAAACTCTCTCAACTTTCTTGCATGAATGTTTCTAACAGAATAGCACACTGCAGGAAAATTCGACCAAATGCATGCAACACAAGAAAATGTGTTCAACAGCTTTGAGAAATTAGATGTCGCACATGTTTTATCAACTTTATGAATATCTTTTATCACGTGTTTTTATTATAAAACATTCTGAACTGGTATCAGCTAGTTTTAAATGACCATTCATGGAAAGAAAATTGAGAGAATTTACGAAATGTACAATGTCAATATCGCTGACCTGTCAAATTAAAAAAAAACGACAATCAGTATACGTGTAAATCATCCAGTGCGTAAATCGTGCCTATAATCACGTGCCTTCACACATCATTTGATAACTTCATGGTGTAACCGAAAATTATATATCTAAAATAAATTACACATTGCCATGCCAAACGTCAAGACATTAGTAACCTTTTTTTACATTAATTTTGCTTAAATTTTCAACAATAATATAAACAATGCACATAGACAGAGCATGCAATATAATTTTAAGGTCAAATTATCCAACAAGCATAATAGCGATAACAGCTCTCAAGGATTTATTTTTAGCGATGTTAAAATGTATATAAGACCATTTTAAAACTTTTTAAAAACTCCCAAATATTGGATGTATATACCGTCTGTGTTCTAGCGTTCGCATATTGATTCGATTCAGGGCAAATTGATTCGATTAAGGACGATAGTCGGTTGAACGGGGGAAGTTTAACAATGTTTTGAATACGTAGTGATTAACCGAGCTTCCAACTTTTTCGTCAAAGTTTTACCAATTCCAAGCAATATTGTTCACTGTAGAGTCTTCTCGGTTTTGGATGCAGTTCTTTCATGTGTGATTTCAGTTCTCTCGCGCAAACTTCTCGCTATTCCGTCCATCCACTAGGATCACTCAGCCACATCGATCCACGGAATCATGTAATTCACCCGTCTTTTTGGCGGCTACTCCTCTGCTGCCTACGGTCACTTGGGTTACAGCTTGGTTGGTACATGATGCCATTGGACGCCTTCAATCTCTTTAATAGCTTTGTTCGGTTGCGTACAAATTGTAACCATGTACTTGGACACAATAAAGCACTGAAAGAACGTAGACAGCTGCTGCGACTGTTTTCTTGTTTGCGTCAGCTAAGTCGTGTACATGTAGGACGAAGCTTCTTGCTCCACTGCCGACAACACTGGGCAGTTCCTTTACATCTCTCAACCAATTTACGCACTGATTACGTACAGGCCTCGGAATTCGCTAAAAATGGGGTCGGCAAAGTTTTGCCGACCTAAAATGAAAGCAGGTCGGCAAATTTCCCGTCGCATTAGCTAATCACGATTTTGTAAACATAGCCCACAGGTAAACATAGCTACACTTGCGGCATCTGAGGAGTCTAGCGCCTGCGGTAAACCAACTAAATCAAAATGGCGGTGATCACATTTCGGTAGCTTATGATTTACTATTGAAATAACTCTGGATATCAAGAGAGAAGTTTAGCAAACATTTTCCTTAAAGTTGAAAGATGCAAAGGCAAGAATATTGCATCGTCTGCTTTTCTCTTTTGCTCTGTTTGAATGTTTTAGCATTTTCCGCTTCGTTAAGGCGCCCTTCTCCGATTTCTCTAAACATTCCTCAAAATGGATAGCGAGTTCATCCTCTTCTTTGTTCCAGGCAGTCCAAGCCAAGGATTTTTGTCTCACTTGGTCTTGTGTCAGCCTTTGATTTTTCATTGGCTTCACTGCCGTTGACCGCCGGAAAATCACTCATAATGCCAAAACACGCTCGTTGTGCTGTTGGTTATTGCGATAACGATAAACGTTATCCTAACCTTTTTGTTAGAAGGTTCCGTGTGAACAAACTAGTTTTTTACAAATGGTCAAAAGACCCTAATTTGGCCGAGATTTGGCGAAAACAAGTTGTGAAGAGCAGAAGTGGCGATTTTAGCCCGAAGCAAAATCACTTATACTGTACATGTATCATTTGTACTGTATATACATGTATACTGTACTGTAGCACTTGTATTGTAAATGTACACTATACTGTATCACTTGTACTGTATATGTATACTGTACATGACTCATGTACTGTAGCTTGAACAAATAATTATTTTCGGACACACTGGAAGTGCATGTGCATGTTAAGTAACATGTTTCAATAAAACATTTTTATAATACTGTTTAATAACATCACAAGAGAGCAAAATTCTATCAACAGCCTTGCTACTGAAGTTAAGTTGCAAGCAAATTAACCTGTTTTTATTCTAAATTAGTTATATAAACATGTTGTGATGTAGGCGGTGTAGAAATACAAATTGAATACTCTAAAAGGTTGGTCTAACATTTCGAGTGAAGGCCCATCATCAGAGAGTGGAATCTGCATATGAAGGGCTTTTGCTTGAAACGTTAGACCTCACTAAACACTATTTCGGCAGTACACCAAACTTTTAGGGTATTTTTTTGTTTTTATTCTGGTTTGGGTTAGTGAGGATTCATGCAGTTTTCTAGACATTTATTAGTATAGCATAAAGCTCTTTGTGTCTATGTTCATAGGCATATAGGCCCAGATGGGCTGGGAAGCGTCTAATCATACTGTGAATTAATTTAATGTTTTAACAAGACTTAACAACATTATTGAGTATTATCGAATGAAGTTGTCCCTCAGTAGCATATTGAAGAAATATAAGTTTAAATCAAATGAGGCCAAGTAGCTACAGGTACTGTACTGTTATGGTAAATTTAATAATATATTTGATTAATATAAATATTGATTAATATTAATATTTAATTAATTAAATTGATATTTAACATTTTAACCTTTTATCAATTTTATTAAATTTACCATAACAGTACCTACTTGGCCTCATTTGATTTAAACTTATATTATTGAGTATGTATTAATATTTATCAATATAATCCAACTTTCTCAATTAACAGAAACTTCACACAAATGAAAATATATTATAACTATAACATGGTTCCTTCTATACAATGTTTTGAAAATAAAGTTAAAATATGCAAGAAGGGACCAAACCAAAAACCTCCCAAAACCAAAAACCTCCGAAAACTACCCAAAACCGAGAATGCAATATAATCTGTTTAACAAATAGATTCCATTTTGCCATTGTCTGTTCATTTATATGTGCACTGATAAGTCAGAACGTGGTAAGTCACTGATGTTCTTATCACGTTCTGATGTCCTCTGTGCATCTATAACTGAATAGACAACTGCAAAATGGAATCTATTTGTTTAATACAAAAAAATTGGAAACAGACTATTCAAAAGGCTTATTAGCTCTTTGGCGATTTCCGAGGTATGAAAAAAGGATAAAAGCAGTCGGCTGACGTGATCTGGCGTGAGCTGACATGATCTGTCCTCTAATAGATCAAATCATGGCCAACAACCAATGAGAATGCACATAGCAAACAGGTTATTGTATAAAACAAACCTACACACACTCATATTACATATGTATCTGCCTACAACAAGATACATAGAGCTGTCTTTATTTGACTAAAACTATTTCCACCTAACAACAACTCTCCTCTGCTATCATATAAGGGGCTGATTACATGAGCAATTTCAGCCCAGGTTGAAACCAAGAAATTGTGCAGAAGCCATGTCAAAGTTTCCATTTGCACCTGTGTAATGAACTTTTACACGCTAAATTTAGCCTGGGCTGAAATTTTCGCCATGTAATCGCAACGTTAATTTTTAAGAGATTTGTTTATGAGACCAAGCTGAAACTTCATCATGGCAAACCAGGGCTCAGATTTCAGCCCGGGCTGAAAGTCTCCATGAAATTGTCCCTTAATTGGTTCCATGTAATTTGCTATCATTATTAAAACAAGTCAGTCATGTTACACAAAAATTATATTGCAAATCTATGAGTCTCTACTGAAATACAAGTTATAGTTAATTGTATTAAACTGACAAGAGCACAGGTCAAACGTTATATTTGTCTATATTTATTCTATATGTATTATATTTATTTGTTTATATGAAGCAACCAGCTTGACCAATTTAATTTATGCATGACCAATTTAATTTATGCATGAACAATAAACAAATCACAACTCGCTACTCGGCCCAAAGAATGTTCACTTTAAAACAAAATAAAAACTACATACCTTCCCCAATAACGGTTTCCGTGACTAGTTCCATTCTTGTTTGGTTCATAATGCCATACTGGCTCGGCCACGCCGAAGTAAAATAGGCCAATTCCTATTCCGGCAGCAAACAACATTGCGAAATACGAGGCATCACTGAATTCCGGTTTCTCATCATCTTTGCCAAGTTTTAGGTCGCTGTATTTTGAAAAATACAAGTATAATAGAAAGAGAATCAGGATATTGATAGTGCTAACGTAAAACCATGTGAACGTTTTTGTTATCCAGTTCTTTGTCTCGGACATCATTTCGTTGGCGTTCTCAGTATCGATAATGCACCAAGTTACGAAACCCCAAATGACAATGCCTGACAAAACTGTTACGACTGGGTTGAAGTTGAGGTAAACAGGACCAATTCTCGCCTTAAATGTATGGCAACGTTCAGACCTTGGATCACCTTCCATCATGTTTACGAACGGACAACTTCCTAGGTCAATGGTCTGTTCCAAATGTGAAGACAACAAAGGCCACCTGCAGCAAACATGTGTGCGTGTCAGCGTGTGTCACTCGCATCTCGCGAGGCTCGCGCAGTTCACGCAGTTTAGTCCCTACTCTAAAGCCGGTTTTCCACTGGGCAAAGTTACTTGTTCTTAGTCCTTAAACTTAGAAAGTTTTCCTAAGCCGGTAAGGCTGATCAGAAAGCTCTTCACTGTAGACCAAGGGCAAGAGTGTTCTCAAGAGATTCCAAAGATCACAAAATCCCCAAACCCCGGATAGGCACTTTAACTGCAAAGGAGGCAAGTAAACAGCCGTTCACTTGGACCAACGAATTGCGAGGGGATCATTCGTGTTGATTTTCTCGCTTACGAGTTACCCTAATTTTGATCGTATGTTTACGCTACAGACTATATAGTATACTTTCTCAGGATTTATGGTGAAGGAAAATTTCGAGTGTTGGAATATATACATTTTAAGATCAAACGGGGACCAGTTGCGAAAAATGCAACTTCAAGGAAGATGACCAATATCGCTTGTATCGCATTATTATTTGTAGTCACTCTTAGTTACTTAAGTAACTCTTTAGATTTAGCATATATAGTGGTCATAGTATGCTACGGACAGTAACTACTAAAATATTTCAGTTCTTTGTTATAAATAGAGCTGAGGTAGCTGTTATTGCTGTAAGAAATTTTATTTTAAAAACACTGTTGACATTTTTCCGGTCGGAAGTAACATTTAGCTAAAATTTGCATGCTGGTATTGAATTATGAATAAAATATGACTTCACTTCTGCATCTATATTACAGGTTATTACTATATAAAAGATTGTTTTCACGACGAGAAGATAAAATTCATCTTCAAGTCACCGTGTCAATTTATCTTTGTATTATATAATTCAAAATGTTCAATTTGCTACATGACATCATTGATACCTCACTAGTGAAAATATGTTCCAGTACTACATGTAAAATACTCGCATCTATATAAGAATTCACTTTATCTTACTGCCTGAAACTTGAGTGATCAGACTTCTAATATCTCTTACTGATAATCACATATTCGGTGTTAAATCCTCAATTAATCCAAGGTTTGACAAGCAATCTGACGCCGACTCAACTATACTTCCATCACAACATCCTTTCCAACGTATTAGTGTCACGAATGTAGGACCAGATGTCGTCAATAATAAGCACTACGGTCTCGGCAAAAAGTGGCTGAAAAATGATGGCGTCAGCAGAGGTTATTTTTTTCATAGTAGTGACCGCTGTCCTCTATTATATATAACTTGACTGTTGGCGACTATTATTTGACGGCAATTGTTTTTCTCCTGCAAAAATGCCAAAACCTCGGCCAAAACTACTGCAAAAGCTATTAACATATGCTCATCGATGGTTTTTAAACGAGGGAACCAGGATTCAGCAACCCTTTGTGACTTGTTAACAGTATAAATGAAAAATAAAGAGTTTTAAAGTAATAATCCGTAATATAAATGGTGCATGCATCTACTGCAGTTTAGTTTTTCTAAAAAGCAGTAAACACTTCTTTAATATCTATATTATGCATTTCTTTTTGTACATATATTATAGATAAAAAATTCATCTAACAAAAGCAACAAAAAAGATCACAAAACCGGAAGTTTAGTCGTCATTTTCAGTCGTCATTTTTATCCAAAAGTATTCAAAAGTATTATTTATAAAGCTTAAAAAAATATAGCGGACAGTTTTGTGGTCATCAAGTGCATATATTGTGGTCATCAAGTACATATAGCATTAATTTTTTGAAGACTATATACGGATTTATCATGAACTTTGATTGTGAGAGTAGACCTCGATTGTGTGAAGAAGTGAGACCTGAGCGACGATAAATAAATATTAAAAACCCTAACTTGTGATCTGTAGCGGCGGAGTACAACGAACGGAGGAGGCGAGCATTCGCAACTCTATTTGTGTTTACTGGAAATTCGGACAAACGTTATTTTTAAAACTAGTATTATAAGTATGTATCAATAAGTGATACTGTACATAACATAGATATATACTGTATGAGCGGCTGATCTTTATCTAATATATACAAACTCGAGCCGAACGCCGAGCGTTTCATTATATATCAGAAACGATCGCCGGACGCGAATATTTTATATGGCTTATCAAATGTATATATGTTCATATCTATCTACTATTTTGAAGATACAAGCTGTTTTAGCTGAGCCGGAAAATCGAAGGAAAAGTTTAAGAAAAAGTTTTAGCAATGATGCGTCATTGCTACTATGCACGTGAGCTCTTGAGAATGAACGTATAGCCATGACGTCAAGCCACACACACGAATAACGAGCTAAGCCAAACGCTAACCGAATTATATCCCGCCATCCCACCGTTTAAACAAAGGACCCAATAATTCCATCAGTTCGTCAACTGATGTTTGAAGGGTACAGGTTTTACCCCCGACTGGTGATCGAATCAGGATCAACAGGAGGCTATAATAACCTGAGTCCTATATAGCTCAAACATTAGAAGCACAACAACCACCAGCCAGTCGGCCTGCCTGTGTAACGATTATTAAAATATTTGTGATCTTGTAAAACGTAGAAACTAAAGGCCGTCCCGCATTCCATGTAAATTATCAAGTGAATCTTTAGCGTAGGTTATTCTCCGCATTCTTGTGATAATTGATGTTTAGCGATGTTTAGCGTAGGATAGCGGTTACCGCAATTCTTAAGTTGACGTTAGTTAAGATAGAAAAACATGATTGTAAAAAAAAGTATAGAGCTATATGCGGTTTTGCTCCTACGCAAACACTTGCGTAGAGTCACGATGCAATAGACAACGCTTGTAAAGTAGTCAGTCTCAATTACGTTGGAGTCTTGTAACGTTCAAGATAGAACTTTGTGAATAAAAAGCCATTTTCAGTTGTTTGACGATGTCTTGTCACTTACCATAAAACACGCTACACCTGTCACCCAACTATCCATAGTCCAACTGTTAAAAATTGTTCGTTTTGTGATAAAAGCATAACATTTCTCACGTTTTTGTAGACCTATAGGCCCTTAGTAATTCTGGCTATAGGCCGGGCATCGCTGAAAACTCCTGTAACAGGAATAAACAGGTTTTGATAAAAAATGCTAAGTCAGCTTACATTTTCCGTGAATAATGTCGGTATTAGCCGCTATAGACATTATTCATAAATGGCCGCTGATTTAATATTCATTTCTTTCATAAGGGTCAATTTATATCCAAAGACAAATTTTGCAGCTTTATTACTCGGGCCTCCCCCTGTGGGGGGAGAGCACGAGTCTTAAAAAGGGCTCTGTTTATTTGGCAATGTCGCGAAATGGCAATTCTTGCATCATCCCACTTGGGACTGGGTACGAGATCGATCTGCAGTAAGTTTGTATCGATTGTTCATATTGTATGCGAATGCTTACAAATGAACGTACAGACTAGAGTATATAAATCTCTGACACTCTTTGTTGCCATTGAGTTACCCTGTTTCACTCGATATTTTACCTGTAAGATTAAATGGGGCTCCAAAATGTTCTGGGTTATCAGTAAGTTTGTATCGATTGTTCATACATGTATTATTATACACAAATGCTTACAAATGAACACACCTATCAAGATCAAGGAGTAAAGAGTTTGTTGTTGTTTGCTGGTTTACCAGTGACGGGTCTGAATTTTGGCCTTGACTACACGGAAAGCGAGTTGACTTGCTAACCGAGACAGTAACATAGTTAACTATGCAGTAATCTGTCTTTATATTACAATTAGCTAGCTGGCTGGCCCACTGGACTAGTCACTAGTAATGTATAAAGCCTCTCAAATAATAAATATGCTAAAATTATGAATATGTTTACTGGCTCAAAATGTTATATAACTTCAAAGAAATAATGATTTTGAATTACATTTCTTTAAACTGTTTATAATAGCTTATGACACCTTGCTACTGCCAGCTAAATGGTTTGATTTACTGCTATGCCTTATACACTTAGAAAAAGATTAACTGATTTAATACTTGCTCAAACTAAACCTGTTTGCCGGACTGACCATATGAATTGTTATTACTGTACATGAGCATATATTATAACATAACATACTTGATATTGTACCAGTAAGCTTAAATGGGGCTCCAAAATGTTCTGGGTTATCAGTAAGTTTGTATCGATTGTTCATATTATATGCGAATGCTTACAAATGAACGTACAGTATATAAATCTCTGACACTCATTGTTGCCATTGAGTAACCCTGTTTCACTCGATATTTTACCTGTAAGCTTAAATGGGGCTCCAAAATGTTCTGGGTTATCAGTAAGTTTGTATCGATTGTTCATACATGTATTATTATACACAAATGCTTACAAATGAACACAGTATATAAATCTCTGACACCCATACCAACTATCAAGATCAAGGAGTAAAGAGTTTGTTGTTGTTTGACCTTGCTACTGCCAGCTAAATGCATGGTTTGATTTACTGCCATGCCTTATACACTGAGAAAAAGATCAACTGATTTAATGCTTGCTCAAACTGAACCTGTTTGCCGGACTGACCATATATATATGTTATTTACCGGCTGGGAGGTCCGTACTGGAAAAATATTTTCCCGAAGTCTCAGAAGCGGCCTGAGACCGAAGGTCGAGGGCCGCTTCTGAGACTGAGGGAAAATATTTTTCCAGTACGGACCGACCAAAACGGTAAATAACGTGTTTATTTTTTTCGAGCAAAGTCAAAAAAATTGCAATTTTTTGGCGCGAAAAGTTGCGAGAGGTCCGTACTGGTGTGATACGGACCTCATACTCAGCCAATCAAAAGGCTCTATTTTAGTTACGGACCTGAGTTACGGACCTCAAAAAAAATAAGAATTGTTATTACATGAGCACAGGCCGGCTCGCTTGCCAGGCTGACCCTGTTGACTAGAACTGGATTAGGTCAGCAAACAGGATGGCTCATTTGGTGGGGCAGACTTCTCAGTAAGCCAGCTTGGATACTGAGCCAACTCACCTTCATATAATCAAAGCCATTGGCCAACACTATGTTATGGGTTTGTAATGATGGAAAATTTAACCACCCCTGCACTGACAGCTGTATCATTACATGTACCATTGTACCTACAACTATAGATTTGTGTATATTGAATTCAAATCACTGAATTTGCCTACAATATATGTCTTTCAACAAGCCACAACCTCAAGTAGCCCGAGTTAACGCCTAGCGGGCGTCTTGTTACTCGGGCCTCCCCGTGGGGGGAGAGCACGAGTCTTAAAAAGGGCTCTGTTTATTTGGCAATGTCGCGAAATGGCAATTCTTGCATCATCCCACTTGGGACTGGGTACGAGATCGATCTGAACCCACTGCATATATTTATGCGCCATTGTCATATTTTTAATATTCATCTGGTTACCTTTCCTCGAGTGTTCTTCACTGAAAATATTTGATGTGGCTGGCAGTATCTTGATCTCACGATGCTTACAATCGCACACGCCGATCGCCGAAGACCTACGGCTACACTAAAAGATAACGAGCGATTTAGACACGGTTGGTGCCTTGGTGGTCTCTGTCTGCAATCTTTGAATCTGAGATCTCGATAACCGTACACTGAAAATGCCGTACCTGTACGCTGATGTGTGCTCGATTAAACCTATGTTTAACAATTTAATATGAAACTCAACCTGTTCTGAGGTAACTGTAATATTTTTATAAACTTTGTTGCCTGTATTGTTTATTGTTATCATGTTATGTTATACAAAATAAAGTCGATGCTATAGTTTATTGTTTCACATATACCAAGTACTATTATTAAAGTATGCAATGTTGCTATCGAATTTTACCCTGTTTCACTTATATTGATATTTTACCTGTAAGCTTAAATGGGGCTCCAAAATGTTCTGGGTTATCAGTAAGTTTGTATCGATTGTTCATATTATATGCGAATGCTTACAAATGAACGCACAGACTAGAGTATATAAATCTCTGACACTCATTGTTGCCATTGAGTAACCCTGTTTCACTCGATATTTTACCTGTAAGATTAAATGGGGCTCCAAAATGTTCTGGGTTATCAGTAAGTTTGTATCGATTGTTCATACATGTATTATTATACACAAATGCTTACAAATGAACACACAGTATATAAATCTCTGACACCCATACCAACTATCAGATCAAGGAGTAAAGAGTTTGTTGTTGTTTGCTGGTTTACCAGTGACGGGTCTGAATTTTGGCCTTGAATACACGGAAAGCGAGTTGGCTCGCTAACCGAGAGAGTAACATAGTTAACTATGCAGTAATCTGTCTTTATATTACAATTAGCTAGCTGGCTGGCCCACTGGACTAGTCACTAGTATGTATAAAGCCTCTCAAATAATAAATATGCTAAAATTATGAATATGTTTACTGGCTCAAAATGTTATATAACTTCAAAGAAATAATGATTTTGAATTACATTTCTTTAAACTGTTTATAATAGCTTATGACACCTTGCTACTGCCAGCTAAATGGTTTGATTTACTGCTATGCCTTATACACTGAGAAAAGATTAACTGATTTAATACTTGCTCAAACTAAACCTGTTTGCCGGACTGACCATATGAATTGTTATTACATGAGCACAGGCCGGCTCGCTTGCCAGGCTGACCCTGTTGGCTAGAACTGGATTAGGTCAGCAAACAGGGTGGCTCATTTGGTGGGGCAGAATTCTCAGTAAGCCAGCTTGGATACTGAGCCAACTCACCTTCGTATAATCAAAGCCGTTGGCCAACACTATGTTATGGGTTTGCAATGATGGAAAATTTAACCACCCCTGCACTGACAGCCGTATCATTACATGTACCTACAACTATAGATTTGTGTATATTGAATTCAAATCACTGAATTTGCCTACAATGTCTTTCAACAAGCCACAACCTCAAGTAGCCCGAGTTAACGCCTAGCGGGCGTCTTGTTGTAAATAATTTGGACGTTGTTGTGGAGTATTTGATGTTGTTCACGACAGGATATACGACAGGATAAGAATATCTATCACAAATCAAACTTTCACGAATGGAAGATAAATCGAATTTTGCAAAATATTTTAACTACGAAACGATTTGCTCGTTCGATCGACGCCGGAAATGCGTTCTCCATACCCGAACTACGCACTAGTCATTACAAATTCTCTGGTATACGCACCTAGTGAACAGACAGAAGAACGAATTCGACAACGATTTTATTGGCCTCGGGTATTCGGAAGTCCGTAGCTTTTTATTAGGCTTAATCCTAGTCTCCTTCGCAACAGTCATTTCGAGTTCGGCGTCCTCACTCCCCTAGCTTAATCCATCAAAAAGCGTCTACCGTTGCACTCAAACAGCTCATAAGCAAAGTTTTCTCGCGTTTTGGACCCCCTGTAGTCCTACATTCGGACAAGGCGCGAACTTCCAGACCAACTTAATGCACAAGATTTGTGATATCATGGGTATAGTAAAAATGCGAACCACAGGTCCACTGCGTACTATTTTCATTGCTAAAAATGCCGCGAAAGTCGGTCAAGCGAGAATTTCTGACCACACGTCACAACGCATGAGTTGTTTTGCCGCCTTTCATTCTCACCTTATTACCATGTGTCTATCGCCGCCTTTTTACTTTAATTACCGACATTGCGTTCGGTCAAGGCTAAGCGTATAGCCAATATTACAGCCCTTCAGTCGCCTCTGGGTTTGCTAGGGTCGAGCCCGACCAAAATTATGCTTGGAGCCTCCCCTCGTGTCGCGCCTATGAGCCATAACAATGTTTGAAGTTGCTCGTGTGTCGAGCCAAGCCAAAATAATGTTTGCTAGTAGGTCGAGCTAAACCAAAACAATGTTTGAAGTTGCTCATGTGTGAGCCAAGCCAAAATAATGTTTGCTCGTTTGTCGAGCTAAGCCAAAACAATGTTTGAAGTTGCTCGTGTGTCGAGCCAAGCCAACATAATGTTTGCTCGTTTGTCGAGCTAAGCCAAAACAATGTTTGAAGTTGCTCGTGTGTCGAGCCAAGCCAAAATAATGTTTGCTCGTTTGTCGAGCTAAGCCAAAACAATGTTTGAAGTTGCTCGTGTGTCGAGTCAAGCCAAAATAATGTTTGCTCGTGTGTCGAGGTAAGCCAAAACAATGTTTGAAATTGCCCGTGTGTCGAGCCAAGCTGGGCAATGTTTGCTCGTGTGTCGAGCCTAGCCAAAATTGCGGACCTCCACTATATAAGCCACGACTAGATGGGTTTCCTAAACAAACACCCTATAACCAGTCTCTGCACGGTTCCTGGTCCGGCTAGGCTAGCGTGGGACTGCACCCATCTCCCCTTTCACAACTTTTTAGTGTTGACTTTCAGCAGCCCCCTGCCTGTGTCGGACCACGCCCTGCATGTACACCTTCACCAACTCGGCGTTTATGCACTATTTGATACATTATGGTAGGCGCGCCCACGCAAAATTATTAGCTCGACCAGTCTGCCATTCCGAGCATATTCTAGTACCACTTAGAAAGTATTTTGTCAAAGGTTTCCTGTTAAGTACTCCATGTTAGACGCAACAATGGGGTTTTGCCCTCCCCGTTTTTATATCAATAGTTATACCGTATAGATAAGTATTCTTAATTACCTTCCTGGGTTTGGTTCGATAGGAATGACAAGCATGCATTAAACTCCAACACATTGTAATGATATATAAGACGAAACTTTGTACTAAATAAAGCAGACCGAAATTTGGAACGAGCTCTCAGCTGTGTCTTGATTATTTTCTCGTTACGCTACATACGGACATCTCGATTTAACGAAGATAATTATCCTTAATTATTTTGTATTTGTGCTTGTGGGCCACACTGTCGCATGCAAAAGCACATAAAGTGCCCGGGCTACAGCAACCAGAAATCAGTTTTCAGATTCTAATGAATTTCACTAGATATTTCCAATTAAATGAAATTAGAATTGTTCTACTTATATATAAACAAGACGCCCGCTAGGCGTTAACTTGGGCTACTAATTTTAGGGACATGGCGCGCATATTGCCTGCAGAGATGGGTATGCATTGGTGGCATGTTAGACAGTTGGAATTAGAAAACCCGCTCACTTGTCTTATATTACCATCAGGCCATAACGAAGAAAAATCAGGCGTCTACACGCAGGCTAGCCTCCCCAATGCAGAACGCCGGACACGCAGACGAAAACACTAAACACGGCAATGCTATTTTTCTAATATCTGTTCGATTGAAGGTCTTCGTGTGTCAAAATTCATATAAAAATCAACGGCAAGGTATACGAAACATATCTGTTACGAAATTACATCGGTTTAATGGACATAAAAGCGTTAAATCATCGGGTAAACGACGAATAGATCTTGAAGCCATGTCCTATGATTTTAAAGACGAGTCTCGATCGCTTTAATCGCTTACGCATTTTCTCATATAACATCTGATCTTCACATTTTAAGTGGATGAAACCTACAGCGTTCGATTCGCCAGATTCAAGTGATCATTTCGATGTAGAATTGATTTAAATCGGACAAAAACACAACATTTCATGATTGATATTACGGAGTTTCACGGGATATTAAAATGTCAACACAGTATAATAATATTTCCCTGTCCTTCGGCTGTCCATTCCGTCTTCACGATTGAACTCTCATCTGTGTTTCTCTCATCTTGGAGAGAATCTTTGCAATGGTTTGCGGGTTTACAGGTCTCGTAAATGCTTTTCAGACTGCGATATGGCGCGCATATATTGCCTGCGGAGATGGGTATGCATTGGTGGCATGTACGCATGTTAGACAGTTGGAATTAGAAAAATTGTGCAGCGCTCGTTTAAAGTGGGAACTTTTAGAAGCAAGTTGGGCTAGAAATGAGGACGAAGAAAAACCAGGCGTCTACACGCAGGCTAGCTCCCCTCCCCCCCCCCCCCAATGCAGAACGCCTGACGGCAATGCTATTTTTCCTAATATCTGTTCGATTGAAGGTCTTCATGTGTCAAAATTTATATAAAAATCAACGGCAAGGTATACGAAACATATCTGTTACGAAATTACATCGGTTTAATGGACATAAAAGCATTAAATCATCGGGTAAACGACGAATAGATCTTGAAGCCATGTCCTTCGATTTTAAAGACGAGTCTCGCTTTAATCGCTTTAATCGCTTACGCATTTTCTCATATAACATCTGATCTTCTCATTTTAAGTAGACGAAACCTACATCGTTCGATTCGCCAGATTCAAGTGATGATTTCGATATAGAATTGATTGAAATCGTACAAAAACACAACGTTTCATAATGATTAATATTACGGAGTTTCACGGGATAAATGTCAACACAACATAATATAATATTTCCCTGTCCTTCGGCTGTCCATTCCGTCTTCATGCAGATTGATCTCTCATCTGTGTTTCTCTCATCTTGGAGAGAATCTTTGCAATGGTTTGAGGGTTTACAGGTCTCGGTAAACTTTTCCAACTGCGATTCATTGTCAATAAAGAAAGCGAAAGTTCGAACTCGCTTCAAAATTATATTCGCTTGCATTGCCTTGCAACGACTATATAATATGTTGTCATGTTGACGTTTCGACCACGGTTCTGCGAGTGCTTTCTTTAATCTCTCATCCGTGTTTCTCTCATCCAGTTATCCTGGAGAGAATCTTTGCATCAGTTTGTGGGTGAAGACACTGGGTACGAGTTATTGCGCAATTTTGCACAAAACTAATGAAGCCCTTTTTAAGACTTGGGCTTACCATAGGTAGCCCAAGTAATAACGCTGGGAACAGGGACATCACTGTCTGCCAATTTCAAATTTTTGTCCGCATTGTTATTTAATTCGGGGTTCCAATGAATAGAAAAATTCCTTGTTAAATCCCTTGAGAATCGATTCTCGTTTGACTGGCTCATCATGATATAATTTTGAACTGAATGAGTCTTCATGTGTACAGTGTGTATAAAAAAAAACTGAACACTTAGAAAACGGTCTTTTATACTCCTGGGAAATTAAAAACACGGTCTTAATACACCTGGGAAATTAAGATAACTTGTAATCGTATGAAGGAGCATAACTGCAAAGAAACATGTTAAATATATTAACGTTTCTCATGCAGTTATGCTCCTTCAATACGTTTACAAGTTATCTTAATTTCCCAGGTGTATTAAGACCGTTTTCTAAGGGTTCAGTTTTTTTTTATACACACTGTACGTGTGATATATGAGTTCTTACTAGTTTGAAGAATTTACACGAGTAGTTTTGTCATGGTTATTTTGTTGTATTGCGGACTTGATATGTCATAAAATGAGAGGTTTTGAAATTACTTTGTATAATTGTGAAATGCAGTTGGAAAAAAATGAAAGTCGACTCCCGATAACTCGAACCTTGCGCTAACTCGAACCAAGATCGATTTCCCCTGGATTTCCGTCATATGCATTTACTGTAATTTTACCATTGGTAACTCGAACTCTCGATAACTCGAACCTCCCACTAACTATAGAAGCAATTTTTGTTTCCCACGTTTGTCGAGACATGACAAGTAAAAAAATACAGTACTGTAGTCCAAAAAATTGAATTTATTTTGAAGCAGCCGTGTATTCTATGAATCTCATGGACTCTGTAGTAGTAGCCCGACGTTGTTCGCAGTACCTATAGTCTTCTCCTGCTGCGTTGTTTTGTTTTCTTTCACGTTACGTTACGTTCTGATTTATAATATTTAGAAATATTGTTCCATCCCATACAATAATTAAATTTGATTAAAATGACACTGTATGAATAGAAATACACAGTAAACACCGTTTTTTCCTTATTTCCGGTCATTTGTTCTCAACTCCCAGGAACTCGAACTCCCGATAACTCGAACCTTTTTCTATTTCCCTTGAAGGAGTTCGAGTTATCGAGAGTCGACTGTATCAGAAATTGGCTTGAATTATCTGAAATTCAAATAGAAATTTATGAAATTGACCTGGCAAAGGTGTAGAGTCAGGTTCGAGAGATTTCTAGCAGTTGTTCTGATTACTTAGATTTTGCATGCATTTTAATTTTGTTTAGAATTGTTGCGGGAACGGCCACATGAATTATTTATTTCTAACTTTCGTCCTGATGATTCTGGCGGCTTCATCAGAGTGATGTCAACTGCGCGTTGAGTGCATCTGTAAAAACAAAAAAATAATTAGCCACCAGCAGCTACGCATTGAATCGATTACTATAGCTAATAAGGGCCGGTCTTTATTTATGGCCAGGGTGGGAGCCGAAGAGAAAATGGTTGGGTAACTAAAAATTCTAAGACCTAAATGGTTGAGTAAAAAATCACTTCTCTGAAGGGTTCATGGATAGCAAAATCATGTTCATGACCTAACTAGAAATACGAATCCGCAATAATCCCCTCGTCCGCCTTTTCTATCCCCCCCCCCCCCCCCGATAGGGCGAGGTGATTACATAAAAAATTATTTGTTCATTTAAAATTGGAATCTCATCATCAATTCTCCTTAGTCATCATTGCACATTAGCTTTTGTTATTGTATTCCTCTGTTAGTCCTTGGATTCCTGCTCTGTATATAGGGAGATAATAATCTGAAAGTTACAGTAGGATCTGTCTGTATATCTATTTGGGTTTGTTATTAAAACGTGTATCGACGATATGTAGGGCATTGAGCTTTATCTAACTTTTTTCTTATTGGGTTGTAAAAGATTTTTCTTCACCCATAAATGGTTGGGACGGTTAAATTTCTGGGTAAATATAATTTCAGCACCAAATCTATTTCTCTTCGGCCCCCAAGAGTGGTATATAAAAGTGTCAATAACCTTCACCTCAAAAGCTCGGCGGCTATAAACCTCTGTAATAACCCGCCCATTGAAAAGCCAATTGAAAAGCCGCCCAAGAAGCCTCCGAAGCCACTACTCTCAGAAACACCATTCCCTGCGTTTTGAGGCAAGTTTTCAGAGAAATCTAAAGGCGAAGAATCACAAAATTGTACAATCTACATAGTCTACAATCTATAATAGTCATTTGCAGGGATAAGGCTGTCCAATCGTTGGGGCATGTGGTTTTGTGCGGGCAGCTGCTCGCCCGCTTCCACCGCCTTTGGTTTACACGGATATCCATGCGACGAATTTGGAACCGTACCGAATTATACAAACTCGGTGAATTCATAATTTGTGAATCTATAATTATATTCCGTTTAATTATATTCGACAAATGCATATTCACTGAATAGCTATTACCACTGATCTCGAACGAAGACTGATCGAGCAACTATTGTTCAGAAAATGAAGCCGGTAGTCCGCCATTACTAAGGGACCAATTGAGGACCTATGACGTTTTAGTTGGATTATGTGCTCTTGCCATCGACAAAATAAAAATAATTACTCGGGCTACCTCCTGTGGTAGCCGAGTCTAGGTTTCAGCAGCGTTTCTGTGTTATTTGGTCAATGTCGCGATTTGACAATTCCGGGTGCTCATTGGTTTAAAAATCATATATGTCAGCCGCTGAAGGAACTGATGAGCTCCATGCTGTAAAACACGCGCTGTAAACAGTATTAGCTCGATTTTGCGAGTTCGTTTGGACCTTTGAACGAGGTTGTTGGTATTCAAGTGACTTCTTTCTTTACTTATGATCTGGTCACCGTTTGAAGTGTTCTTTCTTGGAGGTGTTCACTGATATATACTTAATAGTGTTGATCAGTAATGTGGCTGGCAAGTGTCTTTGACGAGCGATTTGGAAATGGTTAGTCCGCGATATCAATGAGACTATAATGAATGCCAAGTTAGTTATGAATGCTAAATATATATATATACGAGTGTCAAACGTACAAAAGTAAACATGAATATAAACTTGAATACAATGTTATATGAAAACTCTCGTTTAAATATGTCATGGGTACTAAAAATCCTGTTATTAGAATCACAAAGAACGTTGATGAAGTCAACTTGCAAGACCGAACAGGTAAACATGCTGTGTTGATATTACCCGAAGGCATGTAGGTTATGTGCTTGGACTCGCTAATTCCAAATCTGTTTTCAGAACTGCAATCGAGTAAATATTTGCCGAGATAACGTTCAAAGATCTACGAAGAAACATCCCTTTCCAATTTGTGGTCAACATTAAGACATGGCGTGCGAGGTTCAGAAGTTTGCTACAATTTAAATGCCCAAACAACAGATAAACTGTAGTTGAGGAGGAGACAACTATAAAACTATATAGTTTAGCTATAAAACAATTTTAACCGGAAACATGTCAGTAACAACTGACAAATTTGGCGAATAATATACATTAGATATATACATTAGCCCGAGTTAACGCCGTGGGGCTCGAGTTAAAAAGGGCTCTGTTTATTACTCAGGCCTCCCACTGTGGGGGAGAGCACGAGTCTTAAAAAGGGCTCTGTTTATTTTGTCGCGTCGCGAAATGGCAATTATAAATTATTGCATCATTTTGACTAAATTAGTAGACTAGTGAGCGAGACTGAATGTGGGATTACTACACATGCGTAGTGAAGTGATCCCAAAATTTTTTTTGCCCCCCGCAGTCGTTTTTCTCACTGATCTCAAAAATAGGACTGGATAGAGCATCTAGTGTTAATGATAGCTAGCGGCGGCCATCTTGGAGTGACCACTTTCTGTGACTACGCTATATAGTTTTACTTAGGCGAAGCCGAGTTTTCGGGTATTTAAGCAATTATCTGTTCACAAATCGAACTCATCCCAAATATCCTAAGAAGTAGAAAGTATTCAAAGGTATTTGGACTCAAAATATTGTAAGTTTAGGCGGAAAATGTTTGGAAAATAATTCCCACAGCTCCATGTTTTGAAGTCCTGCAAAGTAATAATAATAATAATACATCCATATTTATACAGGTTGATCAAGTAAGTCAGCTATATAATAGCTGTTATCAATAAGAGACCTGATACTGGTAGTATATTACACATTTAAATATATATAACAATATTAAATAATATAGGATAAAAACTATTATTAGTATACACTAAAAAGTTTAAAAATAAATTTTGCGACTAATTAAGGTTCAAATCAAAGTTAAAATCGTTGCATTTAGTCTGAAAACTAAAAGGGATTGTTCCTGTTTCAATTTGCTTGGAAGTTGATTATATATTAAGGATCCTTGAAACGCAAATGTTTTTCGACCAACTTCAGTTCTAACTTTTGGTAAAACGAGATTATGATTGTTTCCGCGTGTTCCTTTCGAGTGCGATAATTTGGTAAAGTATCCGCTGAACCTGGAAGGTGCAAGATCATTTAAACATTTAAAAACTTCAATTGCACATCGTTTGTTCCTAATATGATTTACAGATGGTAAGCTTATAGCGATGACTTGATTGTTAATGATTTTGATAACACGAGATTGGATATTCTCGATCTGTGTTTTATATGATCTTGAGGCAGCAATCACTATATTATTGCAATAAAGTAAGACAGGTAGAATCATAGTTTTATAAATAGTATGGGCTGTTGTTGGTCCAATGTTATGGCGGATCCGCTGAAGCAATTTAACTTATTTAAGTATTTAGAAGCTTGGTCGTTGAATTGTCAGTGGTTTGGATGACTAAGGATTTATTTACTGTATCTGGACAAAGGTTTTAAGGACTCACTGTGGTAAGCACTTTCGTTGTTTCTCTTAATTTTTGTGGTTACTCAACTTATTTATCCAAAAATAATATGAATATATTTAGTGCACAGGTTGTCGAATGGTACTGTATATAATTTATCTAAATACTAAATAAGGTTCGGTCTGGTTGTACATTATTGTTTATTATTGTTGCCTTTGATTGCTTAGCTTCCAGTAAGAGGTACATTAATGTTGTTTTCACTTATTTATTTAAAGTCAAAATTTATGTCACTATTTTTATTCATATTTTTGTTATCAACAATAATTAAGGCCATTTGCCATAAAATATTAAATGAATTTAATTTGGAGGTTTACCACCTTTTTGTGAAACAAGTGTGCTCTCCTAGTTAATTTAGAACATTCTTTTCTTCAAAATTTTCCTCAAAAATACAGTTAATTATACTGTACTGTCTGTACAGTATAATTGAGAACATGTCAAGCTTCTATTCATATAGTAGTGGATTTGGAAAATCTTTACCCCAGGTTGATAATAGTTTCCTTCATACTGTTGCTAGAAAAGTACTGGTTCAGATAAACCAGCCATTTCTCCCAAGCTAAATGCTGCTGTTTTTATTAAATTTCTAGACCTTCTAAACATGATGGGTACCTGAGAAAACAAGACAAGACCAATACTAACTTAAATCAGATAAAGTTTATGTGAACTCATGCACATAAATGTTAATGACTTGTGTATTATAAAGTTCTTAGTGTCACTATCAATACATTGTCACAAGGGATTGGGACACCATGAACTTGTTCGCCAAGTCTATTTGTAGCTGTATGGTCTATAAATTCACCACCATTTACAAACTAGAAATGGTGCCATTTTTAATATTACCAATAAACCTGTTTGATAAAACATGTGTTAGGTAATGAACACCAAAGCGACAGAATTATCCCCTGGGTTTAGACAAGCACAAATGGGAACCATAAAAGGAAACACGATTGCAGCATGTCATCACATTGAATCCTAATAAAATTAGTCCTGATGAGGAACTGTACATTGACGTACTGAAACTTAAAAGTAGTAGCTGTTTGGTGCCTGGTTCATTGGGTTTGTTTTCCTCCTTTTTCTTGAGGTTGCCTTTTTCATAACATAATTGTCAGTATATTGC
This sequence comes from Chrysogorgia sp. JL179-B06, assembly GCA_035772405.1. NCBI lineage: Eukaryota > Metazoa > Cnidaria > Anthozoa > Scleralcyonacea > Chrysogorgiidae > Chrysogorgia > Chrysogorgia sp. JL179-B06. The sequence continues at coordinate 3,789,034 of JAYKKM010000224.1, forward strand.
CAAAATAAATTTACCTGGCAATTGCAAATATATGTACGATCATGACATGCTATCTGTGATAAATCCACAGCCGTCATTGCACTGGTAAATTCTCTGAAAAAATATGCTGCTTAAAGGATTAAGCCAGGGCCACTTCAGGAACCATTAATGACAATGTTTGACCATAAAACATACTGTAAACTTCCAATAATAAGACCTCCCAAAGGTAAGTCCTCTGCATTCTATACAAAAATCCTTCTCAAAATTTAAAGCTCCCCCAAACATAAGCCACAGAATTATGTATCACATATGATATATAGGGTCTTACAGTGATATAAATTTTGACTCAATAAATAAGTGAAAACAACAATAATGTACCTCTTGCTAAAAGCTAAGCAATCAAAGGCAACAATATTAATTAATAAAGCAATAATGTACAACCACACAGAAACTTATTTAGTATTTAGATAATTACAGTAAGATATATAGATATATAGTTATATATAATAGTATATTTGGATAAATAAGTTGAGTAACCACAAAAATTAAGAGAAAGAACGAAAGCGCTACCACAGTGAGTCCTTAAAACCTTTGTCCAGATACAGTAAATAAATCCTTAGTCATCCAAACCACTGACAATTCAACGACCAAGCTTCTAAATACTTGGCGGTTTGCACACTGCAGGACTTCAAAACATGGAGCTGTGGGAATCATTTTCCAGACGTTTTCCGCCTAAACTTACAAGATTTTTTAGTCCAAATACCGTTGAATACTTTCTACTTCTTAGGATATTTGGGATGAGTTCGATTTGTGAACAGATAATTGCTTAAATACGCGAAAAGTAAAACTATATAGACCTCTTTCATAATGGCGGCCAGTTTAAATATTCTTTTATATGCATGCAAATGAGCCTTACTGGCCTCGTTACAAAGCGACGATTCTTTGGAATTACAGACACACGAACGAGGTCAGAAAGGCTAATTTAAATGAATATAAAAGAATATTTAATTTGGGCGCCATTATGAAAGAGGTCTATAGCGTAGTCACAGAAAGTGGTCACTCCAAGATGGCCGCCGCTAGCTATTTCCGGCAATTTCCGGCTTCAATTTTCGTGACTCCGAAACAATAGGTTGCTCTATCCAGTCCTATTTTTGAGATCAGTGGTTTTTAGGGAGGCTAATTATTGCATCATCCCGATCAACCTCGTACCCAGGCTTTTCACCTTTGCGAAACTGAAAAACACTGCGTGCCATATTTGTGATTTATTTACTCATCTGATCTGACACCTTTCTTCGAGTGCTCTTCACTGAAAATCTTTGATGTGGCTGGCAAGTATCTTGATCTTATATACGCTCACAATCCAGATCGCTTTCGAAACGGGTTGGTCTACAATTTCGAGAACCTGTACTCGATCAAATTATATGTTTCCATACGCTTTTTGTGCAGTAAATGTTTAATGATTTAATATGAGACTCAACATATGAATGCTGTATGGAAATATGTTAACTGTTCTGAGGTAACTGTAATCCCCTCGCCCGGCGCGAAGGCCGAAGGCCTGAGGGCGAGGGTGATAATATCGACCGGCGTTTAGTCCCTTATCACGCGAGATCCAAGCGGATCCTGATCTCGGATCGGCTTTATAGGTATATATATATATATATATATATATATATATATATATATATATATATATATATATATATATATATAATAGGTAATATTTGGCATTTCACTCGATCAAACTACATGTTGAAAGGATTTATGGTGAAGGAAAATTTCGGTGTTGGAATACATACATTTTAAGACCAAACCGGGACCAGTTGCGAAAAATGCAACTTAGCGGCCTTCCGGTAGGAATTGAACCCGCGACTCTGCGATTGCTAGTGCAGTGCTCTGACCACTGAGCTACGGAAGCCGTTGCCGAGAGCCTAGTCACGAGTTCTGTATATATGGTGGTAATGCCGGGATAAGATTCTGGGTATATTATAGGTAATATTTGGCATTTCACTCGATCAAACTACATGTTGAAAGGATTTATGGTGAAGGAAAATTTCGAGTGTTGGAATACATACATTTTAAGACCAAACCGGGACCAGTTGCGAAAAATGCAACTTAGCGGCCTTCCGGTAGGAATTGAACCCGCGACTCTGCGATTGCTAGTGCAGTGCTCTGACCACTGAGCTACGGAAGCCGTTGCCGAGAGCCTAGTCACGAGTTCTGTATATATGGTGGTAATGCCGGGATAAGATTCTGGGTATATTATAGGTAATATTTGGCATTTCACTCGATCAAACTACATGTTGAAAGGATTTATGGTGAAGGAAAATTTCGAGTGTTGGAATACATACATTTTAAGACCAAACCGGGACCAGTTGCGAAAAATGCAACTTAGCGGCCTTCCGGTAGGAATTGAACCCGCGACTCTGCGATTGCTAGTGCAGTGCTCTGACCACTGAGCTACGGAAGCCGTTGCCGAGAGCCTAGTCACGAGTTCTGTATATATGGTGGTAATGCCGGGATAAGATTCTGGGTATATTATAGGTAATATTTGGCATTTCACTCGATCAAACTACATGTTGAAAGGATTTATGGTGAAGGAAAATTTCGAGTGTTGGAATACATACATTTTAAGACCAAACCGGGACCAGTTGCGAAAAATGCAACTTAGCGGCCTTCCGGTAGGAATTGAACCCGCGACTCTGCGATTGCTAGTGCAGTGCTCTGACCACTGAGCTACGGAAGCCGTTGCCGAGAGCCTAGTCACGAGTTCTGTATATATGGTGGTAATGCCGGGATAAGATTCTGGGTATATTATAGGTAATATTTGGCATTTCACTCGATCAAACTACATGTTGAAAGGATTTATGGTGAAGGAAAATTTCGAGTGTTGGAATACATACATTTTAAGACCAAACCGGGACCAGTTGCGAAAAATGCAACTTAGCGGCCTTCCGGTAGGAATTGAACCCGCGACTCTGCGATTGCTAGTGCAGTGCTCTGACCACTGAGCTACGGAAGCCGTTGCCGAGAGCCTAGTCACGAGTTCTGTATATATGGTGGTAATGCCGGGATAAGATTCTGGGTATATTATAGGTAATATTTGGCATTTCACTCGATCAAACTACATGTTGAAAGGATTTATGGTGAAGGAAAATTTCGAGTGTTGGAATACATACATTTTAAGACCAAACCGGGACCAGTTGCGAAAAAATGCAACTTAGCGGCCTTCCGGTAGGAATTGAACCCGCGACTCTGCGATTGCTAGTGCAGTGCTCTGACCACTGAGCTACGGAAGCCGTTGCCGAGAGCCTAGTCACGAGTTCTGTATATATGGTGGTAATGCCGGGATAAGATTCTGGGTATATTATAGGTAATATTTGGCATTTCACTCGATCAAACTACATGTTGAAAGGATTTATGGTGAAGGAAAATTTCGAGTGTTGGAATACATACATTTTAAGACCAAACCGGGACCAGTTGCGAAAAATGCAACTTAGCGGCCTTCCGGTAGGAATTGAACCCGCGACTCTGCGATTGCTAGTGCAGTGCTCTGACCACTGAGCTACGGAAGCCGTTGCCGAGAGCCTAGTCACGAGTTCTGTATATATGGTGGTAATGCCGGGATAAGATTCTGGGTATATTATAGGTAATATTTGGCATTTCACTCGATCAAACTACATGTTGAAAGGATTTATGGTGAAGGAAAATTTCGAGTGTTGGAATACATACATTTTAAGACCAAACCGGGACCAGTTGCGAAAAATGCAACTTAGCGGCCTTCCGGTAGGAATTGAACCCGCGACTCTGCGATTGCTAGTGCAGTGCTCTGACCACTGAGCTACGGAAGCCGTTGCCGAGAGCCTAGTCACGAGTTCTGTATATATATATATATATATATATATATATATATATATATATAAATATATATATATATATATATATATATATATAATATATATATATATATATATATAATATATATATATATATATGATCAACCGTCCTCATGCGCGGCATCGGAAAATGTGGCACTGGTAACTAGATACTCAGATTAAATTGAACCGTCACAAGAGACATATTTTTTTGAGGAAATAGAAATCCGAGTCCGAGTACATATGTATTTTGACTCGCTAATTCCAAATCTGTTTTCAGAATTGAAAACGGTTATATATTGATCGAGATTATCATAGCCGACCAAGCCCGGACTAATTTCTAAGTACATAAACCATTTTTACGAAGGGTATTCACGTTCTCGTAATATAGTAGACACATATGTTATGTATTTTGACTCGCTAATTCCAAATCTGTTTTCAGAATTGAAAACGTTTATATATTGATCGAGATAATCATAGCCGACAAAGCCGACTAACTTTCTAAGTACATAAACCATTTTTACGAAGGGTATTCACGTTCTCGTAATATAGTAGACACATATGTGATGTATTTTGACTCGCTAATTCCAAATCTGTTTCAGAATTGAAAACGGTTATATATTGATCGAGATATTCAACATAATATTCGACGAAGTGACCGGCTAATCATTATTTAGCCGACAAAGCCGACTAACTTTCTAAGTACATAAACCATTTTTACGAAGGGTATTCACGTTCTCGTAATATAGTAGACACATATGTGATGTATTTTGACTCGCTAATTCCAAATCTGTTTTCAGAATTGAAAACGGTTAAATATTGATCGAGATAACGTTCAAAATAATATACGATGAAGTGACCAGTTTATAATCGACTAATTTCGAAGTACATAAACCATTTTTACGAAGGGTATTCACGTTCTCGTAATATAGTAGACACATATGTTATGTATTTTGACTCGCTAATTCCAAATCTGTTTTCAGAATTGAAAACGTTTATATATTGATCGAGATAATCATAGCCGACAAAGCCGACTAACTTTCTAAGTACATAAACCATTTTTACGAAGGGTATTCACGTTCTCGTAATATAGTAGACACATATGTGATGTATTTTGACTCGCTAATTCCAAATCTGTTTTCAGAATTGAAAACGGTTATATATTGATCGAGATATTCAACATAATATTCGACGAAGTGACCGGCTAATCATTATTTAGCCGACAAAGCCGACTAACTTTCTAAGTACATAAACCATTTTTACGAAGGGTATTCACGTTCTCGTAATATAGTAGACACATATGTGATGTATTTTGACTCGCTAATTCCAAATCTGTTTTCAGAATTGAAAACGGTTTAAATATTGATCGAGATAACGTTCAAAATAATATACGATGAAGTGACCAGTTTATAATCGACTAATTTCGAAGTACATAAACCGTTTTTACGAAGGGTACTCACGTTCTCGTAATATAGTAAACGCGTATGTTATGTATGTTGACTCGATAATTCCAAATCTGTTTTCAGAGTTTAAATCGGTTAAATATTGGCCGAGATAACGTTCAAACATTTCTTCGACGAAACGGGCTTTTGGAAATTGTGAATTTTTGCAAAACAGAATTGGAAATACACGGCCACGGCGTGCGAGGTCTGGGCACCATGGATGGAGAAATTCCCGTAGGGGGGGGGGGGGGGGTAGAAAAGGCGGGCGAGGGGATTATTGCGAATTCGTATTTCTAGTTATACAAAATAAAGTCGATGCTACAGTTTATTGTTTCATATTTAACAATTAGACAACGAGAACGAGTTGTCTATTTAACAATTAGACAACGAGTCCGAGTTGACTATTCGCTCATAGACAACTCGGACTCGTTGTCTAATTGTTTTAGTAGAAACAAATTAGTGGACTATTACAAATCATGCATTCTCGAAAAAATTATCCAAAAACTCATCTGAAACCTCCCCAAAACGAGAGTTTTCTGCCATTGTTTTGAGCGCGTTTCGCAAACGTTGTCTATCACGAATAGACAACGGTTGAGTAGCCAATCAGAATGCAGCATTTGTAATAGACCATGGTCAGAATTTCTACTAAGAGCAGATAGTCAACGAGGGCGAAGCCCGAGTTGACTATATGCTCATAGACAACGAGGGCGAGTTGTCTAATTGTTTTAGTATCAACCATAAACAACCTTTCTAACATTGTTCCAAATTTTCAGATCTATAGTTTTACCTTTTTGTTTGTAGAAGTCTCCCCATCAAAATGTAGAGTTGCTCGATGACACATGATAAACAATCGCTCACAAAAAACGAGATTGTAATTACTTTGCTTCACATTTGGTATGGATATACTCCATAGGCATAAGCGAATTCATTTTCTTATTCGAAAATGTCAAACTGAACAATTTTCCATTACTTTCGGGCCAATGTTATTTTTCATGATTTCATCACTCGTATATAAATTTTAGCGGACGCCATGTTTGGACTAGATTCCAGGTTTGGCCGTGCAGCTTAAATATGTTGTGGCTTCTGATTGGTCAGGATCAGAATATTCCAGCATAAGAAGGTTTGTGATTGGGTAACGCTACTCACCGTCTATCACCAATAGACAGTGAGTAGCTCAGCCAATCAGAATGCCGAATTTGTAATAGACCACTAGTTGGTTGATACTAAATAGTTTTAGTATAAACCAACTAGTGGACTATTACAAATCCTGCTTTCTGATTGGCTGAGCTACTCACTGTCTATTGATGATAGACGGTGAGTAGCGAAATTAAAGAGGTAATTTTAAAATTCAAAACAATGGCGGAAAACTCGCGTTTTGCCGATGTATCAGATGAAGCTTTAGACAATTTGTTGGAGAACTCTATACCAGAAAAGACCAAAAAGTCAACAAAATATGGAATGAAAATTTTTAATGGTATGAATACAGATAAAACTTATAATACATTCTTAAAAATGCTTTTTTGAGCAAACAAAATAATTTTACAATGTTTACAATGTTTTCAGAATTTCAGGCAACAAAATAATTTTGATTTCGTTTGACAAAAACAGTGAATTTTCAATTTCAGAGTAGTAGACCAAATGTGTAAAGACGAGCTTTCTCTCTGCCTTCAGTATTTTTACGTTGCAGCGAGACACAAAAACGGCAGCGAGTTCAAAGTTTCGTCGCTTCGAGCGATACGTGCGGCAATTGACCGGTATTTAAAGCAGCCTCCAAACAACAAGCCCTGGTCAATTATTGGCGACCACGAGTTCGAAAAAGCGAACAAAATACTCAATGCCATCTGCAAACAAATGACAAGAGAAGGCAAAGTAGGCGCGGTTGTTCACAAGACCCCCATAACAAGTGAGAAACTGCAGAAGCTGTATGCAAGCGGTCAGCTATGGAGAGTGTGACTCAAAAGATCCCCGCCAGCTCCTACAAACAGCTTGGTTTTATGTCACCTTTTATTTCGGAAAAAGGGGACGAGAAAATCAAAGAAAACTCACCAAGGAAATGCTGGTCCTTCGTACTACAGCCCAGGGACGGCGATACTACGAGTTTTGTCGGAACTATTTAATATCGACGAAGAACCACCAAGGCGGTCTAAACAACAACAGCGACGAGTCTGACGGCAAAATGTTTGAAGTAGCGAATTCAAGTCGCTGTCCGGTTAAAACCCTGGAAAACTTCATAAACCATCTCAATCCTGCCATAGAGGTTTTGTTTCAGCGCCCAAGGGAATTTTCTGCAAGTTTCAGCCAGAGAAAGACGCAATTTGGTATTGCAATTGCCCCGTAGGAGAAAACCCGCTGGCAAATATGATGAAGACCATGTCGAAGGCAGCCGGAATAGTCCCACATCTCACAAAATCACTGTGTTCGAGCCACATGCATCAGTCACAGTTCTGTCAGATAATAACGTGGAGGCTAGGCACATCAAGACAGTCACTGGTCATAAATCCGACACGTCGATCGAGTCGTATAACTCGAGGGCATCATTCCAGCAGATGGAAGACATGTCAAATATTCTGAGTCGTTTTCTCTCTGGTGACAAATCACCCACTCAATCTAGTCCGGTTTCAACCACAGAAAGCAGTTCTAGTCACTGTACAGAACTAATCCCACCATCGTCTGTTATGTCTGTGGTACCTGAAGCAGTTCATGGGCAAGTTAATGTTCAAATTACCAGAGTCTTTTCCAGATGCAAGCTCCACAGGCATTCAGCTTCCATGCATGGATGCACGGTGTCCATCGTAAACAACAATTACATGCATTAACTTCCAACCCGAACATAAACTTCTTTCGAGTTGATGCTATTAGCAGAGTGTTGTTCAGTTTTTGCTTACATTCGAGAGGAAGAATGTTATTTAAAGCAGCGGTTTAGACTTTGGACTAACTGTCAACTGAATCAGTTTCAATTACTAATTTTATTTAACCACGGTAAAAAACTCATCAGGATTTTGCATGCACTACCTAAATTACAAAATTATTGTTCTAATACATACATTCACAAATTTCAAATTACAACATTACAATTCTAATATTCCTAATAATACTAAGCTAAAAATACCTGCTTTCCATGAGTGCCTTGCGATAAAAAGGTTAAGAGGTTAAGAAGCTACTGCAGCCGGATTTAAATTCACCCAGACTGCCAGAGTGTCTGCCTTCCGCAACTCGATAGGAAGGCTATTCCATAGCACCGTACCACTATAACTAAAGCTATTTTTTAAGTAGTTAGTACGAGGCTTAGGAATAGCTAGTTTGCCCTCGGTGTCTCTCAATGAATAATTCGTTACACTGCTACGGTCTGTGAACATGGGACGCAAATAATTAGGAGCGAGCCCATTAAGTGATTTGTAGACCATAACAGCTTTTTGAAACTTGCGCTGGGAGTCAAGTTTCCTCCAGCCAAGTTTCTCAAGGAGAAAATCACCATTAGTGTCATAACTAGAAAATGTTAACACCCTGGCTGCACGATTTTGTAATTTTTGAAGTTTATCAGCGAGGGTTTTGTTGCAATTATCCCAAACAACGCAACAGTTATCAAAATGCGGTTGAACTAACGAATTGAAAATAAGCTGTAGCGTCGTATCAGGGACAAAAGATCTTATACGTTTTAGAGATCCAATGCCTGAAGCAATCTTTTTAGATAGCTTATTAATATGTACGTTCCAAGATAGATTCTCATCAATATGTACGCCAAGAGACTTTGTATGGGAAACCTGATTAATTGGGATCCCATCAATTTCTAGAGATATTGATGAGTGAAACGTACATATTCTTTGCCTAGACCCGATGAACATGAATTCTGTCTTTGATTGGTTTAGGTAAGCTTGTTTACGATAAGCCATTCATTAACGTTTGCCAGGTCTTGATTGAGGTTCAGATTAATATCATGAACATTATTTGTTGCGAATGTTAAATGAGTGTCGTCACGTGGTCTGGGAGTGTGCGAGACAATTGGGTAAGTCATTTATATAAAAAACGTCACATTTACGTAATTCGTGACCTTGCGCTTGACCCATGTGTAATTCGATAAACAAAATTTTTTTAAAGAATCATGTGTATTTATTTCTTTGTTAAATATACCAAGTACTATTATTAAAGTATGCAATGTTGCTATCGAATTAATTATCCTGTTTCACTTGATATTTTACCTGTAAGCTTAAATGGGGCTCCAAAATGTTCTGGGTTATCAGTAAGTTTGTATCGATATATTGTTCATAATATATGCGAATGCTTACAAATGAACGTACAGTATATAAATCTCTGACACTCATTGTTGCCATTGAGTAACCCTGTTTCACTCGATATTTTACCTGTAAGCTTAAATGGGGCTCCAAAATGTTCTGGGTTATCAGTAAGTTTGTATCGATATATTGTTCATATTATATGCGAATGCTTACAAATGAACGTACAGTATATAAATCTCTGACACTCATTGTTGCCATTGAGTAACCCTGTTTCACTCGATATTTTACCTGTAAGCTTAAATGGGGCTCCAAAATGTTCTGGGTTATCAGTAAGTTTGTATCGATTGTTCATACATGTATTATTATACACAAATGCTTACAAATGAAACACACAGTATATAAATCTCTGACACTATCAAGATCAAGGAGTAAAGAGTTTGTTGTTGTTTGACCTTGCTACTGCCAGCTAAATTGTTTGATTTACTGCCATGCCTTATACACTGAGAAAAAGATTAACTGATTTAATGCTTACTCAAACTGAACCTGTTTGCCGGACTGACCATATGAATTGTTGAATTGTTATTACATGAGCACAGGCCGGCTCGCTTGCCAGGCTGACCCTGTTAACTAGAACTGGATTAGGTCAGCAAACAGGATGGCTCATTTTGATAAAAAGATAGGTGGTGGGACCTGCACCGGTGTTAAATATGGTAATAAGTAGGATGTTTTGACAATCGACTGGAGTAAATTCAGATACGGCATGGGGCTCTGAGTTGGATGACGTAGTATAAAGCCAGCTTGGATACTGAGCCAACTCACCTTCATATAATCAAAGCCGTTGGCCAACCCATAGGTTTGCAATGATGGAAAATTTAAAGTGCACCTGACATCAAAATTTTTTATTGTCTTATTTGGAAGAACTTTTAAAAATGATAAAGTAACTTCTTTTGAAGATTTTCGTTTCTTTGCTTTCTTTTTGAGATATATCAGTTTGTTTGATATGCAAATGTCCGGAATTTACGACTTATGAGAAATGTGTGTATCTCTTTCATTCTCGAACGAAATCCTTTAAAATCGAGAAGTTTGGTATTGTGGGAGAAACACGCACACGTGTTATTCACACTTTAGTGTTTTTTATTTGATGAACGCAAAGATATATAACATTCTCTAATAAGTCATTATGCATGCATGTGTGACGTAAATTCCGGACATTTGCATATCAAACCACAAAGAAAAGCGAATAAACGAAAATCTTCAAAGAAGTTACTTTATCATTTTAAAAGTTCTTCCAAATAAGACAATAAAAAATTTTGATGTCAGGTGCACTTTAACCCCTGCACTGACAGCTGTATTATTCATGTACCATTGTAATATTGAATTTGCCTACAATGTCTTTCAACATGGCCACAACCTCAAGTAGCCCGAGTTAACGCCAAGCGGGCGTCTTGTTTTACTATAAAGAGGATCAGAAGACATTTTTCAAATTACTGGGTAAAACGATTCATGGCGTATGCATCGTAGCATGTCTCCTTTAGTTATGACTAACCTCATTATACACGCTATTTCGGCGGTACAACCAACCTTTTACTGTAGAGTAAATATTCGATTTGTGTGTATATTACACTGATCTCAAAAATATAGGAATGGATTGAGCTTTCTATTGTATCTGATATGTGAGCTGATTTTGAAGCCTTCATATTTTGCATGATGTAAATTAACGAGAGATCAATTAGAAGCTCCGAGTTTGCAAAACAAATCAAACTGTGACGCTCGCGAAATAGGTTTAGTGTCTGGCCAATATACTTTCTTTGTTAACATTAAATGCATAAAATCTTGAACCTAATTTGACATCTCATATTAGGCTTCTCTCACTGGATAATTAGAGCCAACGGCGGCCATTACTAAAGGACCAGGATATCGATGACGCACGAGAGTATGACACTGCAATGCAAAGCAATCTTAATCCGATATCATCCGAAGTTATTGTCACGCAATAAGCGCAGACGACGCAGCGCACAGTGCTCAACGCGGACGAAATACGAACCCACCATCCCACCTCTTTAACAAGACTGAATTACTCCATCAGTTCCGCAACTAGCCTGCGTAGCCGACGGGTTTTTTTGGGGGATGGGGTTTGGGGTCGGGCACGCGTTTCGATCGAGCAAGCGGGCTGCAGGGCGGGGCGGGCAAGGGGGAAATGCGGGTGATTTCCGCCTTGGCCATACCCCAACGAGCCCGCGATTCCACAGCAGAGTATGTGATTGTGACGTCAGAGATTCAGACAAGTTACAATAGAAAGTTTCCCCCAAGTAGCTTTATATTCATACACATCTAGCCACGTGTTGAGTCTTTGACGTCACTTCCTCTAATCGTAACCTAAGCGTCCGGAACATGTTCGAGTAATGGCGGCCGTATAATCTCGTATAAAAACAGTCTGTAAAGGCGACTTCCCATGCTCGCAATTGTTTGAAATTTGGCAAGTTAAGTAAGATCACCATGCTCTTTACAAATATGTAAAAATCTCGGGATACCAACAATTTGATCACGGGGGCACTTTAAGGATTAATTTACACTATGAGTAATATTTTCAAATATCACTTCGTTTTTAAAATATTTCAGTTTGTTTGATATGTAAATGATATGGTCTCTGTATGACGTCAAGTAAAAGGGTAGAGAATTTTCACCCATTAAAAAATGTCTTATATCTCAGTGATTACTAAGTTTACAACGTTCATTATCATGAGGAGTTCTTATACGCACATTTTCAAGTAAATTTGTGGAATAAACTTGAAGATGGAACTAATATTTTAATGAGTGAAATTTCTCTACCCTGCACCTGACGTCAGAGACCATCTCATTTACATATCAAACAAACTGAAATATTTTAAAAACGAAGTAAAATACGGAATTAAAAGTTGTAAAAGGTGTTACTCTATCGTTTTACGAGTTCTTTCATATTAGACAAACTTAATTTTTGTTGCCAATGTCCTTTAACGCAATACTGCAGAAAAATGTTTTTGAGCCACAGAGGGGAATCGAACCCGCAACTTTCATGATCTCTGGTTAGAGACTCTCTGATTTTGCGTTAAAAACTTGGTAGCAAACCAAATTTAACTATATCTGCAACAAAAAATGTAAATAAATTCCGTAAATGCTCATAAATCCCTACTGTAGCAGAATGACTTACCTACTTATGTAAGTCTTACTCATAAAGTGTATACCAGTTAGCAGGTAGTTAATCATTTAAATAGTAATAGATATAGCACCAGATCTCAGTTTATGGTATCTAATCTAAACTCCTTATATTTGGAAAACCAATCTAGATAGTGTTGCATCAAAGGCATCCATGGGTATTGGGATGCTTCGACGTATGAAGAAGTTTGTTCCCCAACAAACGTTAATTTCAGTTTACAACGCGATAATACTTCCACATTTTGACTATTGTAGTCTTGTTTGGGATAATTGTTATAATTATTCACTCGAAAAGTTGCAAACATTAGAAAATAGAGCTGCGAGAGTGATCACTGGTAAATCATATGAAGTTAGCGGATCTAACGATATTCTGTAATAGATTTAAACTGGCAACCATTGATGGAACGATGGAAAGAAAAGAAAGCAGTATTTCTATATAAAGTAAGATATGAATGTTTTCTAGAAAATATGACAAGCATGTTCAAAGTTGCGAACAATAAAAATTACAACTTACGTAGCAATAATATTGATTACAGTTTGAGTAAAAAACAATCTTTAGGGTAGGTTATGGAATGAATTCCCTGAAAGAAAATAGTACTTTCCTAGCCAAATTTAAAGTTCTGCTCAGAGACAGATTACAGTGATTATAAACTTTTGTATTCTTCTTTTTTGTATGTATATCTTCTCTTAAATATTTAGGTATATTAATTTATTAGTATAGAGTTGGTTAGTCTAACATATTTTCTTGTAATACATTTTTCTTGGAAATCAGCCGATTGGATATGTTTTAATGCAAAACGCTGAAGGGCAACCGTTGTAAAATAAGATTAAACTAGAAATACGTATACGCAACAACCCCTCGACCAATTTCTGTTTGAAACTTACAGTACAGTACTTCTTTTAGTTCTAAATTACTTGAATTAGATAATAGCCACTTCATTTGCAAAACTACAGTAAATAAATTTTCAGTGGACAATATCTCTGGGCTTTGTATTGTCTGAATTTAATTGTTTAATAGGACATCAAAATAAATACATGCAGCCCATTAAACTTTTTAATTTTTGAGTGCTGCGAAAATAATTCCTGGACCACTGGTAGGGCAATTCAACCTAGCAACAGAATAGTGGGGGTCTACTGCTGTTTCTACCATCAATCACTAAGAAAGAAATTAGTTTTATCACAATATTGATGACTCACGAAATAATCAATACAGTATTTTGTATATAGATACCAAAGGCTGTTGAAGGAAGAAAGTGTATCTCAATCTTACAATGAGTGTCCTTTAAAAAAATCAAATTCGTTCAAATGTCTACGGATGGCATGCATATAGTGCAAATGTATAGGGGTCCATTCAAATTAGATTTACTAAGATGTATTAGGGATTCTACTCCAATTGTTGGTGTGGATAGATTATATACAGTAAGTTGATAATTCTACCCACATTGGACTATTGTGATGTGGAGCTGGCAGGAATATGGATAACTAAACATTGATGGTCATAATCAGAGGTTTCTATATGCATGTCAGGGAAACTGATCTTTCCTAAGTCGGGACTTGAAACTGATTGGTTAATAGAAATCCCAAGTTTTGTATCTCTTGTATTAGAAGCAAGTTACATTGTGTAATGCTAGTTAGGAAATTCCATGGCATTTTAGCATCATATCTACCAGTAAAGAGCTATTTTGTTTCAATTAATCTGTTCATACATGTTATAGCACCATTATCTATTGCCTTAATTGACAATATATGAAGGATATACAACTTTTGAGTTAAAATTAGTTTTTGTAACATTGTACTGTACATTTGTGAATATGTGTTGAAATTTGTAACAACAGTAATTTGTTAGAAAACAAGACCCCCATATATTGATACCAGTGTTACCATTGAAGGGGCTATCCTGTATAAATATTATTGTATTATTATTATTATTATTATTATTACTAATAATAATAATGCATTAACAATAATACTAATAATAATAATGCCTAATGCAGATTGCAGATACCATATTTGCCTACTATAGTATCTAAATTATATCACCGTGCACATATATATTATAATCTATATTCAGAATGCCATGCCTAGTCTGCTTGTCGACAATGATCTCGCTAACACACATAGTATAGTGTCAACATACCCAATGTGAACATAATAATAATAAGCTGTATTTTACATTGACAGAATAAGTTGTCACCCACTAGGCCAGCTAAGTACAGTACTGTAGGTCAAACATGTTCCATAATGGATGCAGTACTGTAAACACAGATTATATATGGAATACATGCCAGTATACAAAACATGGACGTCAAGATCATATCGTCAGAAACATAATATTCCTGGTTGAAAAAATTATAACCTTCTTATTGCCAGTGACGGCCTCTAACCATTGAGCTATCGAGATTCAGATGGAGAGAGGTTACAATGATGCACTGATTCTGATATATGTACTGCCTATGCACAGCAGTTACTATATGTTTCAGTGATGACTAATGATTGGGTGTGTTAATATATACACTGCTGTTATATCAATAGAATCAGTACATCAATGCAACCTTCACTCACCATCTGAGTCTTGGTTGCTCAATGGTCAGAGCATCTCACTGGAAATCAGAAAGTTATCCGTTTCCGGGACACAGAATAATTTTTCTGAGGATATGAGCTTGCTTGACAATCATCCATGTACTGTATCGTCTGTTTCCCCCCGAGCTCTCCCTTATTCACTACAGCAGTGTATATATTAAGTATTAACACTGACAAGTATACATAGTAATGCTTGTTTATTGCTACAAAATTGTAGGCCAGGCCCAGGGCATATAAACACAGCAATAGTATGCATGTTTTTTCACCCTAAACTACTGTATATATAGGCTAATTATCAAGAATATAGTATTTATAATTTTAATCAAATAATAAACATACTGTACATGCAATTCCAAAATTTGTACTACCACTTACTATTCTGCAGTATTATAAAGAACAAATGGTATATATATTTTAAACAGGCTAGGACTGGCCATTGTGCCATCTTGTGCCAGAACAATAGCCAGCCATTGGCCAGCCATTGTGCCACAAAGTAGATTTAATTCCAACTGTCAAAATATTATACATATATGTTTTGAAAATTCAAAACATTACACACCTTCAAATTTTCCCAAATCTCTCTGTTAAGTATTTCAAAATGTGTCTAAGATTTCGGAGCTTGGAGCAAATACACAATACAGTGTACAATTATTTAAATTACATTAAAATTAGCGAGTCAAGTAAAAAAGTTAAACGATAAAGTGAAGCACTGAACTGAAGGTAATGGCTATTCGTACGGTAGCCGTACGACGCTATAGTCTCTTAGAATTCAACGAAATGCGGTAAATATCACCAAAATCCTAAACCTAATCCTAAACCTAACCCTATTATCCTAACCAAATTGGCTATAAAACTATGCAGAAAAGGCAAATTAATTGCTCAACACAGACCGGTGAGTCGGTGACAATCACAATGTGCATAATTATAATAGTACTTTTACCTTTTACTTGTGTCTGTATTTGATTATCTTGTCCTTCATCACTACAGTTTCGGCTTGAAATCAGCTGATAATGTCTATAGTAACATCCGATGATTTGGCGAGGAAACGGCTGGTTTTTATGCGAATGGCGGCTTCTTCCGGAAAGCGGTTTGTCGCGCTGGCGTCAATTTAAATTTAAATTACGCCAAATTTAACGCGCCAAAAAACCGTTTCAATACCGTTTCAATTTTTACATTCGCAATCATGTGACGGTTCCAATTTAAATATTAATTCAAATGCAGATGACCAATCAGGTTCTGTTGCAGACTATTTTCCAGGGCCAAATTTTCTATGCCGCGCATGAAAAACTATATCTAGTTACCAGGGTCAAATTTTCCGATGCCACGCATGAAACGGTTGATCATATATATAGAAAGGATTTATGGTGAAGGAAAATTTCGAGTGTTGGAATACATACATTTTAAGACCAAACCGGGACCAGTTGCGAAAAATGCAACTTAGCGGCCTTCCGGTAGGAATTGAACCGCGACCCTGCGATTGCTAGTGCAGCGCTCTGACCACTGAGCTACGGAAGCCGTTGCCGAGAGCCTTGTCACGAGTTCTGTATATATGGTGGTAATGCCGGGATAAGATTCTGGGTATATTATAGGTAATATTTGGCATTTCACTCGATCAAACTACATGTTGAAAGGATTTATGGTGAAGGAAAATTTCGAGTGTTGGAATACATACATTTTAAGACCAAACCGGGACCAGTTGCGAAAATGCAACTTAGCGGCCTTCCGGGTTCAATTCCTACCGGAAGGCCGCTAAGTTGCATTTTTCGCAACTGGTCCCGGTTTGGTCTTAAAATGTATGTATTCCAACACTCGAAATTTTCCTTCACCATAAATCCTTTCAACATGTAGTTTGATCGAGTGAAATGCCAAATATTACCTATAATATACCCAGGATCATATATATATATATATATATATAAACAAATAAACCCGATCCCAGATCAGGACCAGCCTTCCATCTCGCGTGATAAGGGACTAAACGCCGGTCGATATTAGCACCCTCAGGCCTTCGGCCGGCGCTTCGCGCCGGGCGAGGGGATTAAATAATAAAGGTAATAGGGACCATGGATGGAGAAAGAAACTCTATAGTGGTAAAAAGGCGAGCGAGGGGATTATTGCGGATTCGTATTTCTAGTAACATTATAAC
Source organism: Chrysogorgia sp. JL179-B06 (assembly GCA_035772405.1). NCBI lineage: Eukaryota > Metazoa > Cnidaria > Anthozoa > Scleralcyonacea > Chrysogorgiidae > Chrysogorgia > Chrysogorgia sp. JL179-B06. Next base: position 3,806,477 of record JAYKKM010000224.1, read on the forward strand.
GGATTCTCATTGAGGGAATTAATCTGGGATTTCATTCTTGTTCTTCGTTTTGCAATGGTTTTATGGTCAGTTATATTCAACTTGAATACACCTAATAAATTTGGTTTTGTGGTTAATTGCTTTTCCTTCCTTTTCTTCTGGCGTCGTGCAACGCGTTCTGCATGCGCGGGAGAGATATCCACGCGGTCTAAATTTGGAAAATCTGTGTTGCTTTAACAATAATTAAAAACTTCGAATACCGCACACTGCCGCGGCTAAAAAAACGAGAAAAGTGCCCTCAAATTTCAGGAAATACACTTTCAGAGAAACAAAAATACAAACATTTTCCTGGGGACCATGCCAGGACCCCCCTAATGTACATGTTTCTAATGCATGTCCATGTTTTAACGAAAAACGGGAATGTATAATAATGCTTAAAGGCATAACGATGGCAATTTGTGTTCTGCAGGGATTATGCATTGAAACATTAATATTAACGTCATCATTTATTCAGGAAAATTATGCTCAGCTCCCCTTACAAAATTTTACCGGTATGCCTATGCTAAAAAGCAAAACACAATATACAAACCATTGCTTCAAACGCTGTTTAATAAAGGTTACATTTTCTTGTTCTTGCAACATGTCTTAGCTGTTGCATGCATGGTCATGTTCTGCCCCGTTATCTAAGATACATAATTTTTTATGCAGTGTAGTCCATCTTTAAACAGGGATTGTAGTTTCTATATAATTGTCGTCTCTTGCATTTCTAAATTAGAACTCAGACCATCACCAATATCATGACGTGAAAGACTCTCTACAACCGCAGAACCTATAGCATCACCCATGATATTACACGTCGTACGAAAACGATCCCTGAATAATAATAAGAAAGTAGTGCACTTTTTAAATATACGAAATATAACAAGGGTAGTGAATGTTTGGTAGTTTAATCTTTAAAGGACATTATTGGCAACATCAATCACAATTTCAAAATTTTGACTTTATGATTAACAAACAGGCTTACGAAGGTATACAAAACTACTCTTGTACAAAACAACAGCACTAATTTTGACCAAAGACAATCCAGTCGTTCCGCCATCTTGTTGTAATACTTTGACTAATTAACTGGGAAGTTGGTGACGTCACACCCGGGGTAAACCTGATGAAAATACTCCGTGGGTAGCATGCTTTTTAAAATGAAAAAGGAAAACATTCACAAAAAATCGAGTTTCAAACTTATGGACCGCTCATTATTTATCGGAGGGGGGGATGGGTTTATTGCCAAACTTATTTTTTCTTCTGGTATACCCCCAATCAAAGTTACAAAATTTGGAAGCCCCGCACTTTTATTCGAAATAATTGCAATGCCCACACCCCCCCCCCCCCCCCCCCCCCCGCCGTCTACCAAAATTGTTATGATTTATGTTTGTAAATGATTGCATTAAATTTATACAAAAATAATATTCTCAATAATATCATTATTTTTATTCTTTTCAAATAATTATACATACATACATACTCACACATACACACTCGCACACATGCATACATACATACATACATAAATACAATTAAGGCTGTTCTGTATGATTTTACCTAATAAGAAATGTTTGTTTGTATAATAATGTTAATAATAATAATAATAAAGACTTATTAACCGAGTGCGAGGTCTGTACGGTAAAGTATTTGCCTGAGGTTTTTCACCGATATTTGACTACTGTGATTGCACTTGCCTGTTGTAACAGAAATGACAATAATACTTTGGAACGTCTTCAGAGACGAGCCGCCAGAATTGTTCTGAAAATCTGTAGGTATAGTGATGTCGGCCTTGAAAGCCTCAACTGGGATAGCTTAGAAACTGATATACGTAATGGACATATTTTAAAACTAGTAAATAAATGTCTCAAAGGTTTTATGCCATAATATTTTGAACATTATTTTACTTACAATAGGGATATTATCAATAGAATAACTAGACAGAGCGATTTATTGTACTTACCTTGGCTTAAACTTGAATCAACGAAGAAATCGTCTTTTTATAATGGTTCTGTTGTTTTTAATAGTGTAGCAACAAATAAGTAGATATTATAGTTTATCTAATGTTATAAGTATAACTGCACGTTCATTCCAAACTGTAATACTTTCTTATCAATACTTTTGTACTATTTAGTTTTTAGTGCAGGGCTCCTGTTGATAACAGTGCCTTTTGTGCGCTGAAAGGATTACCTGCTTAAACAAAGGTTTATATCATATATCATACGTTCCATACTTTCGTGGCGGTATAAAAAATAGATTTCTTATCCTTGTTTATTACAAAAAAATCATGCCCCCCTGATAACTTATAAATGATTACAGGGTCTCCCTAAAAGAAGTAGAAAAAATTTCAGGTCCCCCATTTTCTCACCTATCCCCCGATAAATAATATAGGTCCCTTATAAAGATACGGTTGTGACGTCACACGCATATCGAAAATACATTCAAGATGGCGGACAATGATTCAGGAGCAACTTTGACAGTGCAATTAATACGTTTTATGAGCATTTTACAACCTCTAACTACTATATTCCGGCTACATGAGTTACATACTTTGATCGAAAAGGTACTTATTTTTTATTACCAATGTTCTTTAACGATCCACATCACAAACTTCACGGTCAGCGCAGTCTACGGGGGGCGTAAGGGGGTGCGACACCCCCCCTCCCAAAAAAAATATCTTTATACGAGTTTCAGTCGGCAGAAGTTATATTTTAGTCGGCAGAAAATATATTTTAGACGTGTTCGATTTAACACGGACAAGTACATGTAGAATCATTAACTTTTAGCTCATCATGTTTCATTTCGCATTGAGAGTGCGTTATTAACGTAGGACTAATTAACCATTTCACCAGCTGACCAGGGTCATTTTAACAGGCACCCAACGGAAAGGCAATATTTTGCAGTGGCGGATCCACGCACGCGGCGCGCGCCCCTTTAAAATTCCGCAAACAAGTGTTTTCTGTTTTACCATGTCAAGACGAAGAAGTCGGAGTGATAAACGCAATATTATTATATATGATCGATTTGTTTTGGTAGCTTTTCCAATTTTCATTACGAAAGCCAGTTTCACACATAGATATAAAGGCTAAAGTATATATTAGTTCTGTACTACTTCCGGCTGAGTTTATATTAAAGTGTTTCATAATCTTGATGCCCCTTTGTAATCGTACATTTTTAGCAATGGCGTCGTGCCCTAATTTCGCAAAAATTCTTATCAGAAATCGCCGGAAAAGCACTTCTGGGTTTTGCAAAATTAAAAAATTTCCTGGGGGGCCATCCCGCCAGAACCCCCTAATGGGTTCGTGACGTAGCCGCGAAGATACACCACAACGTGCTCACGTGCTGATTCTTCATGTGCGCCCCCTCTTCCGAACAACCCTAGATCTGCCACGGTTTTGACAAGCTTCGATCGATAGGATGTAGTCGGTACAAGCTATAGTGTGTCAGTCGGTTGAGGTGAGCTTACACCCCCCCTGTAAAATTTTCTGAGTACGGCCCTGAGCGCAGGCGAAGCTATATGTAGGGGGGGAGGTGTGAAAGAGAAACAGCTGGGGTGTGAGAAGTCACCAACTAGAAATACGAATCCACAATAATCCCCTCGCTCGCCTTTTCTCCCCCCCCCCCCCCCAATAGTCCCCAGACCTCACACGCCATGTATTAATTTGTTGATCACAATTTGCAAAAGGCCGTTTTGTCGTAGAAATAATTTTTTAAATTTTTGTGACTACCGCGCGCGAGATCTTGCTTGCTTGAGTGCTTGACGTGAGTGAGTGCTTGTCTTGGATCGACCTCACGACGTCATATACTCGACAGCGTCAGATGTCGACAAGATTCGCTAGCTAGGTTCGAGAAGTGATCGCGTTGTTCGTGGGGCCAGCAGAACCGGTTTGGTCCGGTTGAGCCTCGTGAATTTGGATTGTTTTCTTCTCGACTGCTGTTTTCTCGACTGCTATTGTCGTATCCTCAATTGAAAGCTACCTTTAAATCTTTTCGGAAAGGTTTATGTCTATTAATTACAAGGTAAGAAGTGTCAAAGCTGTGACGATCTATTTCAATCCATCTGAAACAAATCTCCAAGACTCAAACTGAGCTACTTCGCTACTGTGACATCCATTTGACTGGCTTTGTTTGCTTTTTAGGTGTTTTTCAACATCTTGTTTTATTTTATTTTGTAAAGAAACGAAAGTTTGCTCAGATTCCAAGCCAGCGGTCTGACTGAGCGTCAAGTATTAGGCTATCGAGACTTTTTATAGAACGAAAGTTTTGGGCTGCAGACCAAAGCCAGCGGTCTGACTGAGCGTCAAGTTTTACGCGCTATTGAGACTTTCTATAGAACGAAAGTTTTGGGCTGCAGACCAAAGCCAGCGGTCTGACTGAGCGTCAAGTATTACGCTATCGAGACTTTTTATAGAACGAAAGTTTTGGGCAGACCAAAGCCAGCGGTCTGACTGAGCGTCAAGTATTACGCTATCGAGACTTTTTATAGAACGAAAGTTTTGGGCAGACCAAAGCCAGCGGTCTGACTGAGCGTCAAGTATTACGCTATCGAGACTTTTTATAGAACGAAAGTTTTGGGCAGACCAAAGCCAGCGGTCTGACTGAGCGTCAAGTGTTTACGCTATGGAGACTTTCTATAGAACGAACGTTTTGGGCAACTTTCTATAGAACGAAAGTTTTGGCCAGCGGTCTGACGGAGCGCCAAGGTTACGCTCTCTATTGAGATATTATTGAGAACTATTGTTAAACTATTGGAAAATTATTGAGAAACTACTGAGAAATTGAAAGTCTTGAAATCTGCTGTATTAACTTGTGAAGTGTAGTGCTCGTCGTTTGTTCGTCAAACCCACGCGAGAAACACGCGTTTTTTATCAAAATGGGCATTACATTAGAACAATATCGATCAAGAATCGGCTGTCACAGCATATTTATGGCAGGTAAAGATAAAGAACATCGTTTAAAAGGGTCGTTTTGGAATACAATGTTAATGATGTTTTATTTACAATGTTTTCTATTTACAATATTTATGATGTTTTATTTACACGTGTTTTACTTGCCAACATTAATTAACATGTACCAGTTGAGCAATATCAAAGATCGAATGAAGTTATGTTTTGGTTCCATCAAATGATATGTTATCACGTTTATGTACCATTGCTTCTAAGGCTGTCAAATGACGTAGGTCCTACAATATATGAGATAATTAATATATTTGAAACTCTTCGTGCTGATTTTAGTCAAGGAGATCAGTCGAAATTCGGTGATAATGCAGGTAAACAATGCGTTGCAATGTCATTAACCGCTATAGTATTTAGATACATTAAACCACACATTGACACCTGGGATTCTCCTGATTTAAATAATATTTTGTATCATGGTAACTGTCTATATGATTGTATTAAAAGTTCTGTTAAAAAAGACTTCTTGTTGTTGACTGATGTTCTTGCTCAAGGGGCGGTCGGGGGAGCAGAGGTAAGACCCTGGGTACGAGGTTGGTTCCTGCTATGCTATCAATAAATTAGAAAACATATAATTTAACCTATAGTGGGGAATCGTTAAGTGGTGAATAATTTATGACAGAAAATAATGGGCATTATATCTCCTAAAAATGCATTTACAGATATATTTTTTGGAGAAACAAATTATGAGTGTTGCTTGTTAACTATTCATGATTGTAACACAGTTGCAGTGTTTAACAACGTTGAACAACACTGAACAGTTATATAATATTTGGTTCTCACTCAAGAGACATGCATGGAATGCCAAGTTTATCTGGAACATGTGTCTTGCTCGTTGTCGATGGCCTTGAAAAATTAGTTGCATTTTTTCAGATTATTTCGTATCGAGGAACATGCGTGCCTTTTGAAATGAAAGGTGTTTTGGTCAATGAGGCATGTATTGGTCATACTCAAAACTTTGAGCAATTAGTAAATAATCAGAATCCTCAAGGTAACTGCCACAAAAAAAGAAAGTGTGCTAATGAAAGTAATGAGAGACATGAGATAGGAAAGATTGACGAGTGTGAAAGCAAGAGCAAAAAACTAAAAATTGAAAATCGAGAAACTAGAAATAAGCGATTGCAAGCTAGGCGCATGAATTATTAAAAACGAAAAAATACAGAAAGTGCTTTAATGAACGAAAAGAGGCTTCAAAAATGTCGAGAGTATAAATAGAAAAAGAGAGAAAATGAATCTGATGAGCACATTGCAGGCAAAGCAAGCAAATAATATAAATAGGAGAACAAATGAATCTGATGAGTGCAGACAGAGTCGATTGCAAGCACAGCAAGTATATGATATTAATAGCAGAGCAAATGAATCTAATGAGCACAGACAGAATCGATTGCAGGCAAAGCAAGCAAATAATATAAATAGCAGAGAAAATAAATCTGATGAGCACAGACAGAGTCGATTTCAGGCACAACAAGTAAATGATATTTAATAGGAGAGCAAATGAATCCGATGAGCAGAGACAGAATCGATTGCAGACGCAGAAAGTAAATGATATTAATCGGAGAGCAAATGAATCCAATGAACACAAACAGAATAAACTCTCAAAACAACAAGAATGTGATCGAAGAAGGAAAAACTGTGATGCTGTTTCAATTTCAGATCTTATTGACAGGTTTCACACAGCGATATCAAAAGACCCGGTATATATTTGTACTTGTTGTGACTAGTTGTGGTATAGGCATACTAGTGTTAATTCTGCTGAAAAACTAAAGTTGTCAAACCCCACTATGTCACAACACTTGTTGAATAAAATATCTTTTGATAATATTGAGTGGATCTGCAGAACATGTGAAAAACATTTAAAAAATAATAAAATGCCTCCTTTTGCTGTAAAAAATGCGATGGTATTTTCAGAAAAGCCAGAAAGTTTTGATTTAAATCAGTTGGAGTGGAGACTTGTTGCACCAATATTAGCCTTTCTGAAGCTTATGCAAGCACCAAGGGGTAAGCAATTTATGATAAATGGCAATGTTGTTAATGTGCCTGCTGATGTTGTCAACACTGTAAATACATTACCAAGACTACCACATGAAACAGGGACAATCAAAGTTTAGTTAAAACGACGACTGCAGTATAAAAGTTCTGCCGGCAATGTGTTTAAACATATAAGGCCACATAAAGTATTTCAGGTAGCATCTTGGCTAGCTACAAATAGTGCACTTTAATGTGAACGATCATTGTTTTTAATGAGCACTGGCACAAAAACTTTCAGGAAATTTTTAACATATCTGACGATAAAGTAGGGCATGAAAAAGACAATTTAGATCATCCTAAAAATAGAGATGATAATAATTTAAATGTTGCCAAAAATGAAAAATACCAGAACGATGAAGATGAGGCTGAAATTCCTGCTGGGGTAACTGACAGTATGTTGACTCCCACAGATTTTCTTGGAGATCATGAAAGAGAAATAATACATACCATATAGCACCAGGTGAAGGTAACAGACCACAGAGTGTATTTCGAGATAAATATTCTGAAGAACTAGCTTACCCTGCGATATTTATTGGGCAAAAAGGCCAGAAAATAAAGAAAGTACAGTGAAAGTATTTCATAGTGACATTTGTAAATCAGTGTTAAGAAGGTCAGACCGAAGAGCTGCAATGTGTGTAGAGAATATATTCTTTAAGACTAAAAAGCTACAGATGAAAATACTTTTAGGCAAATGCCAAATTGCACGAAGGAAATCTAAGAGAAGTTTAGTTTCAACACGATGTGAACTTTGCCTAGCCGAAAGTATCATATCATCTTCCAAAAATACAGACTTCTAAACAAACGAAACGAACTTCTATCAAGCTGCCGCCATATAAACAAATACCTACTACGTAACTTCAAAGAAACTCCGCCCGACAATTAGCGCTTTTGACCATGCCGCGCGAATTGTATATAATTCAGTGAATACGTTGATGTTAGTTAGTCGTCTGATGATTGCCTCAGGCATGAAACACAGTGTTACGGCATCTGTAAAAGTTTAGATTTTACATATACTTTATATATATATATTATATATATAATCACGTAATCTTAAGAGCCAATCACAGACTTATTGGTAAGGTATGATGGAGCTAAACCCTTCAAACATTTAAAAGTCACACCTGCGTCCCTAAAAGGTAGCCAGTTGAGTTGCTGCAAAGCTGGTGTTATATGATCGTATTTCCTCGTGCCGGTAACAATTCTCGCAGCGAAGTTTTGAACGTTTGGAGTTTAGCGATGTTTTTCTTGGAACTGTTTGCCCAGACAGAGGAACAATAGTATAATTTACTGAAGACCAAAGCATTTATAATGGTTTTTAAGGTATGGCTATCTAAGATGTGCTTGATGCGGTTGATTTGACAGAGAGTTTTTGTACATTGTGAAACTACCTGAATAACGTGTTCATCATGACTCAAACATGCGTCCATTTCGACACCTAAGTCTCTTGCAGAGGGCGTCGGCCATATTTCCTTCCCAAGAACAGTTACACGAAAGTCCTCTGACACCCATTTTACGCATCTATTGTGTTCCCAGCAGAAGGAGCTTTTGTCTTTTCAAGGTTCACAAGCAGACTATTTGAGCAGCACCATGCAGCAATTCTCCTTATATCACCTGTAAGCTGATTAACCTTAGCGACTTCCGCGTTCTTGACTGGAAACGACAAATAAAGCTTCGAGTCATCGACAAAAGACTCTAAGGAGCACACATCCGGGATACATGAAAGGTCGTGGGGCACACCATGTGCGACCACCTAAAACTAAGTCACGAACTTTAATCCCAAAACCTAAAGTCACGAAAACCTAACCCAAAGTATTATTTGGACCTAACACCCATTCACTCCTCCACACCCCCCATGCGTTTCTCGCCGGAATTAGAAGAATTTCAAAATTGGTCTTGAAGAAAAGTGGGGGAACTTGTCCCACCAGTCCCCCCCCCCCCCTTGGCGACGCCCTTGAAAAAAAGAAAAACAAGCTTTATTTCGCTGATTAAAAATAACTTTCTACTTACGAGAGCCGAAAATTTGGAACGTTTCTGATTGGTCGTTTGAAATTCCCATGTTCCAACCAATCAAATCAAGTAATCAAAAGTGGCGCAGTATATTTAATCTACAGTATGTTCTAACATAGTACACTATAGTTAATTTAGTTTATACTTACACGAACCAGTCAATCGAGTAGAGGAGTCCCACATCTGATGTTGGTAATCCAACTGCTTCTAGAACCATGAGAAGTGTGACCAAGCCAGCTGAAGGAACAGCAGCAGCTCCGATTGACGCAGCTGTGGCAGTTAAGCTAAGAATGAAAAAACAAATTACTCATGTCTATAATGTTATTCAATTATGAAGGCAAGTACAAGATAGAAAGAACACGGGTGAATCTATCATGTAAATATACATAAAATCACACGCGGGATATAATATGAAAAAGAGAAATAAGAGAACTCCAATGTGTCGAAAAATACTTCTGAAACGTTGTCATGAATATACATAAGTACTCTTAAGTATTTTTCGACACATTGAAGTTCTCTTATTTCTCCTTTTCATATTATTATTCTTTTGAGAACTTAGCAGTTTTCATATATATTCCTTAATTATTACGTCTGCTGAACACAACTACCCGAATGGATCGTCTTCACTTGACATCATAGCCGACGTATTCGTGGTGTACCTCCGAACAATATAGATTTTTTAGTAGCTTATTGGGAGACTTGTTTACACTTTACACACTGCGATTAATCGGGCAGATCTATTGGATTATGAGCCCACAAATCATTCCGCTGACAGTTTCTCGTCCTTAACATGCACCTAAACCATAAACTGGGCCTATTAATCGCAGTAGTGGCGCAAATATCTCCCCACTTTTTAGCCAAGGGGGATAATTTGGCTAAAAAGAGAAGAGAAGGTTACAGGTTCGATTCCTGTCCGGGACTCAGAATCATTTTTCTGAGGATATGAGCTTGACGATCGTCCACTTTTTCGAATTTGAAAAAATGCTGTGGAGAAGAATCATTATATACTTTCTATATCTATATTTGTGAGGGTTTTATGCGTATAATATATTTCTAATTTATTTTTCCACTTGGTCACTAGCATATCTATTGATATCTGTCACTTCGAATGTAAAAGGTGAGGCGAGAGGTCTGGAAACAAGACTGTTTCTCGCCGCAGGCCCAAACGAACGCTCTGGCCCTGGGAACAAGATTGTGTTTTTAAATGTGCCGTGCGCAGTTGCCAGCTTGCGTGATATCAAACTCAAAGAAGAGAGTAAAAATTAAATCGGGTATAAAGTGGTTTCTATATTATATTGTTCAGTTGACATTTCTCAAGAAAGAAAAAAAACCAGACACACAATATAATTTTATTTACTCTGATGAAGGGTTCCTCTCGCATTTTAAATGATTTTTAAATAAAAGCAATTCTAAATGACATTTTAGAACTTTCAAAATGATGTAAAATTTCCACTCAAAATGCAGGAAATACCATTTCAGAGACTCTAGATTTTAAAACTTTTCAGGGTAGCACGTCCCTAGACCGTTCTCGCACCTTTGGCACTCTACTCTATAGTATCCACGGCACTAGATCACTTTCGGCGCTCGTCTGTGAGTGGTTCGTCACTGGTAGTGTGTAAATGCACCGTTACTCCGTGACTGAAAACGGTCTATACTGGTTTGCTGCATTTTCTTAATTGTTCCGCCGCCGAGGCCGTTGAAACGTCAGTCACCAACAATAGTCTTTCTCAAGACTACAACAACCTGGTTCCATAACATAATGAACCCTAGCCTGCGAAGCAGGCGCTCCCGGGCGTGGTGAGGGAGCGCCTGCTACTGTAACAGTATATTTTTCGAATTATGCGTACGGAGCGTACGCGTAATTCCCATTGGTTGTCAATAATATACCCACGCCATTCAATATTAATTGGTAATGTAATGCGATATTTCGCGGGAATTTGATACACCACTGTAGATCGATTGATTCGACAGTCTAGCATGGCGACAATGGCTGCAAGTCATTTCAATTCGTTACTTGACGATGTAACTGAACATTTACTACAGAGGATCCAACAGCGTTTTACATTGAAGGATAAACAGAAGTTAGCGATAACTTCCTTACTCCAATCAAAGGACGTTTTGGCAGTGCTTCCGACTGGATTTGGTAAAAGTTTAATTTTTCAGTATTTTGTTATTGCCACGTAATCTGCCCATTGTCTAGCCTCATTAAAGACCAGATTGCCGAAGCCAAAAGTCTTGGGATTTCTGCTTGTTGTTACAAGGACGAAATGTTGGACCAGACGTTTGATAAATGGCCTCAACTTATTTTTGCTACGGCAGAAGATGTTCAATCTTCTACGTTTAGAAATCGGCTGAAAGACAGTTCACATCCGTTACACAACAATGTTGAACTGTTGGTTATTGATGAATCACACACCATTGAAACATGGACTGGAATAAGGTATTTTATATTGATATTATCGAGACTATATTTAGTATTTACTGAAAATAACATACTTTGCAAATCAAACTCAAATTAATCAAAGAGCAGTTGTTCTCTGTATTCAGTCGCACAATTGTTCTACAACAAAGGCCATCTCAATACATACAGCTATTGACAATTATAGCACCAAGCCCCTTGGCAATATTCTATATTTTATTATTACGATATTATGTATTCATCAATGTTCATTATGCGTTCATAAAGAACAGCCAACCTTAGTTATCATTGCTTAGCCCACATATGCTTGTGTATATAGCTCTCGAATTCATAATATGAGAAAACCGCCTTAGAGCCCAAATACTTTTCGCTCTCAGGCACAATTTGATCCCTATCCTGCATATTAGTGTTCATATGAGGGCCCAGCTCCAATAACTGCATAGGAGTGTTTATCCTGACCAATTTTATTTCATTACGACTGTTTGCTCTGACAATACCTACTCAGGGCCCAGCATATATATATACTGTATACTGTATATACTGTACTGTATATACCTATATTTCAGAATGGAGCAGTTGTTCCACACTTCCATATATATCCCCACAAGACTGTTGTCAATTCTGTTTTTCTGGTTCAATTATTAAATTACCTGGTATTATGACATTAAATAGGGATAAGAAAAGTGGACCACGTGGCAATGTAAAAGCCTTCCGCAAAGCTTATGGGAATCTTGCAGTTTTGAGGTCGTTGTGCAAGGAGGGTATGTTTATATCTTGATTTATTTTTGTCTCCCCTTGGTGGGTTAGGGTAACAGTTAACTTCTTAGGTGAAATGATGAAAGACAAACCTCTAGGTATCCAGTGTTCTGAATGTGACTCATTGCCTTTCTAGGAACACCAATTTTGGCTCTAACTGGGACAGCCGACAATTCAACCGTTGCAGCAATATCCGAAAATTTGTCACTCAGATCTTGTATTGAAATTTTTATCAGCCCAAACCGTCCAAATATTAGAATTACAGTATGGAAGTGTGCCAAGAAGCAAATGCTGTTGCAGCTAAATTGGTTAATTGAGCTTGTGAAAATCAAAGGTATTGATACCCCTAAATGTCTCATTTACTGCAATACCATGAACGATATTACAACTGTTGGCAACTATCTACTATTAAAGCTTGGTGACAATGCTTTCTGTCAGTCTGGTGAAAAGGTAGCAGAAAACTGTCTAATTGACATTTATCATTCGGCAACATGGGAAAAACAAAAGCAGAGAATTGTAGATTCCTTAAAGAACAATGTTCAAGCTTCTGTCAAAATAATTATAATAGCCACCACTGCTCTTAGTATGGGAGTAAATTTTCCAGACATCCGGTATGTTATTAATTGGGGCGCACCAAGAACACTACTGGATTATCACCAGGAAATTGGTAGGGCAGGGAGAGATGGGAAACAGTCTGATGCTGTGACAATTTTTCATGGACAACAACTTAGTCATTGCGAGGATGATGTTAAACTTTTTGTCAAATCAGTTGAATGTTATAGAGTTGGCAGTCTACGCCCATTTGACAGCCATATTAAACCTTTGGAACCACCACATGATTGTTGCTCAGTTTGCAAGAGTACTTGTGGATGCAGTATCTGTTGTTCGTCAGAAGCTCTACCATTTGAAGCTACGCCAATGGAAATTGAGTTGGTTTATTCTCCTAATTTAAGGTCTGTTTCAGATAATGATCGAGAAGATCTTGAATGTGCCCTTACTGAGTTATTTTTGGGGAATTGTCAACACAGGAGATGAGTCAGAAGTGAAATTTTATAAGGAACTTATAAGTGATATTGTAAAAGACTGTCAAAAAATCTTCACTGTAGAATATATAGTGATTAATTATCCAATTTTTTCTTTAAAACGTGCCTTAAATATTTTAGAGATTTTTAATGATATATTTAATGACATATCCACACTTCCTTTATTGAGAGAGCTTGAAATTATTGATAGTTTAGTAGAGAAAACTCCTTTTTGGTCAGTTTCATATACAGGACATTACACATCATCCTCAGGGTCTGACAGTGGTGATGAAGACTTACTGTTACAGTTTTAAGTGTTCATAAAATAATGTATAACATGATATTAATGTATAATAAGACTATACACTGTATACAAATGTAAAATGAAGAGATTCAGTTTGGTTCATAAAATGTAATTAAATCATCAATATTATGATAATTATTAATATGGATCTAATTTATGTACTGGGGTTAAAGGGGCAGTGTCATGAAATGCACATGTCTCAAGTTTTATTTAAAATATGGCATCATATACGACTGGGAAGGCTTAATAAAAAAATATTACCAAAAAAGTGCTTTATAGAACACATACTGTATAGTAGGTGAGAAATGGCTTGTATCAGCACTGGCATGATGAATGGAAATACAAACTTGAAAAGTTCAGCCTGAATTTTTCAAGTTGTGAACTCATGACACTGCCCCTTTAAACAATACCAACATGAACCATCATATTATATTATAAGAAAATACAATAAAGGTACTGTACTGTATATATATATATATGCATTTAAAAAGTGATCTTCAATTTGAATTCTCCATCAAAAGCGTAGCATACAACTCATTTCTCATAAATTGATGCCCACAGTTGAATATGCTCAGTCATCCATTTGTGCAAACTTTTATAATCCAGGTTTCCAAACAAACCTCCTCTAAATTTTAAAAATGATGGATGGCCTTGTCTTCCTGGAGTGTGTTTGAATACTTTTTTTGATGTTAGATCAGATGATACTTGGACTACTGCAGCTTCTTTATTAGGGATATTTCTCTTGCCTTGCTTTGCCTTGCATTTGCAGTCTTGATCAATTTTGTCCATTATCTGCTCCATTAGTTCAAGGGTGTTTGCAACTCTAGAAGCACTGCTCTCATTTATGTTTGATCCCAAAGATCTCCACAATGTTTTAAGGACTTTATTGAGTTGCTCCTTCCTAAGATCCATAGGGATATTTCTCCCATTTCCACCATGCTTATTAAAAAAACGATTCCACTTTAATCGATGTGCTTCAAATGGGGATGACATGCCGGTGAGCTTAACAAGGTGATGCAGGATAATATAACTGTATTTAGTATGTCCACTACTTTTGTACAACAGAAGACACAGTTTATACAATTCACATAACCTTTCCCCATCACCTTCCTTTATGCAATCATTGAACTTCATCAACACTAACCCATATAACAATTTAGAGTTGTGATAATTAAACAGGTAGTCAGCTGACTCTTTCTCTGTGGAAGACTCATGCTCATTTTCGTCTGGGTTAGCTATGGTTATGTCACGATGCTGTGATTTCTGATGCCTGTACAAAAAAATAAAAGCACTCACTAAAACCAATGCAGTTTGTATTAACCCATCATTCTTACACCAGATTACTGTATTTTTAATTTATTTAACTTTTTTGCCTTGATCATCTATTTTAACCCTCTTAAAATATTTTTTTGTTCTGAATGCCATTATTACTGCTTTATTTTCTCATATTTTCCTAATTCAAAACCCACCATACTAAGCTGGACACCACATCAATTTATACATTATAATAATAAATAAGTTCAATGCAAGGAAACCAACAATAGCAATTGCTAATTACCATGGCTAACACCAGGTAATTTCATCCAGCATATGGAAGAACCCGTCCTTGTCAAGAATTGGTTAAAATCATTGGTCTTCTCCAGCTTTTACAAAATTTTATTAATTATACATGTAGTTAACCCATTGATACTAGTATGTGGGATAATATATACTGCACACGTGTATGGGAGTTTAAATAATACTGTATATTGAATATCACAACTAATGTACCTTCTTACAACAAGCAATTTAAATAAACATGTGCACAATATAATAGTAAAAGCTGTCTAAATTAGCTTGTGAATTAGTGCACAGAATAATTAAAAATCCCTTGTCTAATTCTAACCTGTTTCTTGAAGATTTGGTGCTGAACACATAGCCACATTGCATCTGGCACTTGTAATAACCATGATCATCTGTTTCTGAGCTGATACAAGTGGTATCATATGTATGCCCATGGACATCAATTTCATGCCTTGTAAATAAAAGATAATAGAACTACAGTATAATGCTCAGGCTAATTCTTCTGTGTATAAATCTCCAATATAATTACTGGAAATTACACCACTGTTAATAGCACATACTGTACTGTCTATAAACCATATAAACCATAGAAGAAGGCTGTATAGTTGAGCAGGGGGGTGTGAGCATTAAATTTTCTAAAAAATGGGCGTGGTAATTTCAAAGTAATGTTACTGTTTCGTTTGCTACATTATGATATATCCTTACTCATGCCGACAAATGTCTCATTTGCCGACGGCAGTTTTGCTGGGGGGTGTCACACCCCCCTTCGCGACGGCCCTGCTTAGAAGACAAATCACTCACCTCACTCTTTCAGAATGGAAAACATATTTAATTGCACATAAATCTTGCCTACATGTAAATGGTCCATGTGATAAGTCGTTGAAATCAATTGTTTGATTCACTAGTCTAACAATATCAAAAGATTTTGACATACAATTGTTAACTAGCTCTTCACATACACCCAGCAACCATTTCCTTTTAATGTCATTGGGTTTTGACTTATCAGGTAGAACCAGGGAAGGTTCATCTAAAACCAGCAATTAAAAGAATGGAGATGATTTAAAATATGCATTTATATAAATGAAGAGATTACATTCATATACCGGTACAGTATACATATATATATATATATATATATATATACCGGGTGACCCAAAAAAAAGTACTCCGGTTTGATTCATAATAACTTCTAAACGAGTGAAGCTATTAAACTGAAATAACTTTTATTAGATAGATGGAAGACTAACTTAGATTTTGAAATATGACAGTTGTATTTTACTTAAAAATTCACGGAGATATTAATGTTCAAACTCGGTAGCATATTTCTGGATGTGTCTAAAATATGCAAAAAACGCCGTATCAAATATTAATCAAGCTTTGCTCAACTGAAACACGCACTATTAGCAGTAAATAAATGACACTTGACAAATTGTTTATTATGAAACGAAGTATTATTATTTACAAAATACAAGCAAGATTTATTCGTTCGGAATCGCGTGTCCTCTAGCACGAATGCACTGCCTAGCCCGTGACACCATTGCGTCGAAGGAGTCATGGATCATTCGTTGTTCTAGATTACGGCATGCTGCGAAGCTCTTCTAAATTCTACGGTTGCTGATCATGTGGTACATTCCAAATTTGTTCATGTTCAGAATAAACTCAGAATGAAACACAATCAAACCATAACTCCATAAGACATAACATGCAACTCCCCAGAGACATCCAACATTAAGAATTTGATACGGCGTTTTTTGCATATTTTAGACACATCCAGAAATATGCTACCGAGTTTGAACATTAATATCTCCGTGAATTTTTAAGTAAAATACAACTGTCATATTTCAAAATCTAAGTTAGTCTTCCATCTATCTAATGAAAGTTATTTCAGTTTAATAGCTTCACTCGTTTAGAAGTTATTATGAATCAAACCGGAGTACTTTTTTTTGGGTCACCCGGTATATATGCGCACGCTCACTGCTTGCAGTTTGAGCACTCTGGCATGGTTTTTGATGTCCCACATTCTGTGTGGCATCAGGGTGACTGTAAATAGCAGTCACCTTCATACTGCTCATCAGCACCACTGATGAGGCCGAAACGGTACCATCTGTAGTTATATATATATCTATATATATATTTATCGATAAAAAAATATTTAACCTTTCAAGGTGGACATTTTTGTTATTTCCATAAATATATATTGCCTCATTCTCTCTTTCATGAAATTCCTTGTATTCATTGTAGCTTTTGTCAATTCCTTTGGCTGCATTAGTTTTATGTGTTCTGTTAATGCTTGCCCTAGTTGTTCCAACTTCTGCAGAGGAAGAGTGCTTCATGAACATGTCATATTCACTCTGTAATAAAAAGTATTTCACTCGTTCATAATTATGTTAATTGCTTCTCTTAAATTAATTATATCATAATTATTGCATTTTTGAGATTACCGGTTTAACTTACAATATGTATTTTAAATTAAATTTAATAAACTGCAGACAGGTTAAAATATCACTTACAAAAAAGGTCTATAGGCTTCCCTATAGGCATGTCTATAGGCAACCTATAGGATCCTATAGGCAACCTATAGGCTTCTATAGGCAATTGGAACATTTTCTATAGGCGACCTATAATGAAACCTATTAGCCTATAGGTGCCTATAGGCTTTTTCTGTAAGGAAAAAGTCCAACTGCATAATGAAATATCCATATAATATATGATTTCCAATTAATATTTATAGAACATGTACTTTTATAACACACACAACTCTGTTATGGGTAGTATAATTTATTAATATTAGAGAGGATTTAATACTGTATTGTCAAATACCTACATACAGGTATATTGAAAAATTGACTGCCCCAACCGGGAATCGAACCCTGGTCTCCGAATCAACGATTCGGCGCTCTGACCTTTGAGCTAATGAGACACGGTAAGAACAGTCAGAACAGTTGGTGAAAACGGCGATTTAATATGTATATGAAAAATCGCTGACTGTTCTGACCATGTCTCATTAGCTCAAAGGTCAGAGCGCCGAAACGTTGATTTGGAGACCAGGGTTCGATTCCCGGTTGGGTAGTCAATTTTTCCATTGTGTATTTGACAGTAATATAATTTATAGTGTGTGGCATGGAGTATCATTACAACAATAATATACATGTACCTTATAAAGAGTAACTTTGGCATGCCAGTCAGCAAACTCTGTTCCCAAACCTTCCAGGCGGTCATACTGATTATCTCCAACACGGAATGTCCATTGAACATTCCGAGCCCTTTCTTCAAACAACTGGTCTCCATGAAACCCAACTGTGCTCAACACTTCTTTTTTACTGTCAACTACATGCGTGGGGACATAATTAGCTTGATTAGATATCATCATTTGTGCCATCTCTCCGGCTATGTTAGGGTTCTTGAATTCCATCCTCAGACAGCACTATTGGGTTCGAATAATAATTAACAATTAGACATGAACTTCAGACTGCAACTGCGCTAATAAGCAAAAAGTCCATTAGTTGGGGCTATGTGCAGTAGTACTATAATAACAAGGAATAATTATCTGAAAAAGACATTAATTAAATGTACATATCAATGATATCTAGAATAATAACAATATATTTTGGTATAATTGTATTTTCCCAGTTTTTTTCTTCAAGTGCCTATAACGTCTATAGTGGATTTTACATATTTTAATTAATTAGTGATACTCAGCCTACCCAGTCACAGTAATTTGCATTGTGTTCAGTTTATTTTGTTACAGTAATCAATTAAATATGTTAATTCTGATCAACTGTATTATTATATTTAATTACTACTGTACCATATTTGCTAATAGATTTTTTATTAAAGTGCCTATAACGTCTTTGGGTATTTAACATATTTGTAATCTATGGATTCTCCTGAGATAAATTGTAATATATCTTGTCAGCTGAAAATGTCATCTTCAAAGACTTTTTTGCTGTTAAGGTTGACGGAAGTGATATGTCATATGACATCACTTCCGTCAACTTTAACAGCAAAAAAGTCTATGAAGATGAAATTTTCAGCTGACAAGATATATTACAATTTATCTCAAGATAATCCATAGATTACAAATATGTTAAATACCCAAAGACGTTATAGGCACTTTAATAAAAAATCTATTAGCAAATATGGTACAGTAGTAATTAAATATAATAATACAGTTGATCAGAATTAACATATTTAATTGATTACTGTAACAAAATAAACTGAACACAATGCAAATTACTGTGACTGGGTAGGCTGAGTATCACTAATTAATTAATTATGCATGCTACTTACAGAATTAGATTTGGTTTTCATTTCCTTTGAGTAAGCATGTGGTATATGCTTGACAACACTTGACTGTAAATAGCTTAACTTCTCAATATAAGTCACCAGAACTCGACTTATCAAAACAGCCCAACTGCCTTTTATTTTATTCATGACTCCTTGGGTGGGAAGGAGATCTGCAAGCTGAACTTCTTTAGAACTTTTTACACTTTTTTCTGCATTCAACTTCAGGTCAACAACTTTGTCTTTTACTGAAAACTGGTGGGTCCAGTGGACACTTTGGTTTGTATATATGTTGTTTATCTTGGACTCTAGCTCTTATTTCCATATCAATGTTATCACCAACAATTCTATAAGTTGAACAATAAAAACAAATTAATTTTAATTACTAAAATTGAATGTCCAGGCTTCAGCTTAGACAGTGCCTACTGTAGACCTTTTAACCTGTATAGACCTTGACATCTGAGACAGCAGTTCACAAACGTATTATTACTTATACATTTAGCTTGCATTAACCAAGTACATGTCATAGTACATTGTAACTAGTACATGTCCATTTTAATGCTAAAAAAATGCCAGTCATTATTTTAATTGAGAAGCCATAAAATATTTATTTTAAGTATCCTGCAACCATGAAGAACTTCCTATAGTCAAAATATCCCCTACCTTAATATTCTATTCAGTAATATTGTAATAAACATGCAGATAATAATAGTTTACTTACTTGTAATGAGGTATATCCTCATTCTTCAAATCATTGGTTGCTGAAAGCAGGATGTTCTCGGTGTACGTTGGTAGATCACATCCGATTTGTTGCTTAGATTCATCTAACATTTTTTTACCATAGCTGAGCGCATTTTCGTTGAGGTTTTTGTACCCACTAACAATGTCATTGTCAACGCTAATTTCTCTATTTTCAACTTCCATATCATCTTCTTCACGCACCAATTGGCGGGTCATTACTTCCTCTAGAAACCGTAAAGTGGACAGCTTTTTTTCAGCATCACTTTTCCAAAGCAAAACTTTTGAATCGACATTCTTTCCCATCAATTTTTGAAAATGAACCATATGCTGTGGGGACATGCAAACTCCAAGGCGGTTAAGACGAACATGATCTTGGAAGCTTATCCCACTGTGAAAGAGAATTGTTGAAATCCGGTAAGCCACAGCTGACATACGCAAGTTTCGGCATCGCGCAAGGGTAGAAGACGCCAGGGCAATCGCGTTTATCGAATTTGAAGGTTCTTCGTCGAGTTTTAAACCACAAGCTCCACGAACACAAGCATTCCATATGGGTAAGTGCAATCTTACCTCTTCTAAAAGTAATTTATTAGAGAACGCAGACAGATCTTCGGGACTGGTTTCTTTTAGGATAGAATCGGAATTGCAATAGGATTTAAATTCCCTTGAAA
This sequence comes from Chrysogorgia sp. JL179-B06, assembly GCA_035772405.1. Taxonomy (NCBI): domain Eukaryota; kingdom Metazoa; phylum Cnidaria; class Anthozoa; order Scleralcyonacea; family Chrysogorgiidae; genus Chrysogorgia; species Chrysogorgia sp. JL179-B06. The sequence goes on from JAYKKM010000224.1 coordinate 3,827,239, forward strand.
CTTGCTTGTTTAACGCGTATAATAGCTCTTTCACCAGATTCGTACATTTCAAAACAGAAAATGCCGCTGCTTTCCAATTTTTCTGTGTGCAATTCCTTACAAACGAAGCTGTAGTTTTATCGTTGACGCGACGCACTGTGACATTTCCATTTGGTGTTTTAATTGCTACTCTCACCTCGGTATTCTTTTTTCCATCAAAATCGTAGTCTATATGGGATAAAAGAGAAGCCGAACTCACACCGTACAAGCTGGTTAAGTTTCCTTTACCACCGTCTTCATTGAAAAGTGATCGCTTAGACTTAGAAGTCTCTTCGCGGTTGTCACTCGTTTGCGATGTCTCTCCTTCTAACGAACCTTTCGACGTTTTTCGCACTGTCGGGCTATGTTCAGACATCGTCGGAATCTGCCTCTTGTATCGATCTCCAACAACTGGTTGAGGTTCACCTTCGCTTTCCGTCCTGATTGCACTGAACGACCTGTGTGGCCTGTTTAACGCTTTCAGTATTTCTGTCGACGTTAAGCAGAAGTCTCGAAGTTTTCTAGCACATGTTACACAAAGTCGATTTGATAGGTTATCTGCCAGGTCAAGATCAACGTTGTTTTCTTTACAGAGATCAGCAAAGACGATATCTTTAAAGTTTTCTCTCGTATTCCGTTGAAAAATATTTATGGATGAACACCTGGTCAATTTAAATTTACATTTGCATATTCTGCAATAGTCGTTTGCGCTTTCTTTGACCGAAGGCCTTCCTCTCCTTACTACTTTCTTCTTAGGAGTGTTAGGTTGTGACATATAACTCCAACGTCCAAACGACGAATCGATACCTGGATTTTCAATAGCCTGCGAAGATATTCAACGATGTCGCTCACCAAAGTGAACAGAATTAGAAATGCGCGGGAAATTGTTTGATGTTGACAAATTTTTAATAAAACCCCAATAATCCGATTAACAAACCATCTTTTGATTGGTTCTTATTTGGCAAGCTCAATGGGACGTAAAATGGGCGTATTCGAAAGTATACTGTTACAGTAGCAGGCGCTCCCTCACCATGCCCGGGAGCGCCTGCTTCGCAGGCTAAATGAACCCATATCCATATACGGTGTACTATAATTAATATACTTGATGATTTCTGTAGATTACATTAAGATGATAAAATCCATTGAATATATCGCTAAAACTCATTTTACACAACCCAGTTTTGAATAAAAAAGGTTTACCTGGTTATCAAGATTTTTCCAATACCAAAGCTGTAGCCATTAAGTTGTGCAATATAGATGCAAGCAACGGCTTCATAGAGTGCTGTTCCATCCATATTCACTGTGGCTCCAATAGGTAAAACAAAATGTGCAATTCGAGCATCAACCTTGTTGATCTCAGTCACACATTTTATGGTAACAGGCAAAGTTGCAGCGCTATAAGTAGTGTACAAATAATAATGTTCCAGTAATGCATCAAACTATTTAAACTTTACTAATTTGTAGTACGGCATGCAAAAATATCAGATACTTTCAGTGGTGGATCCAGGGTTGTTCGAACGGGGGAGGCGCACATGAAAAATCAGTAGCGAACCCACTAGGGGTCTGGGGGAATGGCCCCCGCATGAAAATTTTAAATTTTGCAAATCCCATGAGAAGTACTTTTCAGGCAATTTCTGATAAGAATTTTTGCAAAATTAGGGCACCACGCCGTTGCTAAAAATGCACGATTACAAAGGGGCATCAAGATTATGAAACACTTTAATATAAACTCGGAAGTAGAAGTATCTTGGAACCCATGTTAAACTATCTGAGTGCATGTAAACGCTTTTGTAATGAAAATTGGATAAGCTACCAAAACATTGTGCTTATAACAGGTCATGGTAAAAAACAGAAAACACTTGTTTACGGGATTTTAAATGGAGGGGGGGGGGGGAGCGCTGCGTGCGCCCCTGGATCCGCCACTGACATTTTTAGATTCCTTTGTAACTATTTAGATTTATAGTATAGGTAAAATATATCTATCGCAATTTTCAAGCAAAACAAAGTACATTTTTGGCGGATGCCAGTTTATTAGCAACAAAACGAAAAACATCTAAACGAAGATCAACAACATCAACGTTCATCTCGAACCCTTATAATTGTGCTTAGCCAGTTTGTACAGTTTGTTGGTAACGTATTTGCACGTGTTGTATTAACCGGGCTTTAGAAGATCGCTGAACGAGTGCATCCTGAATCCCAATGTGGATTCAGAGCTCAAAGATCTACCATCGATCATGATCTTCTTCCTCCGCCAAATAAAGGAGAAATGACATGAACTGCAAGAGGAAGCTGAAGAGGATCTTATACGTTATTTTTGTCCATCTCACAAAAGGCCTTTGACTGGTGACTCTTTCAGATTCTATCCAAAATTGGATGCCCATGCACAAAGATGCTCAGCGTTATTACGTTCATTCCATGAAGGCATGGGGATTACGATGGCAATTTATCAGCAAGCTTTGCGTTCATCTCAGTCATTTTGATTGTGAAACAATTACTCGCATATAATTGGAGTGGCCGTGTAAATTGCATTGCTGCGCGCAGGCGGTCGACGAAATCATCCGGACAAAAATCAACGATATGTTCAGAATATTGTTCAGGGCTCAGTTGTTCAAAGGGTGATTACCGCTAATCCTGGGTTTAATCACCTCTTGATATGTATGTTCTCTTTGAGAACTTTAGTACAAACGTTCTAAGACAAAAGTCAAAACATTTCTATAGTTGTACAATCTCTTAACAGAAAACTTCAAATATCTTTCCCTTCTTATCTTCGTAATTTTGTCCACAATTTTTTTCTATTCATGGATTACGCTAATATAGCATTTTGAGCAACAGGGTCTAGAATAGAAATCTGCCTAGCGGCAGCAACTATAGCCCCGGAGATTGTTGTTATGATAGCGCTCAGCCCACCGCTTTGAAAATATCATTTAAATTATCGCGGTACTTATACCTTGAATCAGTTCCAAATGCAGTAAGCATGGCTGCTTGAAGACCAAAGAGGTATCGGAAAGGATTTTTTCTCACAAAGAAGAAGTATATCAATGGATAAACTATCAGTGCTTGCATCATTACTCCAACAATAACTGTTACAATAAAATAGGCAAGCGATTCGAAAGTTTTACCAATGTCCTTCATCTCTACAAGTTTACCGGCAATTAGACTGCATATTCCAACTGGAGAAGTCCTTGAAATAAAAGTAAAACAATGTGTATGGAATTAAAGGGTAATTACCTTGAGACCTTGGGGAAAACATGAAAAACAGTATAATCAAACATGAAAAGCCTTGTATTTAGTTGCTCATGGATATAGCTTTATATGGCTTTCTGATGGTTAATGCCCGGTCCGTAAAATGCGTATCCGGCCCACGGTTGGATACAGATCTTGACGTTCAATACTGCAAGTGGTTTGAAAGGAATGTTAATTAATTTAATGCCGGTTCATTTTTTTATACACACTGTATAGCTTAATCAACCAAACATGTCGTAGGATAGGATCCTCATAGGATCCTCAGTTGGTCCCTTAAGTTCCTCAGTTGGTCCACTTCCGGCTTCATTTTCTGAACAATAGTTGCTCGATCCAGTCTTCTTTCGAGAATGGCTTTTCCGTGCGCAACCGCGTTAGCTTTGGAGTATAAATAAGTTCCGAATTCTCCGGAAAAAAACGAAAATCAAAATAGAAGGCCTCGTGTCTAGGTTGCAAATGCACTTATAGATACCACAAAACGTCATAATTCCTGCTAAAACTTGACATGTAAAACAGTCTCCTTACATGGTGTCTTGTGGTTCGAATATCACAATTTGCTCAGTTTTGAATAAGATTTTGAACATGCATAAAAATCATTCCAGTCACGTGACCAGTGAAAAAAGGATGAAAAGAGATAATGATTGCAAAAACGGTACGACAATGATACAATAGCATGGAACATTTTGTACGGCTGAATGGTACGCGTTACCAATTTTATCAATGACCTTGTAAATAGGTAGTTTGAGCATGGGTATAAAATTGGTACGGGTACCATTTTTATCCGAGCCGTACCAATTCAAAAGCAAAAACATTGTTAGTATATATGTTTTACGCCTACACTTGATAATTTATACACGTTCACAAAATATTTCACTAATATATTGCTTATAATACTTATTAAAGGTCAACTATACCTTTTGAAGTTATTCTATTTTTCGTTAGAATTTAAAAAGTTCAATTCAAAACCGATGAAATAATTGAAATTGGTTACTCGGTTCTGCTTTTATGATTTGTTGAACAACGATCGCGTCGGAAGAAAGCCTGGTACTACCGGTATGTGATGTCAATGAAGTCATACGGCGAGAAAATACTGTATATTTTGGTTTTATTTTAGTGAAGCAAAAATACTGTTTACTCTTGGGTGAGTGATAAGTGACAAACCAAATATCAAGCACTGGAATATCATTTTGGTCAATAAACCTATTACCAGTATGACACTATGACGTCATACCGGTAATAGTGCCATTCTTCTCAAAACGAGATCAATAAATCCCTCATGAAATTCTTTTTTTCTTCTTCTTTTTTTTTCTTTTTTTTTTTCTTCACTTTTACAAAGTTAGATGATATCTCTTTCGGAGGAAAACAGAACCTCTAAATGTATAGTTGAACTTTAAGCAATATATTCATGGAACTCTTTTATCTCTTACCACATAACTGCATTGACCAGTGACATAACAACCTTCAGCAACGTCTCAAATAATGCTATCATTACTTTGCCTTCTCTGCCCAGTTTACTCAGCGCGATACCAAACGCCATTGAACACATAATTATGCCAAGTACGTTCATTCTGTCTGCTTTTTCTACTCCTCTCCAAATATGTTTTGTATTCTTGATAAAGACTCTGACTGTATGCGAACTGTTGTTTATACTCCAAGGATCATATTCGATGTTTTCAACAAAGTCTACCATGTTTTTCGTGTTATTTTTTATGTCTTTGATGTTAAGAGTACTTTCTTCAGTTGAAGTCACCTTTTCCTTGTAAGACGTTATGGACTGAAAATCAACAATTTTTAAATCAGTTCAAAAAAGAATTTAAAGCTCTATATTGCCACCAAAATTGATGGATCCCTCCTTTTAATATCAATGTGATTGTTTATAGGTGTTGAGATACGACGAAACTCTATTCAACATAATATATGCTTTGATTTTTAGCAAAATTGCAATTTTTCAGCTAGAATAGTCAATGGCTCAAATAAATAAGAGCACATTACACCAGTTTTGCGACAATTGAATTGGCTTCCAGTGTTACAATTTAGAGACTTGGTTATGAGTTTTCGCTATGTAAACAATTAAGTTCCTGAGTGCCTGTACGAGAAATTTAAGAGACGATCGGCCATACGATCTCCATCATTATCCAACATCAACAATATACTTGATATTCCATTTTTCAAAACTGTATAGGGACAAAGAACATTTGTTTATCGTGCAATTCAATCATGGAATAATGTAAATACGAAGGTTAAAGACTCAACACATATCAGTGTTTCGACTTTTAAGAAACAAATGAAAGACGTCCACCTTTTTAATGAATTTTTAAATACTTAAACTATTAAAAGCTATAGAAATTTTGTAAATATACTTCATGGTTATTTTTCATCAAAGAACATAAATATAAAAGTTCACTGCAACGTTCACTGGTCCTGGTTAAAACACATTTAATCAAAAGCGTTTTTGCGAAAAGGTGTTTTTTCATGTTCCAACATCCGTGAACAACCGTTATTTTTTATCAATGGCGAGCAACAATATAATTGAAGCAATGCTGAACAAGAGTTGGATTTTTTGCAACTGGTCTCGGTCGGGTCTTAGAAAATTTCCACACTCGCAAAATATCCTTCCCATTGATTTTCTTCACAAGTTACGAGTGTAAATGGCAACATTATTCATAATATACCCTATAGATGTTCACCGGCATTATCATCAACCATATATACTAGAACTTACGTGACTAGTATTCTCAGCAACGGCCTACGTGGCTCAGTTGTCAGAGCGCCGCACTAGATCCGCGCGCAGGCGTCACTCACGTCAATTCTCACCGAAGGCCTTGGTGTTGCATTTTTCGCAACTGGTCTCGGTTGGGTCTTAGAAGGTCTCGGTTGGGTCTTAGAAAATTTCCACACTTGCAAAATATCCTTCCCGTTGACTTCCTGAACAACATTGTTCGTTCAACAATATTGCTTATATACATTGTTATTTTCAAGAAGTTATTTTAACTCCAAAATTGGAGTCACAAAAAAAGGTTCAAAACCATCCGATTTTCGGAGTAAATATTACTCCCGTTTTGGAGTTAAAACTAATCCAACCCGAAAATTAACTGCCATCCCTGGGGGCCTGCACGTACCTACCTAGCGCCCGCTTCTTAATTTAACTTAACCTAACTTAACCTAAGGTTCCGCGACTAACGCGCTGCGCTACCCGCCCCTCTTGAATTTATAGTAATATTTATCGTATATAATGAATTAGCAAAAGCACTTACTTTTTTAACCGGCTAAGTTTTAATATTATATAACATTGTATATTTATTTACTTGTAATAAATTTTAAACAATCTGATTTCGAAGATTTACAAATTTGTTGAGCATGCCGCAGACTGCAAAACTTTTCTCGACTAGACCTAAAATATAATATGTTTAATAACTTGGACAGTACTCGACGATTTACAACGAAGTAAGAAAGGCAATAATTCGATTCACAGAGAAGGGAAAAAAAGCCAATAAGTACGGCATTCAGACTCAAAAGCGGCGGCTGTAGTCGATAGGAGCATGAACATTTACAGGAAAACAGATTTCTACAAAAACAAATGGGTTCTTGAAGCATTGTCCTTGTCCCTGATCGCCGACAAAGTCTTCGAACCGAAGGACACTTCAAATCCAACTACAGTTACAGTAGTCTACAGATACTCTGAATATATTTCTGTGTTTACTGGCTTTTTTCCTGTCGCTGCATCGCATGTCCGAGTTGATATAAAGTAGGTTGCAATATACATACAAAATAAAGAAACTATAGCATTTTGAGTCGCCTGGGACTATTTTTTTAACAAATCTTCTCAGACAACCATATCACCAAAAGGGAGTATAATATTTTTAACTCTTCTAAAACTCCTCCAAATGGATTATTTTAACTCCAATAGTGGAGTTATTTTTTTAACTCCACCTAAATGGGGTAACAGGTGAGTTATTTTAACTCCTTGAAAATAAAGTATGATAGCCGCATTGTTATACATGTAGCTATGTAGTTTGGTACTATCGTCGAACAATTACTCTACATAAAATCATAAAAAAATCGTCATTCATTGACAAAAATCCGGATCCATGAGCATCTAACACAAATTTTTCTGAAAAATGTTTCTGAGTCCCGGACAGGAATCGAACCTGTAACCTTCCGATTGCCGATGAGACGCTCTAACCATGACGTGCGTAAGATGTCACTTATTTTATAAAAAAACTTAATACTCAGCTTCCAATCCTGAATATATAGTTGATTTTTGTCTGGATGAATTTGACTGCATGGAATGCATTGAGCCGGCTGCTCCAATCACATTCGAGTGATTGTTTGCTCAATCGTAATGCTTCTTTTACATTACACGTGCAAGGACAGTGACTATGGCATACGGATTAGCAAGCTACATACTACGGTCGGATTGTCTTCAGATTCAAGGAATATAACTCACTTTCGTTTATTTTTAAGTCGATTCTCTTTCATGCTGCTATATGATTTCTATTTCACGGTTATTAATACGGTTATAGTTACCTTGAATAATAATAAATCAGATACTAAATTTCTGTTAAGTAACCTTAAATATCACGTTAATTATCTTGTTTACCGGCAATATTAACTTCGGCCTTTTGGAATCAGGCGTTCGGAGCAGTTGGAGGTGAGTTTTAGTGTGTAAGACGAACGGCCATATGGCATCGTTTACTACTACCACATAAATTACTTGTATACTAGAAAGACAAAATGTTTCACTTACCGTTCGAAATGTTGTCTCCACAAGGTTGTCAGGGAAAAGGTTTCTAGTAATTAGATTAAATGAGAATTTATGATAATCTTCATATAAATCAAAGTAGATATTTTGCATGGATTCTAATCAGGGCAATTGGCTAAAAAGTATGGACGAAAGGTACTAGGTTTCAAGATGGCGGCCAATATTATGTTAAGATTAGTATAGGGTTAATATAGGGTTATCTTAAGGAATCAATTACAAAGTAGAGCTTTTCTGTGCTTAATCACAATTCGTAGTCAGAAGAAGTCGGAGTGATAAACGCAATATTATATGACCAATTTGTTTTGGTAGCTTATCCAATTTTCATTGAAAAGCCAGTTTGCATGCACTCATAGATATTTTAACATGGGTTCCAAGATAAAACGATGGACGTTTTCAGATGCCTAAAGGCTAAAGTGTATATATTGGTTCTGTACTACTTCTGAGTTTATATTAAAGTGTTTCATAATCTTGATGCCCCTTTGTTATCGTGCATTTTTAGCAACGGCGTGGTGCCCTAATTTCGCAAAAATTCTTATATCAGAAATCGCCGGAAAAGCACTTCTGTGCTTTGCAAAATTAAAAATTTCCCTAGGGGGGTGGGGCCCCCCAGTGGGTTCGCGGCGAAGATACTCCACAACGTGCTGATTCTTTATGCGTGCTCTCTCTTTCGAACAACCCTGGATCCGCCACTGTTTTGACAAGCTTCGATCGATAGGATGTAGTCGGTACAAGCTAGTGCGTCAGTCGGTTCAAATGCGCTTACACCCCCCCCCCCTGTAAAATTTTCTGAGGACGGCCATGCTTTTAATTTATTGGTGTACCTGCATTTCTGGATCTGGTGAGGCGTGTAATCATGTTATAGCTCTTCTTTATAAGGTAAATTATGCTGATAAGAAGAGCTATATTTCACCTGCTCATGTACCAGTGTTCCTCAAGGGTGGAACAAGGGGACGAAAAAGGAAGTGAAACCCTCGAGAATCAGTGATGTTGTCTTTCGCAAGGACAAAAAAACAAAGAAAGGCGAAATAAGTACACCAACAGCTGCTGATGCACAACAAAAATGTGATCCACGACACAGCGCTCAAAGAGTTATGACCAATGAAAGAGTATCACTTCTTCTCCATGGCATCAAGAACGTTAACCCAGGTGCTTGTGTGTTTAGCCTAGAATTGAACGATGGAATACCCCCAACAATAATTGATGCAGCCTCAGATTTCATATCTTCCTCTGACATTGTGAAGCCGATTGAAGAAAATGGACCATCTTTTCTTGAAAGTATCCAACTCAACACAACACAAGTGAAAAAAATCGAACAAATTACTCGAGGTCAGCAAATTAACAATGTTTGGTACGCTCAGACGTGTGGTCGGATAACTGCTTCAACTATTCATGACGTGTACACCAAAACAAACAGTATACTGAAGAAAAGAGGGAAGAAGAAACATCACTACTCACAAATGGTGGATCGAATCATTCACAAAGGTAATGACATTTCTCATTTACCAGCCATTAAGTGGGGAGCGGATCACGAAAGTGATGGGGTAAAATCTTTTTTATCCACTATTGGTCTTCAGCATGAAGGAGGCCTTGAAGGCTTCCATGAGTGTGGTATATTTGTCAGAGCAGACCATCCCTTTTTAGCTGGCTCACTTGATGGCTTATTCAGATGTAAATGTTGTCCTATTTCCACAGTTGAAGTCAAATGCCCATTTTCAGTAAGGAACATGAATGTACATTTGCAAGAAGTTCAGTCAAGTTGACTTTTTCGAAGAAGAAGATGGAAAACCAAGGTTGAGAAGGAACCATAAATACTTCACCCAAGTTCAAATTCAAATGTGGTTGGTTAATGCACCACATGCTTATTTTATTATTTGGACTCAAGGACACCCACCATTGATTGAGAAGATCACCCTTGATTTGCAGTATGTGATGCAGGTGGTTAATGCTGTGACATTATTTTATAAAACCTATGTTCTGCCATGCATCTTGAACTCCCGAGATATTTTTCGTTGTCCCAAGTGTGACAAAGTTATTTTGGAAGAGCCAGAAGTCAATAACGATTATGAAGATAGTGTGTGCTGTGACACCTGTAATGCCTGGTGGCATTTACCCTGTGTTGAGTTTAAAAGAAGTGAGGAAGATGTCACATGGATCTGCGGTTATTGCCTTACAGATATTGGCATGCCCCCTGAAGAAGCAATGGTTCTGTCAACTTTTGAGTCCCAGGGATGTTAGTGGGGTAGTATAGGAAAAATTGTGCGTTTTATGATACTAGCACGAAACTTGGCAGTCTTATAGAGTTTGAGGTGCTTAAAAAGATAGGGTTGGGACCCCAACGCCAAAGTGCCTCTAAACGCTATTTTATACAGCCCAACTAGTTCCCAAACCCCTGAAGAGTTTTGTGCAATTTAAACTTATAACGAAATTAAATTAAGTCAGACCCAGCTGAAAATGGACACAACTACACACTTCTATCTTAAGAACGATATATTTACTTGCTATATTATACATAACCAAATTTACAATGATTTAAGGGTGTTACTTGGCCCCAGTCCTTGGCCCCAGTCCAGTATGTATGGGGACAGTCACGTATCAAATGGCAAGATTTACCCCAAGTTACAGAATGGGTACTGTGACAGACGGTATCGGTTTCTCCGCCTACCATTTGGACTCAACTCCACACCAGAAGTATTTCAAGGACGAATGAATCAAGCCTTTGACGATATTGATTGGACAAATATCATTATGGATGATATCCTTGTCTGGGGCAAGGATGACGCACAACACAATGGCCGCTTGAGGAAAGTACTTCAGAGAGCTCGCGACGTTAATTTGAAACTGAATGCCGAAAAGTCTAAGGTACAAACCAGTGAAGTCGCCTACATAGGACACATCTTTAGTAAAACAAGGATCAAGCCTGACCCAGCAAAAGTGAATGCCATCACAGAGATGAAAGTACCACAAGACAAAAAATAACTCCGATTTATGGCCATGGTAAACTACTTGGGAATGTTCGTCGCCAAATTGTCCAATATGACCCAACCACTGCGAGTGTTACTGAAGAAGAAGACAACCTGGCACTGGATTGAAATCCACGAAAAAGCTTTCCTGAGTAATAAAGAAAAGTCGAACTGATGATCAAATCCTGAAATATTACGAAGTTACCAAACCGGTGTCCATATCAGGTGATGCATCTTCTTACGGGTGGGGGCATGTCTTATGCAACATGGACGCCCGGTCTCATATGCGTCACGTTCATTAAACAAGTCTGAAGAAAACTATACACAAATAGAGAAGGAACTTCTTGCTATATTTTTTGGATGCACCAAATTTCACAAGTATATCTACGCCAGACATGTGACCATGAAACAGACCACAAGCACCTGGAGTACTTTTTCCGAAAACCTCTCACAGCCACGCCACCAAGCCGATTACAGCGTATGATGGTTGCACTCTAAAAGTATGACTGCATGTTGTATAAATGCCAGGAAAGAGCCTATATATAGCTGACACTCTGAGCAGAGCTCCTGGGAAACTCACATAATCTGAAGAAGTAGAAGATCTTTATCAAGTGCACACCGTCCAATACCAGCCAGTATCACCACAAAGATTAGCGCAGCTTCATGACGAGACCAACACCGATCCAGTCCTACAGAAACTGCAGCACGTCGCCGGTACACGTTGGTTGGCCAAGTGACAAGTCAGCAGTAGATCATGACATTCGCGAATACTGGTCCATTCTAGACGAAATCAGCGCACAGGAGGGATTCTTGTTACGAGGAGAACGGCTATAATAATACCTACATGAACGTCACTTAGACGAGAAATGCTAAGTATAACTCACGGAAATCATTTCGGCATTGAGAAATACAAACGATATGCTCGTGATGTGCTCTACTGGCCAGGCATGAATGACCATATTGCCAATTTTACCAGTTAAGCGATGCGAGACTTGCCAAACCTTTAGAGCTGCCAGTAGAAAGAGCCAATGGACACACGATACCAGAAATTGCTTTGGACCTCTTCGAGCTACAGAACGAAAATTACCTGGTGATTACCGACTACTTCTCAAAATTCTTTGTGATCACGAAGCTTTCCAGTAAGCATCTTAAACCACACTTTGCCAGGTATGGAATTCCAGAGGAAGTCATCAGTGACAACGGCCCTCAATTCAGCAGTGCAGAATTTGCTACGTCCTCGCCCAAATATCCCACTTCTGACACCATGTGACAATCACTCTTCGTACGCCATGAACAACAACTAATTTATTCATCAGGTGTAATCAGATAGATATCGAAGTAATTAATTACTCGAGTTACCACCTGTGGTGGCCGAGTTTAGGTTTCGGTGGCATTCCTGTATTTTTAGTTTTATTATTATTTTTATTTTTATTTTTCGGGTCGACAAATTGCAATTATTACATCATGCCAATAGGCTTTGCGAAACTAGGCGCTGCGCTCATCTTTATGCATGCGCCATCTTCCTTTGGTCACTATTGCTCGCCTCTGGTTTGTCTATGCTCAAACTATCCAAAGAAATATAGTAAATTTGTGACAAGATTCATATAAGGAATGTGGCTTTTAATCAAGCATTTTAATCATAAACACGCTCACACTGCTTGGCAATCGCACACGCCGATCGCGGTGGACCTATACTAAAAGTTGACGAGCGATTTTGATATGTACGCGATGTTTACATGTTTTATTGAATCGATCAAACTTGGATTGTACTGGAAAATGTTGCTCAAATGCGTTAATCGAATAACGAATTGATGAAGTGAATTTTGAAGTGACAGGTAAACATGCTGTTGACTTGTTGTGTTGAACCCGCGACCCTGCGATGCTAGTGCAGTGCTCTGACCACTGAGCTACGGAAGCCGTTGCTATATAGTATATATTATATATATATATATATATATATATATATATATATATATATAATATATATATATATATATATATATATATATATATATATATATATATATATATATATATATATATATATATATATATATATATATATATATATATATATATATATATATATATATATATATATATATATATATAAGTAGTAAAAAAGTAAAGTGCTGCGTAGACAGTGTTTTGAATATATAGCAAAGTGAAAAGGTGGTAAACTGCCAATAATTTAGTGACGAGATACTGACGTTTCGAGCGGAGCCCTACATCAGAGTAAGACGAGATGAAATAAAATAAATAGGGCTTATATACACTATATATATATATATTATATATATATATATATATATATATATATATATAATATATATATATATATATATATATATATATGCCAAAAGGGTGTCACAAGTAGAAAGTAGCCAATCAAATGCACGGGAGATAAACAAACTGATAATTAATGAGATGCGAAAAGTTAAATCATTTACTATTTTTCCATCCTCTTTGATTTTAAAGCCCCATATCAGCCATGACTTGATCATATGGTTCTATTAATTTCAAAAAAACCACTGTTTCTGACAACAAACACATCTGAAGCACGACCTCCATAGGCAGATGATACATGTGATATTGCTCCTGTTGGTGTGATTCCTATTAAAACTTTTATAGTGTAGTGATGTTCATATTCACTCCACATTGCTGCAGCCAGGTCAAGAGCACTAGGTGTTTCTGTGAAAACTTCAAAGCAATCAATAATGACCCTGACCTTTGGATAAAGTTTCCTGAAGCATTTGGGAGAGTTTTTCGAACTTGGGCGCGGCTTGGCCAGATAATTAAAACTCCCAGTTCTTTGTCCATCAGCGTTATCCAGGTGACAAATGTGCTTGACACAGTGGCTGGTGTGACTTTAAATCGGAAAGCAAGATCGCGTCCAAGCAGTGCAAGCCTTAACCGCATCAGCACAAGCAAAAACTCTGTCTTCAAAGTCAATGCTCTTGTTGGGCCAAGTTTGTTTGGCAATGAATGCAAAATAAGTTGTTGTGATATCGCTTTGGGACTCTCCTCAAGTGTTTGTTTACCTCCACGCCAGTACTGCATGTAATTTCCTTTAACCGCAAGCCACCCAAACAAAAACTTAAATGTTTCCGTGCCAGGAATACCAGTGAAGAACCTGACACCAGACTCTCGGGTTATCTGCGAGAATTTAAATGAAGGATAAATACAATCCTCGATCTTTAGTTTTGGCGTCGTCTTCCGAAACAGGGTTCGACACTTGCGCTTTCTGCTGTAGACCGATCAAGTTTCCGTCGCTTTCTAGGGTTGAAATTGTTGCGCCCCTTCGATACGCTTTTTCTCCAAAGCTCTGATAAGACCTCTCCTTTCGGCCATCGGTGCCAGATCAACTCGGGGTACCGTTGATCGTTATTGCAACCACCAACACAACAACGATGTTTTTTCCCCATCACGCAAAACACTTTACAAAAAAAAACGCAAGCACGCACCGAAAATTATTCAAAACAGCCAAGCGAATATGTGTCAATGACAATGTGCTTTCTACTGAATAAATTATATTGTTTGGCCGCGCTCACCCCAGACTCTTTGCCCCCTCAAGAGTTTAAAGTGGCACTCAGGACATACGCGTTCATACTCTGGCGCTCTGGCTGCCAGAGTATTAATTATTTACTGGCTTAATTTTATTAATTAATTAATTTTATTAACTGCCAGGCCGACGGGAACAAACTAAAGCCTATGGTGGTCTTCAAAGGAGAAAAACGGGAAGTCGCAGCACTAAACCAAGAGTTCAAACATGAAGCAGCAGTTGGAACCTCGGCAAACGGGTGGCCTGAACACTGAACTAACCCAGGTCTGGGTTAACTCTGTTCTTAATTGGGGCATCTTCCTTCGAACGCAGTCTGTTAGCTTGGGACTCCTACGAATGCCACATTGAAGACAGCATAACTGAGTCTTTGAAAGCTAAGAAAATCGATCGGGTAATTGTGCCGGGAGGCTGCACCAAATACATTCAGGCACCAGATGTCCAGAAAAGTATGATGAATGGCTGCGCTCAGTCGGAATACACGAAGAAACAGCAGCTGGGAATTTGAAAGCGCCTCCGAGAAGAGTTATTTTGCAATGGATTCTAGATGCTCTTTCACAAGTTGTGCCTTGAATCTTCCTATAGACGGGTCAAAAGATGATTCTATCCACTGCTTCAAAGAGGGGACAACCGTGCGGCAGTGGACGAGCAAATACTTCAGTCGCCGTTGGATATCTTGAATGAACCGGAAACAAATCCTTTCGAGAGTAACGGTACGTCTCTGATGTTGAGGAGGCGCATCCGTACATTACAGCTCTTCTGACATTGAAATTCTCTGAACGTTGTACATATCACAAGAGAGACAATTACAATTATATCTCAGCAAAAAAGCGAGACATTGGAACTTTAAACATGTTTCTGTTTCTGTACATAATATTTACAAATGATTTACCGTAATCGTTGTCAGTGATTTAAGAAATATGATTTTGAAATAAACGCCGCCCTCGAATAAACGCCGCCCTTGAATAAACGCCGCCCTTGTTTCCGACATCGGAAACGCTAAAAATTTAATAAACGAGTAAATACGGTATGCTCTATTTTTGATTTTTTCAATCATGAATAGTCCACAGATTTATGACCTTTTATGACGTAACTCGTAGATGTTCGTATAATCGCCGGATACGGAAATTATCCGAACTCGCAAGGCCATGATACTTTGCGAAGAGCTTCGTTCGTCAATGTGTGCTGAGGTTGGTTGTGCTTCAGAATTTTAAATTAGATTTCAGTGAGGAAAGATTCGCTTGTCAAGGTAAGGCGACTAGTTTCAATTATCAGCATATTTCACAAGAGTCAAGGGATATAACGGCTTTTATCTTCTATTAACTATTTTTAGGTGTATGTTTGCGTGAGATAACGGCTTTTGCCTTCTATTTTTAGGTCCTATTCTGAAGCTTTTGGTGCGTGTGTAAACCAAAGTGAGTACGTACAATTTAATCGTTCTAGTTTTAATAGTATTTTAGTTTGTTTATTAGGGCCATAGTTGTTAAATGAGTTTTTAGTATAGTTTATTGTAACATTCGAATTTAGAACAATGCCGAACTGTTTTAGCATGGCTGTGGTTACGCGTCCCCCATTTAAAATCCCGCAAACAAGTGTTTTCTGTTTTTTTACCATAATATGATTAACGCAATATTATATGACCGATTATAAGCACAATGTTTTGGTAACTTATGAAGATGCCTAAAGGCTAAAGTGTTTATATTGGCTACTTCTGAGTTTATATATTAAAGTGTTTCATAATCTTGATGCCCTACTACTCGTGGTGCCTTTGTTATTTTTTTAGCAATGGCGTGGTGCCTAAAATTATTATCAGAAATTGCCGTAAAAGCACTTCTGGGCTTTGCAAAATTAAAAATGTTCCTGAGGGGGCATGCCCCCAGACCCCCCTACTAGATTACCGTTACCCCTTTCGAACAACCCTGGATCCGCCACTGATCATGAACTGTAGAAAAAATATTTTTAAATAAAATGGCAGACAAATATATATATATATATATATATATATATATAAACGAAAAAGCCTACGAAGGTCCCTTTTAGAAAAATGCCCCCCCCCCCCCCACGGGAAAATCCTTTAAAAAGGCCCTGGTTGTCGTTATTGCCCATTGTATATCTGAACATTTTGTACTGTATTAAAGTCATCATTTTATTATAAACCGTCTGTGTTCGCATTTTATGCTAATCTATTCTGTCGAGTTCGAGTTATCTACGGGTGGTGCCCGACCCAAATGTCGTCTTATGGGACTCTGTAGTATTGTTTTGTTTTATTCTGTCCTTGAGATTACATTTATGTTCGAATTTGCTACATCGTGAAGGAATTCGAAGAATTTGAAGAATTTATGGACTGTCGTGGAAATGTAACAAAAAAGCCAATAATCACGGGCTTTAGGACAGGCTCGATGCGAGTATTAAAAAGTTGTTTCAACATGCGATTGTTAACATAATCCATTTATTTGTCGCGCCTTAATGTTCAATTAACTTGCTTAACTATAATACAAGAGTTTAGAGTACGATACCTTGAAATCCTCCACAATTTGACTTGCAAATCTTCGTGTAAAGTATTTGAGTTTGAACCGCCATGTTTACTTGACCCAATCCTTCCAACTGCCGCGCGGCTTAACTAGACCCACTCCTTCGAACATTTAATGACGTAACACGCCCTGAATGATCCTAAAATTAGGAGGGTAGGATCAAAGTGGGCGTGGTACCGACATAAACCAATCAGCTATCTCGATTACATACCATGTGATCTGTTTAAATCGTCAAGAGCGAGATGAACCTTCTGACGTACTTCTGCGACTGGGCTCGGGGACAGGTAGTTTCCATATATGGAAGTTGGGGACACGTTTGTACCATATATGGTAGTGTCATTTCATCTCGCTCTTGACGATGAAAAATCCAAGAGATCCTACCCTCCTAATTTTAGGATTATCCAGGGCGTGTTACGTCATAATATTAAGCCGCGCAGCAGTTGGAAGGATTGGGTCAAGTAAACATGGCGGTTCAAACTCAAATACTTTACACGAAGATTTGCAAGTCAAATTGTGGAGGATTTCAAGGTATCGTACTCTAAACTCTTGTATTATAGTTAAGCAAGTTTATTGAACATTAAGGCGCGACAAATAAATGGATTATGTTAACAATCGCATGTTGAAACAACTTTTTAATACTCGCATCGAGCCTGTCCTAAAGCCCGTGCAATAATCTTAATGAATTGATGACGAGTAGCGATAATGTCGATCTTGTTAAGGAACTAGCGAATCATCAATTGACCGAAGTTTGGAATCAATTTCAAACCGCACACGAAGCCTATCATAATTTCATTAAAGATGAGCAACCGCGACAAGAATCCACAGTTTACTTCAACTTAGGAAAAAGGTTATTTCGTGGCTCGAGCAACCAGTCAGCCAATTGCAACCTGAAAATCAAACCCATATTCTACCAGAAGATTATGCAAGCACTGCTGGATCGCACAACTCGATCTAGATCTTCTCGCGCTCACTCAAAAACCAGCTCATTAAAGAGCAACTTAAACATCAAGCGGCCGCAAAACAGGCGGCGCTAGAAGGGCGAACGCGTTGCAAAAATTACACGAGCTTCAATTAATAGAAGAACTTAAAATTCAACAAATGAAGTCCCAAGTAGAGCTCCAAGCAGACATACTCTGCAGCTGAAGCCGAGAAAAATTCCTACGAACAATCAGAGATCGAAGAAACCCATGACATGAATCGAGACGATGTTGTTGGACACATATCAGTGCCTGTTCAACCACAGCGTATTAGTTCTGCCCCACAACGTTTCGAAAACGTTGTTAGAGATTAGGGTTTGGTGACAAGTTTAGAGTAATTGGAGTGATGACAGGTTATAAGCAGACGTAGTAAAGAAAAAGTAGGACGCAAGGGAATGTGTTGTTATATTCTTATTATTAAAACTGTTTGAAACTTCAACGTGGGACTTGTCGAGGACTACAGTTAATGGAAGCAACATTCTCGATATAGTGGCACCTCCGATGGGATAACTGAAACGCCAGTTATTTACGGACACGCGAGCTAGGCGATTCCCGCAACAATGGGAGACAACTTAGAAACGAAGTTGACGCAACTGAACATCGGATTCGCAGTTCATCGCACGGCGCAAATCTTGGATGCAGGTAAGCGAGAATCCATTAGACGGCATCTTGATGCGCTACAAGTAACAGTTCGTGAAGCCAGTGAGAATAAACACGCTGCCGAAGCAGTGAGAATTCCAAAGACGAAGACATCTCAACCATTAACGAGTGGAATGATGATGTCGAGGCTAAGCTAGAAAAGGCTGACGCCGAAATAAAACTTACAAATTGGCATGGAGAAAAAGAACGTTTAGAAAAACTTGTAGCGCAAGAAGAGCACTTTAATCTAGAATTAAAACTGCATGAGAAGAAGTTAAAATGCAAAACCGGAAATGCAGGAATTCCCCAGTACAAATACGGCAAAGCTACCAAACCTGATTATTTCGAAATTTGACGGCGCAGTTATGGATTGGCAGAGGTTCTGGGGGAAGTTTTCCGAAGCAGTCGACAAGAGTTCAATAGCTCCCATAAGTAAATTTACGTACTTGTGCGAATTGCTTTCCCCCAAGGTCAAACGTGCAGAGGGCTATAATCGGGCCAAAGCGATTCTTCATGACAAATACGGCAAGGAATCAGAAATAGTTAAATGCTCTGTCAAATAAATTCTAGATTTACCCTACGTCACAAGCGCGAACCCTTGGAAAATCGCCGAGTTTAGTGAGAAATTGTCGCATTGTGTTCAGGAAGAAACTCGACTATATCAGAGGAACCGTAGCCATGACCCTCGAGAAACCGCCCCAGAGTGGGAATCGTGGGATTTCATCCAACTAACGGAAGCACTGCGCCAATGGGTGAAAATAAATCCGGTGTGTGACAACGAGAAAGAACGTGACGAAGCCGAAGGCGGCCATAAGAAACTTTTCCACGCACGCGGAGAAGAAACGAAATTAAGAGTTTGCGTCTATTGCGAAGACACTGGCCATAAAGCGACGCGGTGTGACAAAGTCACCGAAATAAGTGAGCGCAAGGAAATCCTAATGAAAAGGGGTTTGTGTTTCAACTGTGCTATACCAGAAAACACCGTGCGTCAGAACGTGCGAGCAAAACGTCGTGTCAACTTTGCAACAAACGTCACCACTCATCTATATGTGAACAACGGCTTCGACGGTGTAAGTGGGGACGGTGTTTTTCCTGTGGTTGTTGTCAAAGTTAATGGTGTTATAAAACGCTGGAGGTGATTATCGAGAAATAATCCGAGGTAGCTCGACCAATCAGCGCACGCGATTTCTATAATCACCTCACGTATTTATACTAAAGGTTTATATTTAGTTCTTTTAATGAACCGTGATGACAGGTTATAAGCAGACGTAGTAAAGAAAAAGTAGGTGGACTTGCTGCGACGAGCACGCAAGGGAATGTGTTGTTATATTCTTATTATTAAAACTGTTTGAAACTTTAACGTGGGACTTGTCGAGGACTACAGTTAACGGAGGCAACATTCTCGACAACGTTTCTACAAACAATCCAGGGCAACAGTTATTACCCAATAAGCAATCGAGGCAAGACTCAAAGCCTACTCCATCAACCAAGCAACCGCTAAATCCCAGTGCACCTCAGTGGTCTCACAATCAGTCACCTTTGCCTTAATCATTTCCAAGATTACACGTTTCAACGGTTGATGGAAACTCAGAACCGTCAGAACCTCGCTCTTCAATAGTTGGTACAACAACAGCAACAAAGTGTTATGGCACTTACACAGTTTACACTACCGCAACCAACTATAAAGATCTTCACAGGAGATCCCATTGACTACAGTGATTTTGATCGTGGCTTTGAACATCTCGTCGAAGAAAAAACGCTAAGTTCAAGTGCTCGTTTGTATTACCTAATTCAATACACGTCAGGTCCTGTACAAGATCTCATCGGAAAAGTTGTCTGTCTATGAAGTACGATGAAGGCTATATGGAAGCGAGAAGACTACTCAAGGAGAGGTACGGTCAGAGCTACAGAAAATCGCTGCAGCACATGTGCAGGCACTAACAGAAGGATTGCCAATAAAGTCCGAGGACGGAGACGCGCTCCTAAAGTTTTCTATACAGTTGACCAGCTGTACCAATACCCTCAGAGAAATCGGCTGCCTCAGTAAGTTGGATAATCCAGAGTGAACCTGAGAAAGATCGGCTTTTGGAATAATTGCCTTGCAATAAAATATTGTTTATATGAAAGATCGCGTGAATAGACTTCCATTTGGCATGAGATTGAAATGGCGCGATGCTGTCGACCGCATTGTGGAGAACGAAGGAAGAGACCGGTCACAATCAATGATGTAACGAAGTTTGTAACCGCTAAAGCAGCGCAGCTTCTCATCTAGTATTTGGAAAAATCGTCGACGAAAGCGAGGGAAAAGCAGTAAACGACAAAAACAAGCGCCAATATGGTCCTAGAGCGCACGGATTTGCAACTCAAGGAGATCAACCAGTCCAGAACGGTAACCAAGCTAACCATTGGTTCTCACGTTGCGAAAAGTTCCGCAAGATGTCCTTAGCAGAGAGAAAGACACTTGCTAAGGATAAAAGACTGTGTTTAAACTGTCTCGCAGTCGGTCATTTCGTGCGTTCATGTCCAAAGCAGAGTTTTTGCAAAGTGGAAGGATACACTGGAAAGCATTCGACCTTTCTTCACCCGAAGAAACCCCCCAACTATCGCGGAAGCTACGATGAGAAGACGCCTGCACAACAATCAACCAAAGAAGAAGAACCTGAAATAAGTCCGGCAAACAACGGCTACGTGAAGATGTCGCTGAAATCTAGTTCTGTTACAAGTTCCTCTGTAACTCATGGCCTTGCTATTGTTCCAGTTCGAGTAAAGGCAAAGGGAAGATCTGAAACGGTGGAAACCTACGGGTTTTTAGACTCTGGCTCGAACACTTCGTTTTGTACCAAAAGTTTCTTAAAGAAGCTCAACCATGAAGGGCAGAAAACGAAGATATCCCTTACTATAATGCTTGGTGAAGGTACTCCAATTGAATGTTGGTTGGTCAAACTAGAAGTATCCGATTTAGAGAACAAAATCCAAGTTGAAGACCAGACGGTGTATTCTACACCAAGTCTGCCTATCCGCCCAGAGTGTATGGGCAAGCAAGAGGACGTCGAACGCTGGCCACATCTAAAAGGTATAACTATCCCACATATCGATGCTAAGATCGGTCTTTTGATTGGAAATGATGTTCCACAGATTCTACAACCAATAGAGGTGAGACCAAATGAGAATGGAAGTCCTTTTGCGACAAGAACTGTCGTGGGTTGGGTCCTAAATGGGCTGCTCGGAAGAAAGGAAACGAAGGTCCCTACTACAAATTTCGTGCAAGTGGACAACAAACTCAATCAACAGTTTGAAAATGTTTGTAACATGGAGTTCAATGACGTCACCTACGAATCAGGAACTTCTACAGGTGTATGTCACGAAATGACAGGCATCATGGAGGAAACTGTGAAGATGGTCAACGGTCATTACGAGATTGGCTTACCATGAAAAAATCTCCAGAACATATTATATTAGTAATAAAAAATGCGTATTTCCTGTATAAATTTGACTTTATAATATAAATAGTGATATTAATAGTAATTATTATAAATAAAAACACTTTGTTAATATAACAACAAGTTACATTACATTATAATATAAAATAAGCATAATTAAAAGGAAAGTCGACAGTCAAGATCTTGGACAACTCACAAACCCACTGGTATCTACCCCATTACCCTGTATTCCACCCGCAGAAACCCGACAAGGTTCAAGTTGTTTTCGACCGCTCTGCAAAGTATCGCGACGTCTCGCTTAACGACCAGTTGCTACAGGGGCCGGATTTGACAAACACTCTTATTGGTGTGCTAACAAGATTTAGAGAAGAGCCAGTAGCATTCATGGCTGACATCGAAGCGATGTTTTATAAAGTCCGTGTACCGATTGTGATGCTCTGAGATTCCTTTGGTGACCAGATGGCGACCTTGACAAACAACCAGAAGAATACGAAATGAGAGTCCATCTATCAGCGGTGCAGCTTCTTCTCCAAGTTGTGCTAACTTTGCATTGAAGAAAACGGCTAAAGATAACGAAGCAGAGTTCAACCCCAATGTCATCGAGACGGTAGAACGCAACTTCTATGTCGATGTTTGTCTAAAGTCGGTCAGTGAAGAGAATGAAGCTGTCGATCTTGCGAAACAACTACGTGAGCTGCTCGCCAGAGGAGGATTCAAGCTCACAAAGTGGCTCTCAAACTCGAGAAATGTTATTGAATCACTCCCCGAATCAGAAAGAGCTTCGATAGTCAAGAACCTACTAGACTTCAACAGTTGGTCCGTTGAAAGAGCTCTTAATTGGAGTTCAATGGAATATAACATCCAATCAGTTTGGATTCAAGATTGTCATAAAGGACCGACCCGCTACAAGAAGAAGCATCTTGTCGATTGTGAGTTTTGTTTATGATCCGCTGGGATTCGCCGCTCCATTTATATTCCAGGCTAAGCTCATCTGCAAGAACGATGTCGTATAGGAAGTTGGACTGGGACGAACAAACGCGGCAATCCTGGTTACAAGAGCTACCAAAGCTAGAACAGCTAACAATCGACCGATGTTTTAAGGCATCAGCTCTAGGAGAAGTTGAAACTACTCAACTCCATCATTTTGCGGACGCATCGCAACATGGTTACGGAGCAGTTACGTTGTACCTGAGAGTCGAAGACAGAGATGGCCCTTATCGTGGCGAATCGGATAGCAACCATCCACAGTGTCTCTTCTCCATCGCAGTGGAATTACGTTAATACGGAATTCAATCCAGCAGATGATGCTTCAAGAGGCGTATCATCAGATTCCCTAGACCGTTATGGATTGGAGGACCAGATTTTCTTATTCAGTCAAGCGAGAAATGGCCAAAGAGACCAGCCGATACGAACGCCAACGTTGGTGTCGACGATCCTGAGGTCAAAGGACCAATCGTATGTGCAACTAGCAATCTAGCCGACCAACATCCTTTTACAAGGATTATTGAACGTTATTCGTCTTGGAGCCGTTTGAAGAAGATCGTGGCATGGGTGCTTCGATACAAGACGAAACTACTAAGTTTGAGCAAGAAACGAAGAGGTGGCATCATGTATGATGCATGCAGGTTGCCTGTTTTGTCGTAATTATGCGTGATTTGTTGATCCCTACAACTCTTCAGTTTTTCATTTGAACAATAATTAGAGATTTATTTAACTAAAAAGGCATTGCGCTTGTCAAAACAAGCTTCTCCAGTCAGAAGTTCCGCCATTTTCTACGAGTCATGTAAATTCCCGACTGTAGCACTTGCGGCGTAAAATACTTTTTATCTGATAAAGGTGACACAGTTGATGATGACCAGTTTTATAATATTTATACCTAGCATCGTGACACAAAGCGCAACATTGTGTGCTGTGATTCTGTTTGATCCGATTTTGGTTTTCTGAGTTCAAGAAATATCGCGACAGATGAGTCGAATAAGCAACTCACACTGTAAAAGGTCGCCCACCCAAAACCCTTTACGAAATTGTATAAGCCCAGGGCTTATAATCTGCAGTTTCCGCTATTTAAAGACACAAATCAAATATTTTAATAAACATGTTTGTTAACGTTTGTTTGCTTCTTGCAACATTATCAGAGCGATAAATTGTTGCGAGATTCAAATTTGAGGATAGCAAAGATGTCTGTTAAAGATTTTGACTTTTTATTTGGTATGGCGATAATAAATATTTTGAGCATCACTGCCCTTCCGCCCCAGAAAATCGATTACTCTGGCCAACTGGCACTCTGGACGAAAGTCAGTGTATAATATTACGAATTGAGCATCGGATTGCTTCTGAAAGGTCTGTTGGGTTACTTGCAATTCTTTTAGTCGTCAGTCAAGACCTTTTTGAAGCGGCTTGAGTTCCGTTGAGTGAAACAAATATAGTGCTGCATGTTTCTCTTTGATTACACGGTTCAACCCACAAAACAAACTATATAGCACTTCATGTCGGTAATTCGTACCATCGCGTTTCCTAATAAAGCAAATCTACTAAGCCAGTAGTTCATTTCATCGACAGTAATTATCTCTTCGAGCTTTGGAACTGTTCGAAATCTACCGTCTTCTGGTGGTTCGAAATCTCGAAACTCAATCTTCCTCGCTTCCGACCATTTCGTATAACAATTACTGCTCCACAATATGTGTTTTAGTATTCGTCGGTACAATTCCTTCCCGTGTATCCTCGACATCTTTTTCTTTAACGAAAGTAAAACGTTGCCCCGACATATACTCGCTGTCTTTTAACTCATGCATGAACTTTACTCAAATTGCACTGACAAACACGCTACTCATCCAGCTTATATATATGCTTAAGTGCTTAACACTCTAAAACATTTCAATAGAATAACTAAGGAAGACATGAAGTGAGGCTATTACTTCATTGTCGAATTCCCAATACATTAATAGCAACTGCACAAAGTTTTATTCCATTTCGACTTGTTGAATTTCCTATTGTCTTGGTAGCCATAATATTACAAAGTGATAGCATGGCATTACGGTTGATTAGTGATTAAATCATGTCCCTCAAGCCTCGGGAGGTTTAGTAAAAGTACTAAACCTCCCTCGCCCTCGGCTACATTTAATCACTAATCAACCTC